>VWZX01008711.1:0-67391 GCA_013399015.1 Galbula dea | reverse complement strand
GACTTGACTCCATTGAGCACAACCCTCTGGACCCGGCCATCCAACCAATTTTTTATCCAGCCAAGCGTATGCTCATCCAAGCCACGAGCAGCCAGTTTCTCTAGGAGAATGCTGTGGGAAATGATGTTGTAGACTGTGATGTAACTTTTTCAACAGGAGCTGTAGTGAGCATTGAGATCAAAAAACAACCTGCCAAGGTATTTAATAGGATTTTAAGATGAATGTAGAGAGTGAATAAAACAGGACAGAAATATTCTTAACAAAAATAAGGGGAGTCAGACTTCCACATTTAGCTGTTCTCTTGCAATAACTATAAAGATTTTAACATGGTATGAACTAAGGTATGGGTTAAACTGGCACAAACTTCTATAGCTTCTGACACTCAATTTGTTTAGTTTGATCTTTCTGTGATGTTTCTACTCAGCTCATCAAGGCATACGTGACCTCATTGTGGGCTGAACTCTGCTGCTCCTTGACCTAATGCTGCGGGAGTGAGAGAGCTGGGAAGGACAGAAGAGAAATGCCATGGTTGGACAGGCAGTCTGGGCACAGCCAGCCACCAGCACAGCTCTGAAACTGCAGTGAAGGTGTGCAAGTGAGTACAGAAGCAGTCTGTGATACGTTTTTTGGTGTGTGTGATGCTTGCTTTTTAGTTATACATTACACAAATGAGACTGCTCTCTCTTCTAATAACTTTGTTACTGTAATTGGTTTGGCTAGGGAAGAACATTTTAAATTTAGGTTCTTTATGTAACTTGTGATTAAAGCTTTCAGATGTTACTGTAGGGTAGTATTTGTAACCACACTGCTCTTTCATGCAGTGTTTCATACCATTCCTATCTATGTGCCATTCATACTCCAGCTGGTCTGTTCTAGCACTCCAGGTGGTCAGCTGAGCAATGGTGTGGTCTGTGGGTTTAACCCAATTTTAAGTAGGATGTGAAGAGTGCACCGTGAAACACAACCAAATGCAATCACAGGGTTGCGCAGTTATTTCAACTAGTACGTATTCTGGTGCCAGTTTGGTTGTGGATTAAGTTATTTTGTTTCAGTTCACACTAGTCAACTAGTTCAAGGCTTTGAAACCAGTTTAACTGGTTCATGTTGAAAAGTGAAATACTTGAAGGTGTGTCCTGGTTTGGGTTAGAACAGAACCAATTCTGTTCAGTGATTTTGCTTCTTAGTTAAAGCTCTTCTAAGAAACTGCACTTTCTAGAACTTAACAAGTATTTTGCAGACACTGCCAGCTTCTAGCAGAGATAAGGCTTAATGTTTAGATTTAGATTTACCAGGGATTGGTATGCAAAGCAAGGTCACTGCTAAATCTTGTGTCTCACGTTAGGGGGTGCAGGGTAAAGGCTGCACCTTCTGGGAGGAGCGGACAGGACAGGTGGCCCCAAACTGACCAACTAAAGTATTCCATCCCATATACGTCATATTCGATATATAACTGCGGGTCAGCTCTCCCTTGCTAGATTATTCTCCCTCTTGGTCTTACTTCTCCTGCGTGTCCGTGGTTGGCATCTGAGGAAAACTCTCTCTGTTCTGCCCTCGATCCTGATTCCTAAGTTCCTGCATCCAGTACCAGCCCTTAAGCCTGACTCTCATCTGCTGCTGAGGCCTTCTGCTGGGCAGGGGTAACAGGGAGCGTCTGTCTTTGGGTTCGTGGTTGGCCCAGCCTCGACCCTCGAGAAGGTGAGCCTAGACTTTCACCGCGGCCTTCCCCGGGGCAGTGCTTTGGCTGTGCCTCGGCAGGGTGCTGCGGTGCCTCTCCACGGTGGGCTCCTGGTGCCCAGGGTCCGGAGCAGTGTCACGGGCAGACGGGTGCTGTGATGCCCGCGGGTGAAAGGTGTGTGACTCGAAAGGCTCCTAGGAGCAGATACACGGACAGGGACGCGAGGCGGAGGTGTGCCGGGAAGACAATGCTTCCGCCCCTGTTACGCTGACGGTAACTGGCATGGTGGTGGTGGGTTGACGGTTAGACTTGATGATCTTAGAAGTCTTTTCCGACCATTATGATTCCGCGACGGGGACCGGGGAAATCTCTGCGTTGAATAAAGGCACGCGTTGGGCTTCTGCCCGCTTCGCAGCTTCCTCGGCCGTCCCCCACCCCGGAAAGGGGACACGGGCGGCTGCCGACAACCTGAGGTGCACGGCGCTACGACTCGTCGCCTGCCCCCGCCCCCGCCTAGGCGGAGCTGCGCAGCGCGGGCGGCGGTGCCGCCGAGGCTCTGCATCCCCGTGACCGCGGAGCCAATCGGAGCGCCGTGCTGTCGCCGCCCGGGCACGGAGAGGTGCGGAGGGGGAAGCTCAGCGCTGCCAGGGTAGCCGTGCGGTCGTCTCGTCCCATGGGAATCGAGAGCTTCTGCAGCGCGGACGCCTACGAGCCCTTCTGGGTGAGCGGCGGGACGGGCCCGCGGGGTCTCGGCTCGGCGGCGGGTGCCAGTGGTGGCGCTGAGGGATGGCGGCGAGCCGGGTGCGACGGGGATGGTGGCGGGCCGCCGGCACTGAGGGGAGGGGAGAGGGCTCCGCGAGCCTCCCGTACCGGAGCTCAGCTTGAGCAGAGCCGCGGGAGGGGAGGGGGTGCTGCGACGCTCCCCGGCTGTGCGCCAGTCCCGCTGATCCCGTTTGGGCAGGAGCAGCGGCGGGAAGGGGCCGAGGACAGGGCGGAGGGGCAGGGCCGCGGGTCGTTGGATTCCGGCTGCCTGTGGTGTCCCCACGGTTGGGTCGCGGAGCGGGAGCCGGATTGCCTCATGTGCGGGACTTCCGTCAGGGAAGGTGCTCGGAGGGTAACCAACCGGGAGAGGAACTGGGGAGCGACTGCTTGTCTGGGAGACGGGAAACGGGTTCCCGAGGACGGAGCGGTCTCTGCGTTACCCGGGGTTGTGCGGGAAGTAACAGTAACTGTGACTGAGGCCAAAGCTAAGCTTTCTTGCAGGCTGTATCGCGTGTTTGCGTAGCAGTATTTTCGCTTTTCCTTAATGAAGAGCGGTGACAGCAGCCCGCTGTGAGTGAACCGAGAAAACCGCTCTGCGAAGGTGAGCGATGTGGAAACGTTGCAGTTGGGTCTTGCCCAGCTGAGACATGAAGTTCCTCACAGGTGCTGGCAGCAATGAGGCCCATGGGAAGGCAGGGAAAATCCTTTTAAGGACGAAACAGGTCATATGGAGAGGTGAAGTGAGAGCTACTGAAGGCGATGTAGAGCTAAGAGGAAAAGATAGACTTTCCTAGACTATTAAAAGAACCTCTCATGTAATCATTGAATATTTGCCAAATAGTATTGAACTAATGAACTGCCTTACTAATTAAAAAAAAAAAAAGGATGTATCAACAAATGCCACTGTACTATTTGTCTCAAGAGGCATTAAGATATTCAGCTTTTCCAGTTGATAAAAGGTACTGTTAGCCTGCTTTTACATTGCTTATGTGCATCTCTCTTAGCTAATTTTCAGGTTTTTCAGAACTGGCTAAATGATCAAATTGTTGTCATCAAATGTATTTTTTCCCCTCTTCTAGGTGGAGATAAATTTTAAGTGCTTTAGAGAATGTATATGCTTCAGAATTCAGTTTATGAAAAAATCTGACTTGAGAGAGTAGTATTGTGAGAAGGAGCTGCTAGTTCTTTGAACTGTGGAATTGAAACATCAGGCAGAAACAAGAAGTGCACTTTGGATGTTGGAAATACCTAGTTTATACAGGATTTCTGATGACAGATTCTTTTATTGTGGAAACAGGTGTAGTTCTTGTGTATATTATACCCATTTCTGATATTTGTGGCATGTCATAACTACTCCATACATTTTTTTCACTAGTTGCATTGGTTCCCAAGAATATAAATGGTTTTGTGATTTGTCATCCTTTTCCAAGTCACGTGGAGTCTGCCCTTCGTTTCTTCCAGCTCAAGATCCTGTGGGTGTGGTTGTTTGATTTCTGGATTCTTCCAATCCTGAAAAAGAACAATTGTGCATTCCAGTTGGTGTAAGATATATCTGGAAAAATCTTCAGTCTTGCTGAACTTGTCCTTATTACACTGTTCCCAGGAGTAGAGAGGGTAGGAGTGCTAGTTTTTGTGCCAATGGGTTTTCTGGCTGCTTCATTTTCTGATTATTTCCATTGTTGCTACTATTTGAGGCTGAAGTTGTCATGGATTTTCAGAAAATGCCTTAAGTATATGCAGTGTTTTCCTGGGCTTCTAAGTACTGCCTGTGTGTTTGTTTGCACGCTACTGGTGTCCTTCCAGTCTTGTGGAGTGTACTCTTTTACCTCTGAGAGCTGGGTGATAGATACCTGGTGGCACGTGTTAGTGCAGTCTTGTGGTGAACTATATGGCCGCCATCAACTGTTTTAGTGGGTATTGAAGCCTTGCTAGTGGATCAGCAGTATTTCCTAGCACTGGCAAACTTGCCTTCAAGGGAGAGACGTGTCTTCTGTCAAAGGTAATACTGAGTTCAGGGCAACTCTGTTTTAATTTGTGGGGAGACTTTGCAGATCGGAAGGACCTACTGGACCCTTAAAGACTGTATGCTAATCTACTTAAACTTTGCTGGCCAGGATTTTTCTTGTTTGCACACCCAAGGAATGTTATTGTTGAAAGTTCTTGTCCGAGAATTAAACAGATTGGTTTTATTTAATACTTGCTTTGAAAGGTCAACCGCCGAAGCAAATTTTAACTTCTATTCACCCTTCTCTCCCCATTTAGCCTATCTGTGTGCCTCTCCACTCAGTGTATTAGCTTTACTGCAGTCACATTTGCTTACAGAGCTTAACTGTTTCTTGCTTCCTTTCAAACAGACTCCTTTTTTTGAAGAGTACTGTTTCATCCTTGGTTTTTTTTAGCATTTTTATACCATATAAAGAGAGGTAGAGCTGTGTAAGATAAAGTTACTATTTACTAGTAGCTGTTGATGACGATAAAAGCTTTAAAAAATTCTAGTGGCCTAGGGGTGACAGTTTTGCACTACTTGCATTTCAGTTCAGTGGCTTTAAGGGCCTGTTTTAACTGGAAAACTTTTTTGTGACCTGACACAAAGCTGCGATAGCTTTACCTAGAGTATTGCTAGTATATGAGTGCAGTTTACCTTGCTTCAATACCAGCATGAAAAAAAAAAAAAAAAAGTAAAGTGGGGGGGGGAACTCTGTCGTTGTAGGTTAGCAGGAGAAATGGCGAGGCAGGTGTAAAACTTACTGTACCCTTTGACCTTCTGACCTAGCTGTCGGGATATAGGCACACGTGTGATTGGGTGTCTCAGTGCAGTTATATATTTTGAAACAATCTACTGTTTTCCTTTCTTTTGAAGAAGGTTTTGTGTTACTTTCAGTTTTTCAGAGCTTGCAACGTAGCTTGAAACTATGCAGTATCATATTTAGAAAAGTCTTTTTGTGCTAGAAATTACTAAAGGAAGAGGTTAAGAGATTTTTTGACATTTTTAGCTTTTAAGGCTTAACCCCCAGTAGGACTTTTATGAAAATAAGTAGGAGATATGAAAGAAAAAGTGAGTTCACACTACACAGTTCCTCATGATCCCTCTTGAAGTTCTCTGATAGGTTTTACAGGAAGTCTCAGTTATTCATTCCTTAGAAGATGCTTGTAAGTCAAATAGGATCTGAAACTTTTGAGCCTCTTATATTTACAGAATGTGAGAGAAGTGGCTTATAGTTACAGAAGCTCCTATCATGTTCTTCATTGGCAAAGACATTGTGGTTTATAAAATTAATTTAGTTAAACTCTTTCTTCCTTATTTCAGTGTGAACTTATCCAATTTTTTCCCCCATGTTTTTCTAATCAGGCTTTTGGTTATAGAGTCCTGACATGATTCAAGCTGCATGTGCTTGTGTAAATCCAGGCTTATCTCTTTCTTTTTGGTGAAGAAAGCTTTTTGTGGAGCCCCTTCTCTGTCAGTAAAGAAATTGCATCTGAACACTGGTCTAGGTTAAGGACTTCACATGTAACCACACTACAGGAGATAAACAGAATGGATGAGACAATGTGAGGCAGAGCCTCACGCCCAAAATCCAGGGACCAGTTTTGTGGGATTAAGTTCTGCTTCCCATGCTGTTGTGTAGAGTTCTGTCTGAGGCTTTCAGGCATGTTTAGTCTGCCTTAATAAATGCATTTTCTTGAGTGTTTGTCCAAAACCACTTGTATTTGTATTTGGGTTGATGTTGTAGCTAGGGGAGATCCACCAGCCTCTTTTAACTGGTTGCAGACATGTCAGTGTCTTCTAAGACTCTAGTGTGGCTTGTTAGAAGTTTAAGAAAAAAAAAAAATATTCATCTTGCCGATTAACTGACATTTGTGAAGTGATGCTGTGTAATATAAACAGCTGCTGTGCTTGTATTTATGAGGACAATGATAGTTTTCCTGAAATAAACTTCTGAACGCAAACCAGACTTTTCACGTAAGAAGTAATTTCGTGTTCTGAAGTTCTGTGGCTTAGGCTTTCATTATAGAATAGGCCTTTAGTGCTTTTTCAGTATTTTTGTGGCAGAGCTAGGGAGGGAGTTTGACGTGCTGTGAGAGTGGTGTGGAGTGAGCTTGGTAAGTTATGAGTTCAGACTCTTCTTTTAGTTATAAAAGTGCCAAGTTTATGATTGCATTTCTGAACAGAGTTTAAAAGCATATTCAGATCAGAAAGCTACTTAGATTTGCTGTCATAGGAAGGTCATATGTGGACAGCATTTGGAATAGGAGGAGCAGCAGCAGGGTGTTAAGCCAAAAAAACCAAACCTCTACACAAGATGATGCCTTTATTTAAATGAACGGCTGGCTGCCTCATTTTCATGGTTTAGTGTAAAACATTTTTGTTGGTCATGTGAATAAGAGTCTAAATTTGCAAAGAAATTAAATGTATTTGAAATTAAACTTCTGTTGATCCAGAATAGATCGGTTCAGGGGAAATACAGGAAAATCAAGCCTGATGTTCTGTTCTTAATGGGGATTTTCTTCACACATGACCTGTCATTCTACAACTGTCAGTTCAAGGTTGCTCAGAAAAGCTACGGAAAAGCTGAGGAAGAAAACCCAGCAGAACACCTGAATAACTTGTGCTGCTCCATGCAATTACAGTGCAGTTTACATTGAAACACTGTGCTATCCTGGGACTGACTGAAGGTTAACCCAGGTTGCACTAGAGTCATTCTGGGTCACATCTCTAAAAAGATTGCTGCTGGGTACTGACCTTTTGCTTACTTTTAATAGAGTCAGAGTTCCGTGCATTACTGTTTTCTCACTGTTTGCGTCTGTGGTAGCTTCAGATACAGTTTGTCCAAACTTGTTACCTTAGTCCCTTTGTAAGATTATTACTGAGGTTTGTTCAAACTTCTCACTGTTTTGACCTTAGCATGCAAGCTGTTGCATTGTTAAGCAGAAGTCCTGGTTTGGATGCAAAAAGGGGATGAGAGCAAGAATCTTCTTGTATCTTTTTAAGAAACAGTGATTTCAGTGAAAAGCTTTACAGAAGGGTAAACTGCATCCTTTTTGTTCAGAACCTGTGTACGGTAAATATTTTGTTGTCCTGTAGCCGTATGATGTCTCATGGTACTTGTAGACAGGGCAGAGTACCGCAATGCTACCCCTGTAGAAAGAGGCTAAACATTTCAGTTTTGCAAGTACAGATGTAATCTGTCGTATGTTTCCCTGACACAAAAAGTAGGCATAGTTCAGTGGCTTTTAGCTTCTCGGATTACAAAGATCAGCTCTTGTAAATTCCACAGCTGCAGGTGCTGCTTACTCTGGCAGTTGTTAGCACCAGCTTCTTACTTTAGGCTGAAGGGAAACAAAGGCAAAACATGCTTTTCTCCTGTCAATTTTTAGAAGTGTAGGCACCTGATTAAAGTTCAGGTCCAAGTAGAAGTTCTTTCTTGGCTGTGTTGACAAGTCAAATGTACATTATGCAAGTCATTACTGTTGAGAAATTAGTCTTGCTAAATCCATTTATAATAGAAAACATTAAGAGAAACTGAGGGCATTTCCCTGTTACTAGAAACACTGATATTTTTTCCCCCCTAAATCTGCTTTATATAAACTATTGAAAAATTTTAGGACTCCTGTATATTATGTGATTTTATTTATTTATTTTTAATATTCCCCCTCTTGCTCTAACAATCTTGTCTTGCGATAACATTGAGACTGTAAGAATAAAGCTTAGATTTCAGAATTACTTTGAAATAAAGGATGGAGTATGGTCTCTTCCCCCATCCCAGGCCTCAATCTAAACTGAATGTGGTGGTTTTGGAGTCTGGGCTAGAAGGCTTGCTTCTAAATCATTTAAGGTTTTTTATTCAGACGCAAGACTTACATGTCAGAATCTTAACTGGAAGTCTGTATTTTTTTAACTTTTGTGCAACTATTATTTGTTCCTTGCTTCCCTGACTACTACTAGCATTTTAACTGATGAACTTTGGATTTTATAGCAGTAGTTTTGTTCCGTTTGTGATTTTATGAGGAAAAACATTTCATCTTCACCGTTTTGATGGACGCTCCCCACCACATGCCTTGCCCAAGTGTCTAGTATCAAGCAAGAGGAGAAGATCCTCAATTGCATGGTGGGTTTAGTTCTCCTATAGTCTAAAATCCACCCCTCCCCTCAAACCACCAGACTGTTTTTTCTGTAGTTGGATGTGAGCTCCATGGGAGTTGGAGATCTGATCCAATTCTTACATCCCAATGTGGTTATTACCATAAATGTGTCTTATTTCATCTTTGTGAACATAAAGGCAGAAACTTACCGATCTAGTTGGGCAGTTAGTAGCCTGAAGAAATGTCTGAGAACTTTGTGGGGATGTGAGAACCTATCCTCAGACGTCGAGTCCTAAAGTCTCTTGACAGATCAGCAGTCTGGCACGCTATGTTCTTTTGTTCTGCTGCTTGTAGTAAGTGGCATGTTTCTGTGCAGGAACGTTATTCTGCAATTTCTCCTTGCAGAAGTAGTTTTTTGAGTCAGTGGAGGTCTGGGAATGAGATCAAGTATTCGATGGTGTAGCTTTCACTTTTTAGTAAAGTCCTGGTTTTGTGCGTTCTTAAAAAGCTCCTGTCTCTTTCATTAAGCATAGGAATTAGCTGTGGGAAATACACGACTGTAAAATCTGTACTTGAAACTTTTTTTCTCCTTCGTATTTGCAGAGTACATCCTTAGACGATATGATAAACAAGGAAACCATTAATTTCCTGCAGTTAATAACTGAAAGCTTTATTTAAATGCAGCACCAGCTCGCTTTGCGTGCATGACGCTAAAGGTATGTACCGCTTTAGGTTCACATTCTGCACTAACTTCAGTGGCAAGAACAGATACATTGTCTCACGGGAAAGATGGCTCCATTTTGGTTTCTTCCTGTTTATTAAGGAAAAAAGCTAGTGGAAATGAAGATCAACTGAGGTGAAAAGATGCGTTCATCCTTGTAGATTACACTACTTCATCTGGAGTTGATTCGAGAGCCATTGTACCCTTTAATGCAGGTAGTACGTTTCCAAAACAATTTCAATATAATATGTGTAGTGTTTTTGAAGGACTTAAAAATGTGTAAGTAGGAAGTTTGCGGTGGTTGCTTGTGGTGTCATACCTCAAGTAGTGCCATGTTTGCCGCTCTCAGGGATGTTGTTACCTGCTGCTTGTTTCTGTGAATATTGCTGAGCAGACGGGGGAACTGCAGGTGTTGGTGTTTCTGCTGGTGGGTGGTGGTTTTTTTTTTTTTTTTTTTTTTTTTTTTTTTTTTGTGGGAGTTCTGATATGAATATCTGTTGCTTGTCTTATCAACCTGTCACTTCTTGTGATTCAGCCAGGACAGTAAGCGTAGTAGAGCAAGTGTTACGCTTGTGAAGATCCGTGTATGCTTGTGCTTGTTGTAGGTTCTGTTCTAAATGTTCTTAGGGAAATAGTGAGCTTCGGTACCTTTTATGATCTGACTTCAAAATGGGAACAACAAAGAACCAGACGCTCTATTTAGTGCTTTGAGAACGTTATTTCAGTCTTTCTTTAAAATATCTAAAGCTAAATTGAATAAAACTTACTTGGCAAGCTGAATAACTTCAGAGAGCTCTTTTAAGTTCATCACTTGACAACAGACTTCCTTCTAAGCTATTGCGAAGTCTGGATTGCTTTGTAGTTCATTGCTTTCTGTAATTTTTAGCATGGTCAACAGTGATTCTTCTCCTTCGAGTTCCTACAGTCATAGCTTGCATGAAAGGCTGCTTCCAGATTATACTAGCTAATAGCTATAGACCTAACCCCGTTTTTGCCTCTTCCTACTTCATGGCAGGAGGCTGCTGATTTGTCTGAGTTTTCAGTGAATACTTGGATCTTTGTTGTTTGGTTTGCTCTTGTAAAGTAGAAGAGTTAGCTGATCAGAGTGGAAACTGTTATTAATCTTTGAGATGTGAAAATGGGGTAACTTAGGGCTTTAATAGAACTTGCTAAAATGGTGTTTCTAAAGCTTGAGTCAGAAAAAATATTATTTTGCTAACTAATGCCTGTTAAGTACAAAGGTCTGCTTCAGTGCATGTTTCTGCATCCAAAAAGAGTTTTGGTTTGTGCTGGGAAAAACAAACCAACCAACCAACCTCTGAAAGTGGTGTAATGTAAAGCAAAGGAGAAACACATACTTTTAAACTGACAGAGCTAGTCTGCACTTGTGTAACTGAACATTGTGATTGAATATGAATACATGTTGGTTTCATGGTGACAGTGACATGTTTTCCAGCCACAATTGAACCTCATAAAGCTATGGTATCGTCCATGCAGAATTTAATGTATGCTTTTCTTTTGTAACGTGAGTTCCTCCTGACTTTGCCCGCTGTGGGCTTCACCATCTCAGTCAGACCAGGAACCTGCTGCTTGTGATGTGACCTCCTGGCAGTCCTCCCGTGTTCTGCTTGTTAGCGCACTCGAGAGTAGTTTGAGTACCTTTTGAACAGGTGTTAACCAGGAAACGTGCTCCAGTGGCTGACAAACAGTCTGGTTGGTTCGCAGGGGAGTTTGCAACTTGTCTTATGAGAACCTGGGTGTAAAGGTATCTCGTGAGGTCATTGGGTGCTCAGCAGCAAGTATTTCATTTACAGCTCTATTGCTTTCTTCGTTACTGCCTTGTGTAGACGTAACCAGAGAGAATAGGAGCTAGGAAATCAGCAGATAAAAATGCTACTGGGTCTCTCTTTATCCATGCTTTCTTCACCTCTTGTCACCTGGAATGAATGTAAAATGGGAGGGGCTTCTGCACCTCACCTGTTTACAGCCACTTCTCTTGTATGTAGAGGAGAACAGTATATTGAAGCTAAGCTACCAAGAGTGTCTGG
Organism: Galbula dea; assembly: GCA_013399015.1. NCBI lineage: Eukaryota > Metazoa > Chordata > Aves > Piciformes > Galbulidae > Galbula > Galbula dea. The sequence continues at coordinate 56,104 of VWZX01008711.1, read as the reverse complement.
ATCAAATCCTGGAAAAGCTGAAGGTATACACTGATGTTGCTGTAGCTCTTAAATTTTAGGGGTCATCTTACCCCAAGCTGCCCTTCTGTTCCCACTTTCGGTTCTTAACCCGGAAGTACCATTGCATCGTACCCTCCTGGCTTTCATGCAGAAACACCTCCGGATGACTTGCAAATATAAAAGTCAAATGAAAGATTGCATATGTTTTTAGAACGTCCTGCAGCCAATCTGCATAGCAGTCATGCGTATAGCACTTCTTTTATGTAGCCACAAGAAAGTGCATTAGGTGATCTTTTGTTTGTGGTAATAGCCTAATTCACATTACCTCTAAAAACATGTAAAAAGGAGATTGTAAATTCCTTAAGCAGTGTACAGATCTCAAAAAATTTACTCAATAAAATTATGTCAATGCTTTTGTTTGTTTGTTTGCAAAGCCGATTACGTCCTGTCAATTTACTGGTATAATCACAGAATCATTACGGTTGGAAAGGACCCTCAAGATCATCTAGTCCAACCGATAGCCCTACACTACTCTTACCCCTAAATCATCCCCTGAAGAAACACATCTATCCTCCTCTTAAAAACCTCCAGGGATGGTGACTCCGCCACCTCCCTGGGCAGCCTATTCCAATATCTAACCACTCTTTCAGCAAAGAAGTTCTTCCTAATATCTAATCTAAACCTACCCTGGCTCAGCTTAAGCCCATTCCCTCTAGTCCTGTCACTAGTCACAAGGGAGAATTCCTGTGAATTGTAAACTATTCTGTAGAGTCATGAGACTTTTTCTTGGCTGCTGTGCTGGAGTGGAGCAGCTGGGACTTGAAAAGTCGAAAACATTTGTGCAGTAGTTAAATGTAAGGATGACTCAGCTGAAATTTCTGATGATGTTATGTGGTAAGGGAACTTAATAAACATGTGGCTTGCCTACAGTGAGCGTCTCACAGCCGCTGCCTTGTCACAAACAACTTGCACGAGTCCCGTGCAGATACACTAAAAGAAATTGGGCATTTTTATGCTCTGCTAGTGTTAATTTCTTTGAATTGGTTGTATTAAGTTTGGAAATTCTTTTTTGTTTTGTTTTATTTTGAACTGGCACATGAAAAATTATAGGAAGTGAGAAGAATTCTTAGTATGCTCTGGAATTAGAGGAAAAAAAATAACATCTATGTGTCCTGTTGATACACCCTGTTGTATGTAACTGAGAAAGAAGTCCTAGATTCTGACAGGAAAATTTTTTTAATACATTTCAGAAGAAGTTGTTTTGGTTTGGTTTTGGGTTTTTTGTTTGGCTGTTTTCTGTGTGTGGTGGTGTGTTGTGTTTTTTAATTTGTGGTGTGTGGTGGGGTTTGTGGTTTTTGTTTGGTTTTGGGGGTTTGTTTGGTTTTGGGGGTTTGTTTGGTTTTGGGGGTTTGTTTGTTTGTGGGGGTTTGTTTGTTTGTGGGGGTTTGTTTGTTTGTGGGTGTTTTTGTTTGTTTTCTTGTTTTTAAAGAAAAAACCCAAACAGAATATTTTATTATGGCATGGTCAAATATAAGGGGAAGTCTGCTCTATGATAAAGTAATGTCTCGCTAGCATCAATTTGAAATTCTTACAAGTTTTATCTTCTGTTTCTCTTTACATCTGTCTTCTTTTTGTAATTGTGTTTTTAAAACTGTTTAATCAGTGGAAGATGAAGACAAATGAGGAGAAGTTGTGATTTTTGAGCAGTGGGATCTGTTTCCAGCTTTGATGTTGCAAAACAGGGTGCAGGCACTATAGCTCCTTTTGATTCCGTTTCCTCATCTATAAAGTGTGAATGGTGGTGCTTATTTCTTTGATCAACTCAGGCCTTCATAGAGAAGGATTACTGACTGCCATTATGCTCTAGTAGTGGTGCTGGTACTTTGTGTAGTTGTAAGCTGTGCAACTGTGGGAAAAAATGCTTTGCAACTGAAAATGACAATAGTTGAGAAGCCTTTGGGTGTGGCACTGCTACTCTTGGCTGTGTGGCTTTTAAAGAGAAGCCTGTGAGCTATGTTTTGGCTGTTGGATATTAAGAGTCCATCTGCAGCAGTGGTATCTCTGTATTGCATCATTCTGTTAGAGTCAGAAATCTGCAGCACTTGAGAGGAATAATAATAATTTAACGATAATTTTACAGCAAAGTCAGTAGTTTTAAGGTAAAATTTCCTGCAAGAGGCTTCTCTAACTTAAGCCAGTCAGAAATACGGTATGAACGTTCATTTTACTAAACAGCCTGTCACTGTAAATAGTCCTTGTACCAGTCAAGCAAGTGGTGATCAAGTTTTTATTACTGTGTTAATTTTGTTTTGATTGTATGGTGGCTTGTTTTGTTTTTGAGAAGTGCGTAGAGAGAAATAGAAAAGCATTGTATTATATTAATTTACATTTTCCTGTTACAAAGTAGGAATGGGCTGCAAGGGCTAACTTTTTGCCTAGTTCTATGCCTGGTTGTTATGAATTATCAGAACGTCTCAACTAGGAGCTATGAGACCACTTTACAAATAGTGAATCACAGAATGTTGGGAGTTGGAAGGGACCTCTGGGGATCATCTAGTCCAACCCTCGTGCTGAAACAGGTTCAACTAGATCAGGTTGCTTAGGATCATCTCCGGGAGTGTTTTGAAAGTCTACAGAGAAGCAGACTCCACAACCTCTCTGGGCAGCCTGGTCCAGGGTTTTGACACACTCAAAGAAAAGAAGTTTTGCTTATGTTTAGGTGGAACTTCTGTGTTTCAGTTTGTGCCTCTTGCCCCTTGAAGTTATGATGTATTGTGCTGTTCACTTCTACTGTGTGCTAGATAGTTTCCACGCTAAAATTTGGGAATGCAGTGTATCTGAGTATTTATACATACATACACTATGGTTATGGAGGGAGATAGCTAGCATTGTGTTATTTTCCTGTGATGATAATGTGAAAATATTGCTAACGATCCTGAAAAGTACTGTTAAAGATCCTAGCATTACATTTGAGTGAGTTACATGTTATGATAGCTGTGCATAAACAAAAAAAGTGATACTAATGTCATAGAATCATCTGGATGTCGTCTTGTGAAGGTTTAAAACATCTGAGCTGCAAAAAGTGCAATAAAAATAGATACATCACAGAATGGAGCCACTTTGATACAAGTGTAAATGAATACACAAGAAGAGATGCAGATACTGGCGATTTCTGTTTTTTGAATACTGTTCTCTGCTTTTTCTTTAACTCGACCTGTTTTCTCTCCCCAGGACTGGAATCTGACATGGCACACAGAAAATCCGGACTTCACCCAGTGCTTTCAGAACACAGTCCTGGTCTGGTTTCCTTGCATTTGCCTATGGGTCTGCTTCCCAGTGTACTTCCTATACCTTCGTTGTCATGACAGGGGATACATACAAATGTCAAACCTCAACAAAGCCAAAACAGTATGTGACTTTGTAAAATATGAATTTATTAAGCTTATCTGGAAGCATCTATTTTCAGCTATGTTTCAGCACGCTATTTTTGTTGAGAATCAATCTTTGGCCTGTGTGCACACTTCAGCTGTAACTCACTTGTTCTACTTGTGTTTGATTTCCAACCCTTGTGTGTTTTTTGTTGCCCTTTTATCAGTAGGCTTTTTGAAATTTACTCTAACGTAGCCAAAAGAGCATGCAAATCCTTTTTAAGACCCGTTAGAGGAGACTTTTTAAGGCAACTCAATCTTGTGTCCTTTGTTTCAATTAAAAAAAATAATTATCTTGTCAGCGTCTTAAGTAACATAGCATAGATTTCTAGAGCTGCTGCAGGTGTTCTATTCCACTTCTATTGTGAAATAGGTAATGTGTTGTTGTTGNTGGAAAAAGTGAAAAGTTTTAAGGAGGACTATAATAACATAGTGTATTGGAGAGTTTTGTCTCTGCAATTTGTTATTCAGGAGTGAGATCTGCCAGCTTTCTGATTCATAATGCACTGAATTATATGGTACTAAAAATGACTACACTTTTTTCTTCTAGTGAAGATCAAGTAGGTGAAGTCAAATTATTCTGGTTTTGTGCATGTTGTAGAATTGCCAAAAAGAGATGATCTGATTGACTCCTCTTCTGCTAACGCATGACATTTTGTGTTTGTGTATATATTATGTTGCCTAAGTTGTGTGAACTGTTGTATAAAATACACCTTTTGTATTGCAGGCTTTGGGTGTAATACTGTGGATAGTCTGCTGGGCAGACCTTTTCTACTCTTTCTGGGAAAGAAATATTTTTCGAGCTCCATTTTTTCTTGTTACACCTACGGTATTGGGTATAACAATGGTAAGTTCTGTTACATCCTTTGTTTGTGCAAAGACCTAAACAATAACACACATCTTAAATTACCCACACTGCTGTAATTCTTAAAGGTACAGTCTTTACATGCAAACTTAACCTGCAGTTGAACTGTGAAGCGTTGACTCAGAGATGTCTGCTTTCTTTTAATGTAAGAATTAGAAAAAAACCTTCAACCCAGCTGTGCTTATTGTTTTGCATGTCGGCAAAATGTCAGCTTTACATGTCTTGCCTTATTTTGGTAACCTTAGGCTTCCATTCTATTCATTAATAGCTTGACTTAACTGCTTAAACCTAGATAATACTAACAGCACGGAACTTGGTAGAAGACTGTCAAAGCCATTGCATTATTAAGTATCTTATTGCACTAAATGTTACATGCAAGAGAGTTTGTATGTTTTCTTCGTTATGTTTGATGGCACAGTGTAAAGTCTTCAGACAGCTCTTTCTGCCTAGATGTGCAACTATCATCTACTTGCACCCATGTCTCTGCAGCCTGTGTTTCAAGGAAAATGGCTTGCTGTTCATTTATTTTCTGTCGTCATAAATGTAAGGCAGACTTGGAATAGTACTGATTAAACGTGATACTCAAGGAGGGGATGGACAGGACACAACAACCCCGGAAGCAATAACAACAACAACAAAAAACCCAAACCAAAAAACTTGCCAGCCATGAAAGATAGTGACAGGTGCAAGAGTTGTTAAATAGTTTGTGGTTATTTAATAATGGATTTTTTTTGTCAGGGCGATTGAAAATGCATGTTGCAGCAGACAAGTGTATTACCAAGTTTTACCAACTTCCTAAAGGACTCTGAAAACACACAAAATTCAGAAATAGAGTAATATTTGGTCAGTGTTGCTGGGCATTGTGGCTTGTGCAGACAGAAATCTTTTTATTTTAAAAAGATTTATTCAGGAGCTGCTTGGAAAGAATATAGTGTCACTGTAATTGTGTGTTGATTCATGATGTAGAACCAGAAAGATAAAGAAAGACTAGCACATTTTGACAGTGCTTTTGCATATACGGTCATTTCCTTCTATGTAATATGTATTCCTTTTTCCGTTTTTGTCCACTTTTTATTTTTACTGCTCTGTAGAATTTCTTGTTTAGGCATATGTTTGAACTACACTTAAAATCTCTGGGTATCAGAGTGTCTGGGAGATACTGGAAGTGAAAAGTTAAGCAAGTACACATTAACACAGTAACCTGCATATGTGTATAATGTGTTGTAAAACTTAAAGCTTGTGAATATATTTTTATCTTATTTGTCCACAGTTGCTTGCCACATTTTTAATACAATATGAACGAATAAAAGGAGTCCAGTCTTCCGGCGTAATGATGATTTTCTGGCTCATCTCGTTGTTATGTGCCACAGTGGTTTTGAGATCCAAAATAATACATGCCTTAAATACGGTAAGCAATTGCTAGCCTCATTCAGTTGAAAATAATCCCAAATGCTGCAGTAATAGAAGAGTTGCTTGCAAATTACGCCAGTCAAGTCAGCTAATGATCCATTTAGTGCACCTTCATTCCTTGGTTTATAAAACCAAAACAAGTCAGACTTAACAGCTCTTGTTTTGAAATACTAGTGAAATTTGTAGTGATCTTAACTGTAGAAGCGGTTGCCGAGAAAATTCTGCTAGCTGTTGCAGAAAGGGGATGTGTCTGCTTGACTACAATAGTATATGATCTCTGATATGAAACTGTTATGGGAGTTTACATTTTCTTCCTGTTGATGATACGGTGGATTTCCTGAAACTCTTGGTTTGATGTTAGTGTGATCTCATATGCTGAGACACAACAAAAATGTATGAGTGAAGTAGTTTTATGTTAGTATGCTTTATAGTAAGGCGACCTCAACTATCAGATTAGTTGCGGATCTCCTTCAAAATGCCATACTGCCTTTATTTCTTGAAAGCTTTGAGTCATGTTGTGAATTTAGAGATCTTTCAGCCAACTTTTGTCTTCAGCTGTTGGGAATGGGATTTTACTGAGGGGTGTGTGTGTCTATCTGTCCCTGTGTTTTTTTGATTATGTGGATTATGCTTTATGTATCAGTCCCAGTCTAAAAAATGAAAAAGCCTGTGGAATTTGAGTACAGCATAACAAACTGTAATTTAAATACTAGTCTTGTAACTGTTATTTTCTGTGTGCCTACTAATTAACAGATTCGCTTTGAAAACTTCATACTGCCCACTACATAAATGCCTTGCTCCTGTAAAGAATACCTTGACTTCAGCTGAGGCGTACTGTTTTGCTATAGTGTCTTAAAGAGAACTTCTCTGTGTAAGAAGTTCGTGCTTTCGTGTTTATGGCAGTGACTGATTAAAAATAAATCGTATCTTTCATTTCCTTCCCCCTCTCTTTACTTTCCCTTTACCAAATTAGACATTGACTTTAATTTATGTGGAGGTGGGTAATGTAATATTTATGTAGTTCGCAAAATTTACAGTAAGGAGCTGGTTTATGTTTAATAGTAGCATGCCGTTTTGGAGAAATTCCTCAAGCCTTCTAATTGGGTTGCCTTACTTTATAGGGTGCTGAAGTGGATGCATTTCGTTACGTCACCTTCTGCGTATACTTCATCCTGTTATTTGTACAGCTTATCTTGTGTTGTTTTCCAGAACGACCACCTTTGTTTTCTGAAACGGTAAATGATCCTGTAAGTGTTCAGTTTATTCTGAGTGCTGAGCATCATGGATGCAATATGCTGTACAACGTGTTATAAGGCTATAGTCTGCCAAATACCAAATAATTCAAATCTTGTTAACTTGTTTGCAGTGGAGCATTCTTTCTGGTCTTTAGTTGGTGACACAGAAGGTGAAGCCCATAACATGCAAAACGGGGTGGTCTGCATTTAAGAGATAGCAAAAATAGTCATTCCTGAATAGCATTCCTGAAGGTTAAGTCATATGCATTTATATTCAGTAGTGCTTTTGGCAGTCGATGGAAAATACTGATTTGAAATGCTGTCCTCCTAGTCGCCTGATACTGTTCAGTAGGCAGTAACTTGTAAGGATGCGTATTCCTCTCCTATTGATGGTGGGGAAGAATCTACACGTCGGAAAACTTGTGAATCGGGAGAGATGGCATTTGATTTCCCTGTTTATCTCTCTTGTGTGAAGCAAAAATTTAACCAGCTTGATTGCAAGAGCAGGTAATGTTTAGAGGGTGGTCTGGATGTGGAAATTTGATTTTTATCAAGACGTGATTTTTTTGCATGTATTCTTAATTGCATGTGCTAGCTCTTTGGCATGGCTTCAAAGTGACCCAAGAGATGCTGGATCGTTATTGCTTGCTCAGCCCCAGGCTAGACCCGGGTTACAGTGGACTGACACCTGTCACTGCCTGGAGTTTGGATGTCCCAAGTTTAGAAACCTCAGATCTGTATTTGTTTATAAGATGTAATTCTGGTTTGACGGATGTTAGGTGGCACCGACTGATGGAGGAAGGTGTGAAATATGTGAAATAAATGTTGCTTTTGTAACTGCAGAAAAGGGCCATAATCAGTTGCACTTAATTAATTCTACAGTTACCTTCTCTGTTGATATCCATTGTCCCTGTGGTGCTCCGTATTATCACCGTCAGTCTGTGTCTACGCCTGGAGGGAAAAGTACGCTACTGAGTCTTTGGATTCTCTTCATCTTTAGGTTCTTTTCATCTCATTCAGGGCCGAAATGTATTTGACAGGATACTGTAGATTTGTGGAAGCCTGCTTTTTGCTTTGATCATGGTTACAATAATTACAAGGTGTGTGAGACCACAGTGGTTTGATTTTTGTATTCTAAGTATTTCTAGGAAATAGGGCAGAGTTCAAATTTGAACCTTCTATTTTTATATGGTGGGGAAAAGAACCAAGTGAGTCACGTTAGTAAGTCTTAAATTCTGCTTTATTTCCTCCTGCCGAGCATTTTCAAACCGGAAATGTTTGTAAATCTGGCATAAAATCTTATTGTATGTTTACTTAAGCCAAAAAACCCCAAAACAGTGAATTTTCAAAGATGTAGATGCTTAGGTATATAGAAGTGAAACAATGTGTTTCCTCTCTTGTTTTCACTTTCTTTACAACATGTTAGTCCGGACTTGATGCAACTACCTGTCTTCAGTCTGTCTGTCATGAATGTTAGTAGGATTGATAGTTCTTTGTCTGATAGTTATTTAATTTTACAAGATATGTTATTATCTTAACAGTAATCTAATGTGCTTTAATCGTTTTGCTTTATTCAAATTAAGTCCAGATTTTGGTAGTACAAGATCCAGTGGACTCAGATTAAAAACAGTATAAGGGGCAAAGTAATAACAGTTTAGAATATTTTTAAATTTTGTTGAAGTTGGAAGTGTTCCTTGTATCTGCTGAATTAGAAATCTGTCTATCAGGAAACGTCAGTGTGGCTGAAAGTTAAAGGTACTGCTTGTTCCTCCTGCTGCTTGGTTTTATTAGCTTCTCTAAGTTTAAAAACTTTAATTTATTCATTAAATGATGGTGTTGGATTTGCTTGCAGTCATTTTGCAAGTGTTTAAATACTTGGAAATATGGAAACCTTATCCCCTTTTTTTGGGGGGGAAAAAAAAAAAAAAGGTGTCTCTTCTCTTACATACTGTTGTTGTCTTTGTTCCCTGCTAAGTTACAAAAACGTTGTGTGAAGAAGAGGAAATGCAGGAGTCTGTTTTGTGTCGCTTGATTACAACAAACTTCTGTATAGCTTAGTGGAAAATTGAACAAACGTGAGTTGAAGAATGCAGGTCTTGGACTCTGGCTGTTTTAATTGCAGTACTCTAATGTAATGACTGATTTTTTGAAGATGGAAATACCCGAGTTACTTCAGTTACAGTTGATGATAAAACCTTAATGATTTGTGTGCCACTGGAGTGGCCGGGTTTAGCATTCTTTAGATGCTGTTCAGAGCAGTGAAAGAGGGAAGGGAGAAATCTGCGCTGAAATTGAACAAGTAAATCACCTTTAGTGTCTTTGAAATTCTTCCAGCCTTCCTTTCAGCTGTTTTAATCCAAGCAGACTAGGAGACGATGTTAAGTAGAACGTGAGCTAGCTGCATACCTTTATGGATACTTAAGTTTCCCGTGATTGTTAACGAATGAGATGCAGGGGGTTTAGGGAGTCTCTTGGGATGCTTTCATGGAGCTTACAAATTTATTTTCATTTGTGCATCTGTTTTGATGGAGTCACAGCACTTAACTGCTAGAACAGTAGAACCGAATTTTTCATTTTTGACTAACTGTCCAAGTAACATATTTATGCTCTCATATAGTAGTGTACTTTGCATTTGATATAGGTAGGCAGTGATCATGACACCCTGAGAGACTGTCTGGCCTGTACCGTCTTATAAAATTTCCTCAGCTATTTGTTGTGTTGTTCATACGGAGCACTGCTGTTTCTGTGTCCCAGGGGTCTAGTCTGTTGACAGTCTTTAAGCTGTGCATGTGTTTCTGAACAAGCTCTCAACAGCATAAATGACAAGTTCAGTAATGTGAAAAAAAAAACCAAACTAAAATGGAATCTCAAAAGCATCTTTCCTGCTTATTTTGTTTCTTTTGGCCCTGTATCAGTAACATTGAATGTGGATTGATTTCTTTTTCTCTCCTTTAGAATCCATGTCCAGAGTTCAGTGCTTCTTTCCTCTCCAGAATCACATTCTGGTGGATCACTGGGTAAGATCAAGATGATGCATAAAGCACCATTTAAAGATAGGTGGCGTGTTAGGATCCTGCTTTCAGAGTTAAATTAATAATTATCATGCAATAATAGTTTCGGTGGTTGTGGTTGGTTGTTTTCTAGATAGATTGAACTGATCTTATTTTCTGCTGAATTTGATTAATCTTTTTCATTTCCTTTGTACAATCTTTGTAATTTTAATGTTCCTAGTATATACATATGTATTTAGTATGTTTGCCAAAAGAATCTTTGTGGTTTTTTTTTTAATTATCAAGTAGAAATTATCTGCTGTATTTGGAAACTAGGGCAATCGAAACTATTAGCTCTTTCTGTCCAAGAGTTGTGTTTGGTGGGTTGTTGTTTGAGGTTTTTTTGTTTGTTTTAAATTAACTTAGCTCATTTACCTAGCTTTAGTTATGCTTTATGATTTGATCACAAGACACGTTCCTGTGAGTTAAAACGTAGAACCGTATAACATAATAGTGGTGTGTAATTGTGGCTGGTACTTGGCCTGAGTTCCAACAGGAAGCTAGATGAAAAGAATTGCTTTGTAAAATTAAAGGATAATAAAGATTTTGAAACTTACTAGGCATGGCAATATTGCCAAGCTGTTTTTTAAATGAGATCATTTCATCCTTTCTTTTAATTCCCCAATTATTTGAATTCAGTGGCATATCCTGGATTCTAATTCTTGCAGTAAAGACAGGAGGATGTATGTTTTAGTATCTGGACCTGTGTTGCTACAGGTACTAACTCTTGCGTGCATTTTTGTGAAGAGCTGGCTCTGTTTTGGGGTCGGATGTAAGGTGCGCGCATATATATATACACACACACACACATATATACACACACATATGTATGTATGTATACACACACACACAGACACACATCCCCATACATATCTCTAGTTAACTATTCTTAACTATACAGTGCTGATTCTTTCTAATGCAGGCTGATGGTTCAAGGTTATCGGAGACCTTTGGAAGCCAAGGATTTGTGGTCATTAAACAAGGAGGACAAATCAGAGGAGATAGTGCCAAGTTTGGCTAGAAACTGGGCAAAAGAGTGGGCAAAGACCAAGAGGTAAGTTCAGTTATACTGACTAGCAGTTCTTCCAAGATGTGGAGGTTCAAAAGCTCAAGTTACTGAACCTCTACTTAGAGGTGTCTGTCATCAAGCCTGCTTTCGTAAGGCTCAACTGGCAGATCTGTATTTGTCCTTAAGCGTATACAGAACAGGAACCAAGCAGTTTGTTGTGTGACTTCTTTATGAAGAGCTGCATAAAGTTTTCCATAGTTTTTTAATGATCCAAAGCTTAATTGTTACTTTTGATGTGTGGTTTTTCCCAAGGGAGGGACTATTTTCATTATTTTTCATGACATGAAGTCAGCTTCAGTCATGTAATTTAGGAGCTTGGGCTCCCCCTGTAGTTAGTGAAGCCTCAGTTCATAGTGTAAAAGCGTGCAGCTTATTTCTTTCCTTTGACTATATAGGGAGCCTGGGCATCTAAGCCAGATGACTAAAATCAGATAGACTGTATGCCTGCAGTTTCCATCCTACTTGCGTCATCCTTTACTGCAGCAAATAGAAGTACCTTTTCATTGAAGGAAAATTGCTTGCTTGCTTGCGTGGCATTTTTACATAGAGCTTGTCCTTAAATTCGTAAGTGTGTAGTTTGGCATAAGCCAGATGTATGAAATGAATGCGTTCAGTCCATTGCGGATGACTTGGCATAAATCTGACTGCAGCCTTTCAACTCTGGTAGCACAGGGAGGCTTTGATTTTCGTGAAAGTTCAACGTACTAGACTCTGGAAAAATAGTATCCTTTGCTCTTTGAGTTTACAGCAGGTTACTGCCCTGTTCCTCATTTCTCAGGGCACACTTATAGGAGGAATTCAACAGGAATGTTGCCTGTTCCTACAAAGAAGACCATTCCTGAATGGTCAGTTCATTTAGCTTTGATTGTGTGATGAAAAAGATGTTTGAATGACTGTAAACCCCAGTTAACTTAAGGGCAATAAAGAACTTGTGAAGGTCTCATTTGTATACTGTGCATCTTTCCAGTTGGCTTTATGCTTGAATAAAAAATACATTTTATACCTAATCTTATTTCAGGCAACCATTAAACATGTTATACTCGCCCAAAAAGCTGCAAAAATCAAGTGACTCAAAAGGTGATGTGACAGAAGAGGCCGAAGCTTTGATTATAAAACCATCTCAGAAGAGCTCTGAAGCGTCTTTATTCAAGGTGTTATGTAAAACCTTTGGACCGTATTTTCTCATGAGCTTCCTATTTAAAGCTGCACATGACCTCTTGATGTTCGCAGGCCCAGAAATTCTGAAGTAAGACCTATATACATCATTATTATGTTAAACGCATTCAAATTGAAGACACGCTAGTATTTCACTTGCCAAGCTTCTTTGCTGCCTTCTGATTCAATGGGGAGGATTGTTTTGGTCCATTGGTTTTAAGAGTATGACGTGATGTATTAAATGTTTGACGTTTTATGTTCCCTCAACACTAGGAAGGCTGGGCGGGAACATAATAAAAAATAGCAGGAGAATTTATTTAAATCTAATGTGGGACTACAAGTCAGTATGTGAAGCCACAGAGAGCTAATGGGGTAGGAGTTGTGTTCCTTTAAGGTGAGAAATAGTTAAATGACAGTCAGCAGTTGTGTTTTTAGCTGCAGGGAATGTGAGACTTCCTGGTGTAGCTCAAAGAGCATACTGTACATGTAAGGTGTTCCATACTCCGTTTTAAAACGTTGTTAGGAGGAGGAACTGATACGTGCTAGTATAAACTGATCTCCAGTTTCTAAAAAGTTTACTTAAGTGTTTTATTAAAGTTTGTGGTACTCGGGGTGCTTACATGACCCATATAATGTTTGGAATAACCTAAGTTTGTAGTCTTGACATTTAATTTTGATTTACGTGTATCGAGAGAATTAATTCCTCTTTCCACAGATTGCTAATCAGCTTTGTAAATAACAAAGCTGCCCCAAACTGGCAAGGCTACTTTTATACAGGGCTGCTGTTTATTTGTGCATGTCTTCAGACACTGATTCTTCACCAGTATTTTCATATTTGCTTTGTAACTGGAATGAGGCTCAAAACAGCTATTATTGGTGTAATTTATCGAAAGGTAAGTGTTTCTTTAAATATACAACAATACCTCTCAGTGACTGTATGAATGGATCATTTAACTAGTTAGGAGACTCTAGTAGGCCAATTCCTAACTCTTAATAGAAATGAGAGTATTTAATTTATAAATAAATGCCTTTAAGATAGAGCAATTTTCTAACTTGCTAGTTAAAAGTCAGGCGCTTCCCAACTGCCAAACAAGAAACCTTGTCTCATTTAGACTAGGGATGTGAAACCGCTTCAGTTTGTGCAGAAATATACATTTACAGCTTCATTTGGAACTTAGCAGCAGTGCCACCTCATCTTGGAAAAAGCTGGAACATTTTAGAAAGCTGTGGACTAATTGCTCTGTGAGAAAAATGTGTGGCAAGAAGTGAAGATCCTGCTTCTTACACTAAAAAAACCCCAAACAAACCCCCAAACCAGCAAACAGAACCCCCTAAGTGATAAAACTATCAACCTACCAACCCTAACCCCAAAGACTGCTTATTGTCTTTAATTCTCTGTTAGTTTAAACCCTGCTTCAAACTGTAAAACTTGCGTTTTGTAAGGTGTGCAGGGTAAACAGAATATGAAATGGGAAGAGGATTGCTTATTCTTATGATCAAGCTCTGTTAAACAATGGAATTATGTGCAGAAAATGTGAACAAGTAACTCTTCCTTCATGTTGTCTTAATTGGTTTTTAATCTGCACCTAGGCACTTGTTATCACAAATTCTGCTAGAAAGACTTCTACTGTGGGAGAGATTGTGAATCTAATGTCTGTGGATGCTCAGAGGTTCATGGACTTGGCTACCTATATAAACATGATTTGGTCTGCGCCTCTCCAGGTGATACTAGCACTGTACTTGCTGTGGCAGGTGAGTCTTGTATGTTGTTTCCTGTTTTGGCCTTGGCAACTTCTATACTAATTCCTATCGTCTTGACTACAGACAGCTGTTATTCAGACCACTGGAGAGTTTACACCGGGATGGAGAAAATACCATTTGCTTAGAAGCTATTCAGAGATGGTTTTGTCACTGCTGTAAAGGAACAGGGCAGGAGGTTTTTAATGTGCATATCTGAGTGCAGATGGAAGCTGCTATATTTTGGGGGGGTGCAGCACCGATAGTATCTCACTTGTCACTTCATTTAAAGAAAAGTGTTCTTGGTTCTGCCTTCTGACTGTCACTGTATGAGATACTTGCTGTTTATTGTCCAGACAGTCACCAGGCTGACTTCTCCCAGTTCTCACTGTCAGTTAGAAAAGTTATGGAATTCCCCAATAAGTTGGTCACTCCCTTTGTGGGTCTCTACCTCAGAAGAATAGACGAATTAGCAAAATCTGGCAAACATTAAAAGATATATCTGGGTATACAGATATAGATAGATAGATAGATATAAAGTGAGTGATCCACATATACTTCTCTATATGTATGTTGGTTTTGAAACTCACAGCACATAAACATCAACCAAAGTCCCTACCTGATCCTTCTCTTCTTAACCCAAGCTGTTCTTGAAATGGGAAAAGGAGGCTTCAGAAGGCTTTTCTGTAGCATATGCAATGGTTTGACTCAAGATTTTTTTAAAATGAGTTTGAATGAATGCTTACAGTAGTGCTTTTCAGAATTTAGGTCCTTCAGTGCTGGCAGGTGTGGCTGTCATGATCCTTCTGGTTCCGATAAATGCTGTGATGGCAATGAAGACAAAAACCTATCAGGTTAGAGCCTTCATGTATGTGACAGTGCTTTTAAGAAACATTTTGTGCTCTTTGACTTGTTCCTGGGGTTTGTCTTTTAAAATATTTTTCCCTCCCTCTATTTTTCCCTTAAAAGTGGGAAGGGAAAGAAATGTTGTGTATGCAGAATAAACGGACCAGTATGTTTTCAGCCTTACAGGGTATCTTTGCATAATGGTATAATACTTTTTGCAGTGGTTAAGACTGAGGTGCCAGGTTATAAAGCTTCATGAAGTGCTCAACAGTTGGATTGGGATTAGTTTAATTTTTAACTTCCTGCTTAAGAACTTAGAACAAATGTAAGCTACTGTCAGCTTAATGACCCTTAACCAGGATGGTGGTTGCAGTGTTAGGGTGTGTGTTTCATTCTTGAGTGTTTTTTGTGTTTGGTTTTGTTGTTGTTGTTTTTTTGTGGTTTTTTTTTTTTTTTTTTTTTTTTCCAGGGGGTGTGTGTGTCATTCCTTCCCCTGGGATGAGGAGGGAGAAGTCTTACTTGTTGACTGTTCTTGATTCCTAGTCGATTTTATTTAGAGGCGATAAATTTGTTAAAGAGAGAGCACATAAGTAGCTGTGGACTCAAACTCTTATGTTTTCTGTTGCAAAAAACAACTTCCAACAGCCCCAATGAATGCTTTCTGGTACAGACTTCAGTATTAACAGAATTTACCAAATGTCAGAGAAGATTGATTTACTTACATTTAACCTTTTAGCTCTAGATGTTCATCAAAATACACCATGGCATTTGGCTCCCACATGGGAGAAGTAGGGATATCTAGCCTGTTGCTGCCACTGGCAACAGCTGACTGGGATAGCTGTACTGATGCAGTCTGCTGGCTCAGTCTCTTGTCGAGTTAGAACATCATTTCAGGTTTGCACTGGCCCCGTTTAAATACTTTATGAAGACAAACTTCTATAGAATTAACTTTTTTCTTAAGGCTGAGTGAAAAGCTTTTTTGCCATAGTGCATAATCAGAAAGCCATTTCTAGTGCTGAAAAAGACCAAAGTTGGGTTTGCTTCAAAGGTTAGATGTTAGATTCAAACTACACATCACTGAGGTTGATTATAGTGGCTCATTTTCTAACTACATATTGTTACCTAGGAGGAACCTGAGTCCTAGGGCTCCTTAATGAAGGGTTAGTCCTATTTAAACCAGTGCCACAATTGATTTGATCTTGGTTCAGATTTTTAGTTTTAAGAAGCATTCTTTTAATTGGTTTAAAACATCTTGTTAATCTTGCATATTTGTTTGTTCAGATAGCACTTCAGATTTCCTGCTTGGTAACCTAGTAAGCTTTTGATGATAACGAGGTAAATTATGCAATTGCAAAGTACAAATCTCAGAACTTTGTGGCTTTGCCAAGTACTGTGCTCTGCTAATTACTTTTTGCAATGTTGTTTTTAGGTGGCTCAAATGAAGAGCAAAGACAACAGAATTAAGCTGATGAATGAGATTCTTAATGGGATCAAAGTTCTGAAACTTTATGCTTGGGAATTAGCCTTCAGAGAGAAGGTATTAGAGATCAGACAGAAAGAACTCAAAGTCCTAAAAAAGTCTGCTTACCTTGCTGCAATGGCAACCTTCACTTGGGTCTGTGCTCCTTTCTTGGTAAGTGGAACAAATCTAAAAGTCTGTTCTTCCTTTTGTGGGATCGTACTTTCCAAGACAAAGCTTGAGAATTTGGTTTTGGTTTTGTTTCTTAATGAGTGGAAGAACTAGGATGCCCTCCATAGCTGTGGGAGATGGAACACTTTTGTCTCAGCTTTTCTCTCTGAGAAGACACTGCTGTTTTATTTGAAACTTAGTACTATCCAAGTCGAATGTATTCTAAAAGCTTAATGACTGAAGTATTTAAATAAGCTCCTCTACATCCACCCCTATTATTTTTGGTGGTGTACTTGAGGAACCTAAGATTAAATGTACTGTCAGATTTAGAAGAGGTTACTAATGCACACAGTACCTTCCAGGTGGTAGCTGTGGCAGATAGAGTAAAACTTCCTGCATTTCAGCATCTTTTTGAGAGTAGTGGGTCTTTAGGTAAGAATCCTTGATCAAGTGGGACATTGTACACCAGGAGTACCTCTCACTTGGGTTCTGCTGGCATCTGTTTAAGAGCAATGTGGAGAGGTAAACCTGTTGTGGACCCTGTGATTGCTTCAAATTCTTAATTAAAAAAAAAAAAATCTTGATATGCAAAACATCCTCACTGTGTTTGTGGTTAGCTTACATTTAAACTAATAAAAGAGAAGGGTGAGATCACATCAAAATTGCTTCAGACCCTATTAGAAAAAGGGGTGTTGCTCTTGTCCGCAGAAGCAAATAAAAGCCATGACTACATTAGGATAAAGTATGTGCTGTTCCAGTTGAAGGTGTTTAATTGTACTTTCCAGTCTCGGATGCCTTCTCTGCAAACATTATTAGTGTTTACATTACGTTTTGGGCGTGATGAAAAGCAGAAGCAACAGTGCCATGGGTAGGAAACATCAGCTACATTCTTAAGTGAACGCTTTTCTAAAAGAAGTCTGAGATTATTTTAATATAAATAAATTGTTAAATAAAGTTTCTAAATAAAAATTTGCAGGTGGACTCCTTAATGATATTCTGTGGAGTCTGAGAAGACAAATTTGTCTAGTTGACTGGCTGTGTTTCAGTACACATTGAGAACGTGTGGCAATGGTCCTGCGCTTTAGGAGTTTGCCACTGGGCAGAATTGTTACAGTCCAAAGCGTAAGGCTGCTGATTAATGTTCTGTTTCTTGAATTTTTGCTCTTTTGTACGTGTTCTTCTGAACTTACAATTGAAGAATTATTGCAAGTTCTTACTTGAAAGCACTTTCAACATGCAAAACTCTTTAATTCCTTTGCTCCTCCTGTTTCCATGGCCAGGGCTCTTTAAAACATTGCTTGATAATGGTGTCAGGAAACTGTTCATTTTGCAGTACGTCCCCTACTGTTATGCATGTTTGACAAGGTTGTATTTCAGATTAATTGCTGGTAACATGAGAGTGCAGATGTGCTACTTGTGAGATTATTCTTTGGACCTGGTCTTGTTTTTCATCTGTGGGAAGCCTTTCTCCCTGGGGTATGGTTGTCCAAAGTAAGGACTGTACAAACGAGTTACTGTACCAGGCACAGCTGAATCAGCTGCTGTGCTAAGAACAATACATGTCTTCACAGCGGTCAGATTTTTAACAGAAATGCTAATGTCTTCAGCGGATGTTGTGCTTAAATGAGGCTGTTTCTTAGGCATTTGAGCTAACTGTTGGAAGTCTTGTGGGAGATGGACTGCCAAAGGTTAGCCTACCTTGATTTCTTGGTTTAAGTGGCAGCCTGTGGGAAAAAGTTGCTGGATCTTGTGATGCACTGAGGTATGAGTGTTGTTACCGTGATTAAAACACTCTGAAGGGAGTAGATCTGAAAGTGAACGTACAGGTTTACCTAGTTTACTTTACTTCTGCTATACTGTAGTCAACACGTGTTTAAAACACGTAAGTATATGGAATTTTAAAATTATTTGTATATCTTTGATTGGTGATAACAATGGTTCAATGTAATTTTCTTGTTCAGCATGGATCATAAGCGTTTCTGTTGTAAATTGGCTAACCGTGTCCTGGGATGCATCAGGAGAGGCATGACCATCAGGTCTAAGGAGGTCATTCTGCCTCTCTATTCTGCCCTTGTAAGGCCCCACCTGGAGTACTGTGTCCAGTTCTGGGCTCCTCAGCATAAAAAAGATGTGGCCCTCTTGGAGCGGGTCCAGAGGAGGGACACGAAGATGATCAAAGGACTGGAGCACCTCTCCTACAAGGACAGGCTGAAGGAATTGGGGTTGTTCAGCCTGGAGAAGAGAAGGCTTAGAGGGGACCTTACACCGACCTTTCAGTACCTGAAGGGGGATTATAGGGCAGAAGGAGAGAGACTTTTCTCCTTGTCTGCTTGCAACAGGACACGGGAATGGCTACAAGCTGAAGGAGGAGAGGTTTAGGCTGGAGATTAGAAGGGGGTTCTTTACCCAAAGGGTGGTGAGGCACTGGAACAGGTTGCCCAGAGAGGTTGTGGAGGCCCCATCCCTGGCAGTGTTTAAGGCCAGTCTGGATGCGGCCCTGGATGACCTGGTCTAGTGCATGTGGCCCCCCTGCCATGGCAGGGGGGTTGGAACTAGACGATCTTCAAGGTCCCTTCTAACCTCAGGCATTCTATGATTCTATGAAATTGCTGAGGTGCTACAAGGTTTCACCTTTGTGATGCAGTCACATGTCGAGTTTCTTGGGAGACAATCTGTCAATGATAAAGTGGGCCTGTCCTTGGAAATTTAGGGTTGTGGTGGTCTCCACAAAATATAAAATGGGTTAGCATTGAGGTGTTTGTAACTATATATGTTACTGATCCAGTATCTGATGCAACGGGGAGTGCCTTAAAACTGAAAGAGCGGTGAGAAACACTAGTGATCATTCCTCTCCTCCACTTCATCTGTAGTGCGACCACAAGCAGCCTGGGATATTTGCGGTTTCACCCTTGGTATGTGAAGAAAGTAAGCAGTTTCCTGAGGAGCCATAAACTTATCTTTACAACAAAAGATCTAAATCAAGTGTTTGTTTTTCAAAAGGAACAAGGAAGTTACCAGAAGATTACTTTCTTTGATTTGCAGACCTCTGATTTCGGTTGTCACACTGTGTGACAGGATCTTGAGTTGGTGGCTTTAAATAAATGTTATCCTAGCTTAATAATCGTTAATGCTTTGTTTCAGGTTGCCTTGTCCACGTTTGCTGTGTATGTCACAATAGACAAGAACAACATCTTGGATGCTCAGAAGGCATTTGTTTCCCTAGCGTTATTCAACATCCTCAGATTTCCACTGAACATGCTTCCTATGGTTATCAGCAACATAGTAGAGGTAGGACTTCAGTCGTTAATAGGTGTTTCTGTGCTTAAGTAGCCGCTGGGTGGGAAGATGACACCCCTGTGCTTAGAGGCTTTCCACTGCTGAAATTCAGCTGCCTCAGAAAGGTAGCTTTGCATTTCATGTGATAAGTGCTGTGCAAGCACAATTGTCAATTTGGTGGGTGTGTGTTCCTGAAGTCAACCTTATTTCTTGTGGTTTGGGAAGTGCAAATTTGACTATCCAAGAAAATATGCAGTGGATTTAAGGAGGGATTAGGAGTGCATAATGGTGATACAATATAAATGTGTTACAAACCAATAAGCTCTTACATATAAAGAGCAGAGCATATGATAGTTTTGCATCCTTTTCCCATGCAGGCCAGCGTCTCCTTGAAGCGCCTTAGGGTGTTCCTGTCTCATGAAGAGTTAGATCCAGACAGCATAATCAGGGATCCCATTGCGGAGGGTGAGTTTCTTTTCCTGTTGAAAATCAGCGTGTGTGTGTTTTATGGGGTTCCACAGTGTGTGTTTTGCTTTCTGTAGCATTTACTGTGTTTTGGTGGATTTCATCAGTACATTTTGAGTGGTAAGCAGAGAAGGGAATTTGTAAAATGAGAATTAGATAAAATTTCTATCACCTTCTCAGGTGATTTCTTTCCTTTCCCCAACCATCAGAATGGTTACATTCAGTCATGGATGGTTACTTTAAAAATTACTTGTTAGGTTGTTTTTAAGTGCAGCCATTTGCAATTTGTAGGCAGTTAACGGAATGATAATTAATGCTGTGTAAATGTGTGCATTTTGGAGAGGAACAGTGGTGTAACGCTTCGGCACTCTGCAAGGAGAAACGAGTCCCAGTCCTGGCAAATGCCTCTTTCTGTTTTGCGCAAAGAACATTACTCTCACTGTCCCTTCTCACAGTGTGTGCGGTGTTGCTGATCTGACTATATAGAGATATTGATGAGATAGGTAAGCGTGAAGGCAGAATTACTGAAAAACTAATGCCCTTTTTCTTGCAAAACAGAACTTGACTTTTAACTACGTCAGACATTTCTAAATGATTCTTCTTCATTCCTGTTTTACAAACATGGTGAAATCTGCATCGCTCCCTCTTGTGGTTAGCTGACCTCTGTATCATTGTAGTCACTTTGCTTTCCAGTAAGCAGTCATCTACTGTATTTATAATTATTTTTTTTCCCCTCTCCATCTTCCTTTTAGGAATATCTCCTTCCCTTTCTCAGCTGATAACCAAGAATACATCAGTTACAAGTCTTTAGTGTGGGTGTTTGGTTTGGTGGGGTTTTTTGAGGGTGTTTTGTTTTTGTTTTGGTTGGGTATTTTTTGTTTTTATTTCTTTGGGTTTTTTGCTTGTCTTATTTTGTGCTTTTTTGCCTTCCCCCTCCCACAGCAGGTTGTTCTTGAATGCTGTTTGCCTAGGCTAAATATTTATTGCATACCTGGTTGAATTAGGAGTGGTATTTTTTGAGCTGTTTCTGTAAAAAAATCTACAAATGCCAGTACCATGTGACATTTCACTGAACGGTATTTTTGGTCAAAGTTATTTTATTTGGTAGTTTGATTTATGTTGCCTTATCATTATTGTAGTAACTTGGCTTCACACATGGAATTCACAGTTTAGCCGATTCCTCCATTGACGCACAAGTCAGATTAAGCCTACTAGCTTCTTGAACTGACTTTGCAGTTGTGCAGTGGAGTAGCTGGATAAAGGAGGATGCAGCTGAATAAGTCGAGCTCGTTGTATCGTTGACATTCGTGTACCTCCTGGTTATTGAGTAAGTGTAACTTCAGAACCTCTGCTGTCTTGGTAAATTCAGTAAAAGCAGAACGCAAGTCTTTGGTAGGTGGTGGGTTGCTCTGCTAGAAGAGCATCTTAGTACCTCATCCTGTGTGTGCTTTGGTTGACTTCTGTGGCGTGATCCAGAGCGTACAATTTAGCTGCTTGCACTGGCACTTTATAATTATAAATATGAATTTTCTTTTTTTCAGCTGAAGGATGCATTGTTGTAAAGAATGCAAGGTTTAGCTGGTCCAAAAATGATACTCCTTCACTGAACAGGTAAGAATTGGTACCCTTCATTCTACTCCGTAATCTTCACGCATTGTAAATAATCTGTACTTGGAATTATAAAAATATATATACACAGAAGAGTTTGTGGCCTTCAAGGAATAGGAGAACAAATAACATCTGTTCTATATCTTATTTTTTTTAAACAAGGGGCTTCATGAACTAGAGGAATTTACAAAGTGTGTTGTATATATGGAAAGCATAAAGGACAGTAGTAAGAGTTTTAATGGGAGGGAAGACTGAAGAAATTTTTAAGGTCTTGCTATGTCCTGCACATGGGATGAGCTCCACCTAGAGGACGCAGCGAGATTAGCCCCTCATAAAATTACCCTGTGTCCCTCATGCTTTTTACACTACATCCTCGGAGCCTTCCTTTTAAAAATCTTATTCTCGCTAAACTGTAACCATCCTTGATTCCTGTGTTGGAGAAAACCAGTGAAGAACCTTGTACGTGGTATGACTAATGAAGTATCGAGCTGTGACTTTCGTATGCCCTGTCCCCTTCCTTAATTTTGGCTGCTCGTTTTTGGGCATTAAATTACATACTCTTAGGCACAAGGATGCTGTTTGGGACACATCCGTTATTTACATTTCTGTTCACAGAACATTTGAGAGAAGTATTGGACAGGCTGTGTCACAGTTGTTTTCTTTTCTCTTCCTCTTTTGACTAATTAAATATTAAGACACTATCTCTTAAGTATAAGAAGAACTGGGTGCTTTCTGAATGAGAGGTTTGCATTTTCAAAGAGCTAAAGTTTTTGTTCTGTGTCAGCATTCGCAGCAGGTGTTCACATTGCATCTGGCTTTGTGTTGGCTATTCAGTAGGCTGTCTAACTACTGGGACGTGCCAGGAAGCAAGGCTGAATTGCGTATGCTTTATTTCAGCATTAATTTCACTGTTCCTGAAGGCTCCTTGGTAGCTGTTGTTGGTCAAGTTGGCTGTGGAAAGTCTTCGTTGCTGTCTGCGTTACTGGGGGAGATGGACAAAAAGGAAGGCTACGTGGTTGTCAAGGTGTGATGTCTGAAGAATTGTTCTGCCATTTGTGGGTATTGCCAATTTCTGAGTGGTAGGAAGAGGAAGCCTTTCAAATAAATGGATTTTTTTAGCCTGATTTCCTGACAAGCCATATATATGCCTTAGCCTGCACTCTGTAATTTTCTGTCGAGCCTTCACCAAAGAACTTAAGAAACGGTTGGTTTCATATTTGGCCAAATAGACAGAATGACAGAGGTCTCAAAGATAAGTGTTCTGCTGAGTCTTGTTGGCAGCCAAGTGTGAGATGGGGTGATTCTATTAGACATACTCCAGCCTGAGGAAGGGCACTGTTAGTTCATACTTTCTTAGATATCTGAGGATAACAAGGAGAGAGGGCACACCCAGGTAGCCAAACATGGGAAAAGCTGCTGCTTTCTTAGCCGTCAGAGTTGTACAGAGCTCACAGAGGGAAAATGACCTGGAAACACATAAATAAGTAAAAAGTCCTTGTTTTGAATTTTGCTACTGTGATATATGGAAAGAGAATTACTTTAAGAGAGAAACAAACATGTTGCATTTGAAAGAATGAACTCTTGGTAACCTCCAAAATTGTTCTGGAAAAATAAAGTAGGTGAGATATGAATCGCTGCTGATTTGTGAAGAAAGAGAAGGCAGAACTAATCTTCAAAGCAAAATATTTTGCTGTATATCAGTCTCTTCCTTTTAAGTAACTTTTATATTAAAAACTACTTCACCCACTTTCTGCAGAAATCTCTTGGCAGAGATAATTTGTTAAATACTTGCATTCCAGATTAAATGGTTTCATTCAGAACATAAATTTTACCTGTATGAAAGAACTAACAACTTTTGACATTCAGTAATTGCTAACATACTCTCTAAACAAATGTTTCCCCCAAATTTATGTTAGACAATCGTATTTTGTTTGAAGTCCTTTATCTTCCACCAACCCACTTTGTTACGCTGACTTCTAGAGAGGTTTATAAAAATAACATTTTGGAGGAGACTTCGGTCATTTGAAAGGACCACAGGCAATTTGTGAGGTGATTAGCCACGCCTGCCTCACAAAGCCCTGCGTTCTTTGTGTGCAGATTTTTAGTCTAAAGTACTCAGTAAGGAACTTTTTTTTTTTCTTGCAGGGCTCGGTAGCCTATGTTCCTCAGCAAGCCTGGGTCCAAAATGCAACTCTGGAAGATAACATTATCTTTGGAAGGGAGATGAATGAGAGCCAGTACAAGCGTGTGATCGAGGCTTGTGCACTGCTGCCTGATATAGAGATTCTTCCTACTGGAGACAAAACAGAAATAGGAGAAAAGGTATTTAAATACCCACTCTACCACAAAAGTGCTGCTTCTTGTCGTTAAGGCCATTTGACTTCTATTCTACTTATGTTAAAGTTGTATTGAATTTAAAACACTCGCAGTAGAAATCCTCTAAAATAAGAGGCTTATTTGAACAGCAGGTTTTCCTTGTCTTTAAACCTCAAAAGAGGGGAAACCTGTCCTTAAATACAAGTGCAAAAGCATCTTGTAATGACGGTTTTTCGTTTCTTAAGTTGCCATACAGCAGAACATTGTATGGAAATGGGAAGAGAAGAATGTCAAGAAGGCTTCACCTTCATTTGAAATGAGCAAACACCCTCCCCCCTAAACCCAAAAAACAAACTGCAGAACCAACCACCACCACAAAACTGACCCTTGTTTCATACAGTGCTGAAATTTCTTTAGTTTGCAAAAACAACATATGACTTGTGTCCTTCAGAAACTGTAGCGAGACATCTCTTTTCAGCTATAAATAAATGATCAGCATGACTTAGGCTGGAGGGTTGGGCAGGGAGAAATTGACTGAAATTCACTAAGGCCAAGTGTCAAGTTTTGCACCTGGGAAAGACCAGCCCCATGTATCAGTATAGGTTGGGGACTAACCTGTTGGAGAGCAGTGAAGGGGAAAGGGACCTGGGGGTCCTGGTGGGTGGGAGGATGACCACGAGCCAGCAGTGTGCTCTTGTGGCCAGGAGGGCCAATGGGATTCTGGGGTGTATTAGAAGGGGTGTGGCTGGTAGGTCGAGAGATGTTCTTCTCCCCCTTTACTCTGCCCTGGGGAGGCTGCATCTGGAATATTGTGTCCAGTCGTGCGGCCCCTCAGTTTAAGAAGGACAGGGAACTGCTGGAAAGAGTCCAGCGCAGAGCCACCAAGACAATGAAGGGGGTGGAACGTCTTCCTTGTGAGGAAAGGCTGAGGGAGCTGAGTCTCTCTAGCTTGGAGAAGAGGAGACTAAGGGGTGACCTCATCTATGCTTATAAATATGGGATTATTTATAAGGGGGATGGAGTCAGGCTCTTCTCAGTGAAGCCCAGTGACGGGACGAGGGGCAGTGGTTGTGAGCTGAAGCACAGGAGATTCCGTGTGAACACACGAAGAAAGTTTTCCCCATTTGAGGTGCCAGAGCACTGGCACAGACTCCCCAGGGAGGTTGGGGAGTCTCCTTCTCTGGAGGTACTCAAAATCCGTCTGGATGCACTTCTGTGTGACCTGGTCTAGGGAATCCTGCTGTGGCGGGGGGGTTGGACTAGATGATCTTCGAGGTCCTTTGCAGCTCCTAACATTCTGTGATTCTGTGATCATTATTTTCTTTTTTCCTCAGGGTGTGAATTTGTCTGGAGGACAGAAACAGCGAGTCAGTCTAGCTCGGGCAGTTTACTGTGATGCAGATGTCTATTTATTTGATGATCCTTTGTCAGCTGTTGATGCTCATGTTGGGAAACATATTTTTGAAAAAGTTATTGGACCAAAAGGAATCCTGAAAAATAAGGTATGTCATAATGAGATACTTGGCTCTAGAGAATGATCCGGTTTTGTTTGAGTTCGTATGATTTTTGGGTTTGTGAAGTTGCTTATTCAGACTTCTGTTTTAAACATCTGAAAAATGAAAGGACAATTCTAACATTTTTAGAGGCCTTTTATAAAACGCAGAGATTTTTTTTTTAAATGAAATGTACCCTGATTTCCGTAATTCAGAATTTTTTGATGGATAAAATCAAGACAAGGACAGTATTTTTTCTTAAAAATGCTGCATACCTGTTCATTGTTATTACTGAATTATACACAGAATTCAAGCGGCAAGAGCACTAGTTCAACCATTTTATTTACTCATTTGAGATAATAGAAAAAAATTTTTTTTTTCCTTTTGCTCTTTAGACACGTGTTTTGGTAACCCATGCAATCAACTATCTGCCTCAAATGGATACAATTCTGGTAATGTCCGATGGGGAAATCTCCGAGATGGGCTCTTACCAGGAGCTGCTGAAGCAAGATGGGGCTTTTGCCGAGTTTCTTCGTACATATGCTAATGCTGAGCAAAACATAGAGAACATTGGTAAGCTTACAAATAAATTCTTTCAGAATAAGCTGATGTGTGGCATGTTAAGGTAAAGGAAGAATTAGTAGTGGAAGGAAATACAAGAAATTACTGTTTCTTGTGATGTACCTACAGGTAAAGGTGCGTATATCTTGAGGGCATTGAAGGTTGTGAAGATTAAACACACGTTCTTCACATTTTGCTAAATTTTCAGAAAGCATACCTGTAGTAAATTTCTTCTCAGAGCAAAATTGAGATCGTTCTGAGATCGAGGAAAGGCCAGCTGGGGTTTATACACCCTTCCTGTGCTTACTAGAGCATGTCATCTTTATGCAAGTAATTCCTTTGAGAAAGCGTCTCATACCAGCTATGTCAGGGACATAGCTGATGTCCCTGACTCCTGCTTCTGCTTTACAAAACAGCTGTATAGCTCCACTGATATAGAAATATGCTTTAGATTTTTTTTTTTTTTTGCCTGCATACAGTTGCAGTAGTGGATTTTAATAAAGGAACTTACTCTATTGCCTCCAGCCTACGTTCTTCCGCAGCTTACCTTTGGTGATTTCCTTACCTTGTCCATATGCTCCTGCTGAGAAGTATGAGGAGTGCTTGAACTGTGTTGACTTGGGGCTGAGATGTTGACAGGTGCCCGAGTCCCATTTGGTAGCAAATGCTTGCTCCCGAGTGAGTGCTGCAGAGCAGGCTCTGCAGAACAAGGAAGGGATTGAGCATGCTTTTCTCGTCATCTTCCATTTGGAAAGCCCATGGTTCCCACCCATTCAGTAGAGAGAAAGCAAAAGCATTTTTTAGTCTACTTCTCACATGCCCATCAGAGGCATGCCACTTCAGTTGCACTAATGAAGCTTTGAAGCGTTACAGGTGTTGGATGACTGCCTTTGCAAAGGGCTGCTCCTGATGCTCATCTAAAAGTTCTTGAGGGAGGGCTGTGGTGGTCTGTCTGCCTTATTCTCTGAAGCTGCTCTCTTCTAACACAGACTGCCTTTGGAGGTTGTAAATGAGCAGCGTTTGTTTCTGGGATGTGCAAGGTGGCATCTTCTCCTGGCTGCCTCTCGTGCATCCACCTGTCATTGGTGTGGAGTTGGATTTGTGGGTGATTTTTGTTGAGCTGAGGCTCAAGGTCAGGATGTCCTGCTGTAGGCCGGCTCTCCTCTCGGAGAGGACTCTTGGTATGTCTCTGTCTCTATAAGGACTGGGATGCAGGTTTAGGTGGGCACTGTAAACAGCAAGTACTGTATGGATGGAGTCTCCTGCTGTGAAAAACACTGTGTGAATAGATGTTTTGGAAGCAGAATCTGGGTAACTTCTACGTATCTTCTGTAGGTGCTCCTCTAGCTGCTTTGGACCTACTCGGACTTACTGCAGCCTTCCGTGAATAAGACTTCCAGAGAGACATTAACTTTCTCTGTGCTTCCCTAGGAAGTTGACTTGTATGGAGATTTGCTTCCTTTGATAGCCTTGTTGGTTTAGCTTTTGTCTCTTCACCTTTGCAAGTGCGTGATAGGTTTTGAAATCCTTTTACTTTTTCCATTTAAATGCGCAGTCTTCCTTTGGAAAGTGAACCAGTGCTTTATGTCTCGCCTGACTCTCTGCAGTTGCCTGGTAGCTGCGTGACCCTCATGATTTGGAGAGGATTGCCGTATCACAGGGTTGGCCTATTTGCAGCAAATTTGTTTCTCAGTTTTGGTCGAGTTATGTTTTGCCAGTGGTAAAAAGTCAGAACCGGGGGCATTATTTTTCTCACTCAACAGGGATAATATTAGTACTTATCAGATCTGTAAAAGATCACTAAATGTTATAAAAAATCACAGGTTCTTGGTTAAACACAGAGTAGTCTCTGAGGGGAGTCAGCCTGAGCTAGCTGGAGGGGATCTGCACACGCACCTTAAAAAGGAGGCTCCCGTATGTCCGAAGTCACGTGTTGGCAGTCTTGAAAACACTTAAGCTGGAGCAAAACAGAAAACTGGATTGGTGGTTTCAGGCTGGAATACATCCTGCTTCTGCAAGGGTAGAAAGTCCTCTCTTCCTACCCAGCCTCTTGAGATTTGGCTGCAAGTCTGCTCCTCGCTGCCTCCCAGCCTTTCTCTCCTGTTGGGATTCCTGAGAGTTACCTGCTGTCTGTGTGCTGCACTACTGCCTTTCCTGCCTCCAGCTTCATGGTGTTTCTTCTGTGTGTGGGCAAATTCCCGCTCTGGAAGGCTGTCTCCATGTGAGTCTGTGGGATGGCTCAGGAGAGGTGGGAGCTCCCTTTCCTTCTCCAGTGGCCTATGTGATGCAGAAGGCAGTGACAAGCACGGCAGCGTTATCTGCTTAGTCATGGGAAGTGCAGCACTGCTGCTTTCAACTGTGAGTACATGAAGTGGGTGCCTTACTGTGTATTTGATGTGTATGTAATCTTCTCCAAAGTAACTGGGACTATGTGTTAAAAAAACCTACCAGCTTGTATAAAAGGCATCCAAATCCTTTCTGCTTTCTGGCATTTAGTGCGGCTGACTTGCTGATGCCAGTACTACTGCTGCCTGTGCCGACTGATCTGGAGTCTCCTAGATCTGCTGTAGACTCCTGTGAGCGCGTTTCTTTTTTTGGCGTTGTCCTGTGTCGCGTCCCCCTGCCCCCAGTCCTAGTCCTGTAGCTGTTGCTGCAATACCTTTTGCTGTAGAGATAGCAAATAGTTACTTTAAGATTACCTTGTTATGACTGTTTTCCATTGTCTCTCATACAAACTAATGCAGCAGATGTTAATTTTTGTTTCGACATGCGTAGGGGTTGGGGTTTTGCTGTTTTTTCAAAATGGCTTTTGCATAGACTTTGGTTTGTCCTTGAAAAGCCCAGAGCTGTTTTTAGTGTTTGTGGAGAGTAAAAGTGGCTTCACAAAAGCGCTGCTGCACCATAAGGTTGAAATATTGAACTGTCTGGGTCATCTTTGGTCTTGAACGCAGTGCCTGAAAGATAGAAATGCGTAGTAGAATTAGTAATTTAAAAACTGCATTACGTGGTTTGGGCTGTGCCTCAGATGGCTGTCTCCCCAGCATTTGACTCTATGACTTGGTCATCAAATAAAAAGCTTAGAGACCTTTCACTGGCTAGTTTGTTTTTTGATAGGCGAATTATCAGCACAAGAGGCTTACTCAGTTTTGGTTTGGAGGTAAAGGGGAATAAAAGCACTGTGAGAACTAAGGGTCTGGACTGTATGTAGGGTTCAGTTCAATTATCTGCATATTTTTAAAGGAAGTGTCTTGATCTGTTACTTGTAGCTGTTTGATTTTTAATATCTTCAGGTTTTTTTCTTAAATTTTGTGGACTTAATTTCCCAAATTCTAGTTGTTGTCCTGTACAAATTTCTGGAAAATATAGTATGGTACAGTAAAGATTCACAGGGCCCTGCTTCACCTCTGTACAAATTGCTTCCCAATTACAGCAGCAAGAAAAAAAGAGTTTAGATTTATTTTTAAAGTGCTGAGCTAGAAAGGAAGATAACTTCCTAGCTGAGTAGCTTTATATTACTCACTAGATAGTAGTGTGTATTTCATAATAAATAACTAATTCTGCATTATGGGGTGGAGCTTCCTATCTGCAAGGAAAAGCATTGTGCCTTCACAATAAACACTGTCTCCCAGTAAAGCCCAGCACATCTTTTGTCGCTGTACTTCCTTCTAGCAACACAAGGATGAGTTAGGCCTCTCTGGAATTAAACCTTGCAAGGGAGGTCAAGGACAATAGGAAGGGCTTCTTCAAATACGCTGCAGTAAAAACTAACGCTAGAGGCAATGTAGGCCCACTGCTGAATGAGGAGGGTACCTTGGTGACAGATGATACAAAGAAGGTGGAGTTACTGAATGCCCTCTTTGTCTCTGTCTATGCTGTTAAGAGACTGTCCTCAGGAGCTTCAGACCCCTGAGAACTCAAGATGACGTTAGAATAATGGAGGAGTTCTCCTCGGTTGATGAGGGCTGGGTTAGGGAGCAGCTAAGCCATCCGGAAATCCATAAATCCATGGGACCTGATGGGATGCACCTGCGGGTGCTGAGGGAGCTGGCAGAAGTCATTGCCAGGCCACTCTCCATCATCTTTGGTAAGTCCTGGGGGGCAGGAGAGGTGCCTGGGGATTGGAGGAAGGCAAATGTTACTCCAGTCTTCAAAAAGGGCAAGAAAGAGGAGCTGGGTAACTCTAGACTGGTCAGCCTCATCTCCATCCCGGGAAAGGTGGTGGAACACTTTATCCTCGACTCTGGCTATAGGCATATCAAGGATAAGAGGGTCATTGGGAGCAGTCAGCATGGGTTTACTAAGGGGAAGTCATGTTCGACCAACCTGATAGCCTTTTATGAGGACATAACCAGGTGGATAGATGATGGTAATGTGGTGGATGTGGTTTATCTTAAGTAAAGCGTTTGACACTGTCTCCCACAGCATCCTTGCGGCTAAACTGAGGAAGTGTGGTTAGGGTAGAGAGGTGGATTGTGAACTGGTTGAAGGACAGAAGTCAGAGAGTTGTGGTCAATGGGATGGAGTCTAGTTGGAGGCCTGTGTCTAGTGGAGTCCCTCGGGTTGGTACTGGGACCAGTACTTTTCAATATACTCATTAACGACCTGGATGAGGGAACAGAGTGTACTGTCAGCAAGTTTGCTGACAACTCTAAGTAGGTGGAGTGGCTGACATACCAGAGGGTTGTGCTGCCATTCAGCCTGACTTAGGCTGGAGGGTTGGGCAGGGAGAAATTGACTGAAATTCACTAAGGCCAAGTGTCAAGTTTTGCACCTGGGAAAGACCAGCCCCATGTATCAGTATAGGTTGGGGACTAACCTGTTGGAGAGCAGTGAAGGGGAAAGGGACCTGGGGGTCCTGGTGGGTGGGAGGATGACCACGAGCCAGCAGTGTGCTCTTGTGGCCAGGAGGGCCAATGGGATTCTGGGGTGTATTAGAAGGGGTGTGGCTGGTAGGTCGAGAGATGTTCTTCTCCCCCTTTACTCTGCCCTGGGGAGGCTGCATCTGGAATATTGTGTCCAGTCGTGCGGCCCCTCAGTTTAAGAAGGACAGGGAACTGCTGGAAAGAGTCCAGCGCAGAGCCACCAAGACAATGAAGGGGGTGGAACGTCTTCCTTGTGAGGAAAGGCTGAGGGAGCTGAGTCTCTCTAGCTTGGAGAAGAGGAGACTAAGGGGTGACCTCATCTATGCTTATAAATATGGGATTATTTATAAGGGGGATGGAGTCAGGCTCTTCTCAGTGAAGCCCAGTGACGGGACGAGGGGCAGTGGTTGTAAGCTGAAGCACAGGAGGTTCCGTGTGAATACAAGAAAAATTTTTTTTTCCCATTTGAGTTGCCAGAGCACTGGCACAGACTGCCCAGGGAGGTTGGGGAGTCTCCTTCTCTGGAGGTACTCAAAATCCGTCTGGATGCACTTCTGTGTGACCTGGTCTATGGAATCCTGCTGTGGTGGGGGCGTTGAACTAGATGATCTTTCAAGGTCCAATCGAGCTCATAACATTCTGTGATTCTGTGATTAATAGCAGCGTTGGATAGTTCAGATAGCTTGTATGATGACTGTAGGGATGCTTCTCTCCTTTCTGACTCCGTGGAAGGCAGGAGTTAAATATTGAGATGTGTAGGCTCTTTTCCAAATGTTGTGGAGTCTGGACCTGAGTGGAAGTTCAGGAAGCACCTGTCTGGGTTGGGAAATGATCTGATTTCCTCTTACATTCGTTTTAGTTCAAGGAAAATTAGACTATTTTCTTTCTCTCTCCTAAAGCAAAAGCTGTTTGCAGCCTCTATCCCACACGGCAGAAGCAAATATTGATTCAAGATGAGTGCTGTTAGGTTGTCAAGATACTTGGAAGAGTGAAGTATCTCACTATTTCTTACTAATCTGTCTGTGCAGGGTGATGACTGGGGACAGCACAGTACATGGGGCTAAGTAAGCCAGTGTACCACACCTCTCCTTGCCTCACTGTGGTTGTATGACTAAAGCGAGGCAGAATAGCAGAGCTACGAGTGGAGGGAAGTAGCCATGTGAACAAAAGTTCCCATTCTGGAAACATGACGCTTTCTATATTTAAACTTAAGCTCAGGAAGTCTTTTAAGGTTCTGAAGTCTCTTAGTCTCTCTTGGGGATTCCACCCCCTTCATCGTCTTGGTGGCTCTGCGCTGGACTCTTTCCAGCAGTTCCCTGCCCTTCTTAAACTGAGGGGCCCATGGGAAGAAACAGTTGCGTTGTAGTGTGATGATGGGGGTTTGGCTTGCATAAAAGGATAGTATCGTATTGACTAGTCCAGCTTTCATAAGCTTTCCCCAATCTTCTGCAGCTGACTGCTAGATGGAATGAAGTGCTAAATGGAGCTTTAGTCAGACCTAGTACAGCTGCTGTTACGCTTGAGAGAAAATGCCACTTCAGAAAATTTTATTTATTTATTTTTTAAAACCCCTCTTCATTAGCGTATATCTTGAAAGAAAGGAAGTTCCTTGGTTGTTCACCTCTAGACATCTGGTTTGAATGTTTCGTTTTTCCTCAAAGTTGTAATTTTTGGACTGTGAGGTTTGGGATTAAAAAGAGGTCAATTTCAGTGAATTTCATGCTGTCTTGGACATTTTTGGTTTTGTGGTTTAGGTTGTGCTACTTGGTTTGATTTTGTAAAGATTGAAAGTGGTTGAGTGTGTTCTGGAAAAAGTTAATTATATATACTTTTAGACTCGCTGTCTTCATTAGAAGGAGCAATTCAACTTCTGGAAACAGGTAACTGCTTTTTTGCCATGTGGCTTTATATTAATGCTGGTGTTGGAGTAATATGAGTAGCTGCAGTTGATTTGAGTTGTTACTTGAAGACTTTTGTCTGCACAGTAGAAGGTGTCTGCTTGATTTGCGTGATACTTGTTTGAGTGAAGCTACAACAGTTGGTGTGTCACCTTGTCAGTAACTCAGCAGCAGCACTTCTTCATCTCAAACACTTCCAGGAGGAAGTTTTAAATAAACTTTAAAGATGCACCCTGGACTTAGGAATGCAGTGAGTGTACTGAGAGGGGCATCATCCTGGATTGAGATCTGAAGGTCCTTTCTGTTCTCAGGTGTGTATTCACTACTTCACAGCAGTTCCCTTTTATCATTTATGAGCACATTTATTGACAGAACCCTCTTTAGCGAGTTTATACCCTAGGTGCACATGCCAGATTTACTATGGCAGTCTTCAGCAATTTTTGTTCTCAAGAGGTAAGGTCAGTATAAACAGGAAATCTTTGAAGCCTACCAAAAAAATCAATTTTAAGAGCTGTTAGGGTAGGGTGATTTATTTGCGGTCTTGGTTGCTTTTTTATGCGGGTTTGGAACTTTCAATGATGCTCTAAAGCAGCACGACGCTGGAATTCTTGCTGGTTTTTCTATGGGAGCCTTTCAAAAGAGATGTTGTCAAATGCTTGAAATAACCAGCAGTCCCATATTTTAGTTTGAACTCATTTAAAACTAAGAGCTAAATAATTGAACTCTTCACGTTTCCAAGTTTTCTGCTTTTTCCTTTTTCTAGAACACCCCAAACAATTTAGGTTTGGGTTTTTAGAGTAATGAACCACTTTTCAGGTTGCAGATACTGGAGGGAACAGCTTTATGTTCAAGCAATCCACACGATTGTGACCGTCCGAGGGTTAAGGCCTAATCACTGCTGGAAGCAGGCAGTGTTTCTGAAAAACATACTGCCAGCTTCAGAAATGTAGTCACTGAAAGGAGCTTTGGCTGGAAAACAAGGTTATTGAACAGAATCAGTTCTGTTCTAGCTCAAACTAGGACAATGATGTATCGGTGAACTGGTTTATGCATATACTTTGCTTTAGTATAGAAACATAAAAACTTAAGACTCTAGATCAACACAATTTTTCATGCACATCTTTTGAATAGGTGCAGGTGGGCGTTTTTGTTTGCTTAAACCTTGAAAATAAAAAATTCCTTTTTGATCCTACAAATTCTAAAGTAACTTTCATACTTAAATACAATTCCACTCAATTGGCATTAATTAATATTTAATATTTTTTTAGGAATCAGTCATTAGGTTTGTATTAGGAAAGTGCCGACACAACTTGAACCTGTAAGTTTTACTCATGGCACTGTATTACACTGAATTAAGTTGCTCAGAGGAAGCTTAATGCTTCCAGTTGACAGGTTTTGTGTTTTAGACAATTGTCTTGTGTGATGCATCTTGTTAGAAATGGATTGTCATGGGGTAATAAGAATTTTTTTTAAAGTGACGTTCATAGCAATATTTCTTGCTTAAATTAATGTGATTCCTATAGTTACTTAAAATACCAAGCACGTTGTTTCCTGCTTAATTTTGCAAGATTGCTCAAAGTTAGTAGCATATGCCTTCTGTTCTTATAGCTTCACTCCCATTGTTTACTAGAATATCTTCTTATTGCATTCTAAAATGAAAACAATTTATAGTTAACTGTGCATAACATGTGGTTTGAAAAGGAGTGTTTGGATTGGTTTTTTTCCACAGGGTGAGTCACAGAGTGACTTGGTATTGCATGCTTTAAAATCAAGTATGTCCTCATAGTTATATTATGTTATTATTACTGACCTACATTTGGTAGAAGAATAGATGTTATCTGTCCCAGAAACCAGTGGAACTAAACTGATGTTTTCACTTGGTCAGTTATCTGTTAGTATGTGTAACTATTTGTTCTCTCCTTTGCTTGTGCATTACAACCGCACCTGGCATTTAGGATTGAAATGGAACCTTTGTTATCTTTTTGCTTACTCTTCTAACGTTTACTTTTTGCCCCCTCCCAGATACAAATAGTCCCTCTGGAAGAGAAGGAAAGCCTGTAGAAAATGGATTTCTTGTGAATGAAGGCCCTGGAAAGCTGATGCACAGGTCTGTAGCCTCCCTTCCCCCCCTCTCTCTCTTTCTCTGCCTCCCTTCCCCCCCCCGCCCTTTTGTCTGCCTCTGTCTGCCTCTCTCTCTGCCTCTCTCTCTGCCTCTCTCTCTGCCTCTCTCTCTGCCTCTCTCTCTGCCTCTCTCTCTGCCTCTCTCTCTGCCTCTCTCTCTGCCTCTCTCTCTGCCTCTCTCTCTGCCTCTCTCTCTGCCTCTCTCTCTGCCTCTTAGTCATGGGCAAACAGTAATTTGGTGTGTATGGTTGTTTGGTATTTGTTAGAGGAAAATGTATCTGGCCAGACCAAGTAGCGTGAGAGAGGCATAGCTTCTGCTGCTGCTGCTTCATGGCTCCAGGTCCAACAGTAGCAAGGCTGAAGATGTACTCCCAGCAGGCACGTGCACAGGGCGTACATACGTGCCGCATGTGTACATGGCCAGCCACACAGTTCGTAGGCACTTAGAGCACCCACGCAAACACAGTACCAAATGACCTCATCCTGTTCCCATCTCTGGCTGAGCCAGGGTGGTGGTCTGCTGGTGAGAATATTATATATGTGTATGTACAAGGTGTAGCCCTCTCCTTGTTGGACTCGCTCTGCCCAGTAGCTCCCCCTGGATCCTAATTTCCCCAGCGGCTAGCTGCTGGGTGTATGAATCTCTGAAGCTGTAGCTGTACTTCAGTTGCTAGTACAGACTGTTGCTTATGTGTGTCTGCACACACACGGCTCTTGTGCTACTCTTCTTTCCATGGGAAGAAACAGTTGCGTTGTAGCGTGATGATGGGGGTTTGGCTTGCGTAAAAGGATAGTATCGTATTGACTAGTCCAGCTTTCATAAGCTTTCCCCAATCTTCTGCAGCTGACTGCTAGATGGAATGAAGTGCTAAATGGAGCTTTAGTCAGACCTAGTACAGCTGCTGTTACGCTTGAGAGGGCACAGGCAATCACTCTGATTTTTACCTTCCCAGAATTAGTCTTGCAGTCTATTCCTTATTCTTACCGTGCTCTAGAGATACTATTATTTCTGGAAGCTAATGAGTGTCTGGAAGTACAATTGCCCATTTTGATGCCAGTGCGTGTACCCTTTTTGCACCGCAGCAGCTGTACTGTATATGATGATAGGGTTTGTAAAGGCTGATGTTGATCATCACCAAGCATTTTTCATCCAGGAGTTTGATTCTCAGCTGAGACTTCTGTGACTGGCTAGATGCCTACCTGTATCTGAAGATGGATGCTTGAGAACTGAATGCCCCCAGGGAGGATGAAGAGTGGACTGTGTGGGGAGGAGGGTGTACTAGTAACTACTGACTTAATCATAACTGGTTAGGAGATTGATTGTCACCAGAGTAATGTAAACTGCTGACTTGGATCCGTGGACTGTTGAAGTCAAATTAACAGCTGACCTGAAAAATAAACGTCTTCAAACAGGCAACTCAGTAATTCTTCAACATGCAGCAGAGACACTGGGAAGTCACAGCACCAGAGCAGCGCAGCAGAGCTGCAGAAGCCCCTTGCTGAAAAGAATCCCTGGAAACTGACTGAGGCTGACACGGCAAAGACTGGGAGGGTAAGGTCTCCCGTTCTCGCTTCCTACGCTCTCTTTCAGTTTCAGGTAAATCCAGTGGGTTCAGAAGAAAATAGCTTCCAAACACCGTGTAACTGGGCTGAGAAAGATCTGAGTGGATTTTTGGACTTGCTGCTTGTTATGTAGTACTGCATGGAAGTGTTTCTCTGCCCTTTGCTCCTAAAGCTGAGCCCCAGGGTTGCATGCAGAAAGTGTTGACTTCAAAACTTTTGTTTAATATGTTGGGCCTGGCCACGTCAAAGTTTAAAACAAGAAATGAAAACCTTGCGGCTATTTCTTGGACAGAAGTTTTGACAGCTTAGGTGACCTAGTGAAATCTACCCTTCAGCAGCGTAAGGAGACAGAATTGACTCAGGTGAATTTAAGCCAAGTTTCCTATGCAGACACAAATACATCTAATCCCAGGATACCCCGGGCTTTCTGGGAAACCTGAAGGTGAGGTTCCTGGGAAAATGGCAGTTACATCTCCTAGCAGTGTTGCTTGAGTCTTCTGGTTAGAGATAGATTATAGGATACAAGCCACGTGGAGCATGGGTTTATTTAAAGACTGTATAATCTCGTGGTAAAAAGAGAGCGCCAAAAACTGAAACTCCTCAGTGAATTTTTTTGCTCTGCCACTGGTGGTCTTTGTTACTTGAGGCAACTCTCTTCCAACCCTTCCCTTCCCTTTCCTTGGAAGACAAGTGAAAGATGGCATGTGCCTGCCCTGGAAGGGTGTTGGGTTTGGCAAGTCTCCATAGCATGCTTTGCAGCTTACATTCTGAAGGAGAGCGCAACTGTTGTGTTTTTCTGGCTTGATGCTTTGATGCAGGGCTATTGACTTTGAGCAGGGGTTGAAGAAGGGGAAATTGCATGTTTTGAAACCTAATCTGAAAAATTAATATTTTTCTGTCTTCAGGTAAAGGCAACAGTGTACTGGGACTACATGAAAGCAATCGGACTCTTCATCTCTTTCTTGAGCATTTTCCTCTTTATGTGTAATCATATAGCCTCCCTGGCTTCTAACTATTGGCTGAGTTTATGGACAGATGATCCTGTTATCAATGGCACACAACAGTACACAAATGTTAGACTTGGAGTGTATGGAGCACTGGGCATTTCTCAAGGTTTGCTTGCTCTTACGTGTTTTAAGATTATCTGGTTCAGGAGGTTTCTAATGCTCTTAGTGACCTAGTATCCTGAGAACTGCAACAGAACTTTGCTGAGGATTGAAGTGGTTTTGTTTTGTGTTTTGTTTTTTGTTTGCCTTTTTAGAAAGTTTAAAAAGTTGAATGAATAATAAAAAAAAAAAAAGAAAACGAGCAAACCAACATATAAAATTATTCAGTTGGTGAATATGGTTTTCTTTTGTTTGTACAAAACAAGAATGAAAGTGGTTTGCAGGGGCCAGTGACCCAGCAGCTGGCGACAAAATATCTGACCCAGGAAATGGCTCCTTGGCCTGTCGATGAACTGTGGTAGCCTGGTTTGCATGGGCAGTTTCGCAGGAGGCTGTGGCTACTCTGCTTCCTTTGCAGCCACAGCCTTGCTGAACAGTGTGGGTTGATGTTTCCTGTGGCTATTTGAGAGTCCATCCAAGGCACCACAGGGATGCCAGCTCAATGGCTTTTTATGTGTCCTCTTTGTGGTCAAAGGTTGTTTGTCGTGAAACCTAACACCCCAAATATACCACTTCAGAACTGCCATAAAAATCCTTCTGTAAAAAATAAAATTCACTGGTCTTTGTGCAAGGAAAGTGCCAAAATATTACATAAAATTTTGTACTAAAGAAACAATGTATTTCATGAAAGAAATTTGGTGTTTTCACAGGTTTTTGGGTTTTTTGTTTGTTTGTTTGTTTTTTAAATTTCTTGGGCTAATTAAGTCTACCTGTAGCGATCCATGGTTCTCAGAATTACTGTTCTAGAGGCATACTAATGCTGAGTGATGACAAAACGAAGGAAGATGTTTTGTGTTAGAGGTGGAAGCCATAAAAAACAAATCTTCTTTTCTAGGTATTGCTGTCTTTGGCTACTCGATGGCCGTGTCAATAGGGGGAATATTTGCTTCGCAACACCTGCACCTTAACCTGCTGCACAATGTCCTCAGGTCTCCAATGAGTTTCTTTGAGCGTACACCCAGTGGAAATCTGGTGAACCGTTTCTCTAAGGAGATAGATACCATTGACTCCACCATTCCACCAATCATTAAGATGTTCATGGGCTCGACATTTAACGTGATTGGGGCTTGTATCATCATTCTGCTGGCCACACCTATAGCTGCTGTCATTATTCCACCTCTGGGACTTGTCTACTTGTTTGTGCAGGTAGGGAGTTATACAGGGCGGGTATTTGGGATGAGCAGTCACTCATCCTGTGTTATTTAATACAGTTCTTTTCTGATTCTGGACTGAAACGGGTTTTAATGTGTTTGGCTTGAGTCATGCTTGGAGTGACTGTGCTTTGCATGGTTTATCGATAGCTGATGTCAGCAGAGCACTTCCTTCCATTGTCAAGTTCAGTATGACTTCTCTGCAGAAGCTAATCCCTTAATACCTAAGCAGACTTCATAAAAATGCCATTAGAGGCGAATTTTAAATAGCTTGTAGCTCAGAGCCCAAATATGGAATATGTATGGGCTTTTCCAAATTTATTTCCAAGCAAAAGAGTAGCCTTTAGAGGGTTCTGCGTGCATTGCTGATGTTTTGTTAGGATGTTGTTTACGGAGCAAAATGATGGCAGCGTTTCACTCCTGTCTTTGTAGGCAGGGTGCGCTTGCTTCACTCTTACTTGACTCTCAGAAATCTAGTAGAGTCAGTACAGAACAGAGAGAAGCTGGGTTTTGACTTTAACTCTTGAACGGGTGAAACTGTCAGGCTCCAGTAGTAAACCCTAAAGGCAGCGATGTGTGTGTTTTACATTGTTGAACAAAGTTTGCAGAGAAGAGAAAGAGAAAGAAATGGCTATTGGATGAGATATTTTGATTGGCAGCTGTTTAAAGGTAGCAGAGTGTATGTAATGGTCTTTCTGGGCCTAGAAGGTATTGGAGAAGGCATGTATTGTGACGTGTAGGTTGAATCTCTGTAGCTAACAGCCCAAGTAGCGGGGAACTCTCTTGTTATTCCCTTTGTCTTTTCAGATGTGGTCTGGATGTAACCATAATTCTTGTACTTTTGATTTGCAGAGATTTTATGTGGCCACTTCTCGCCAGCTCAAACGCCTTGAGTCTGTCAGTCGTTCTCCTGTTTATTCTCACTTCAATGAGACCCTCCTGGGAGTCAGTGTCATTCGAGCCTTTGAGGAGCAGAAACGTTTCATAAAGCAGAACGACATGAAAGTGGATGAAAATCAGAAAGCATATTATCCAAGCATTGTTGCAAACAGGTAACAGTGGGGTTGAAATACAGAGAGGCCGTTATATAGGGAGGACAAGGTTCTGCCTCTGTCCCTTAGAGTGACAGCTCTCAGCATACTTGTCCAGGGTAGGGAAGCCTGTCTGGATGTAGCTGTTTCACAGATGTTTTCCTTAAACTTCTGTGATGGAATTAAGATTATTTCTGAATTTCTTTTCTTTCTGAGAGTTCCTGCTTTTATTCTGAGTAATATTTTGTTAGATGTTTTGATTAATTGATGCTGATGAACCACAACTGCTTTCTGAACTAAGACACGAATTTTTATGTGCCTGGAAAATTTAATTTTTTTGGATGCCTGTAGGCATGCTGCTGGAGTACGGCCCCTAATATCTTGCAGTTCCTGTGTCACTGGCAGTACGCAGATGCCATATTAACTAACCTTTCTAAAAAAAACACGTGACAGAACATTGGCCGTTCCTAGTTCTCTGTGGGTGAGTTGCCAGGAAGGTGCGTTACTTTTTCCTGTCTTGCAGGTGGCTGGCTGTCCGTCTGGAGTACGTGGGGAACTGTATTGTCCTCTTTGCAGCATTGTTTGCAGTGATTGCACGCAACAAACTCAGTGCGGGATTGGTTGGCCTTTCAGTCTCCTACTCACTGCAGGTAATTTTACCTTTGCATCAGAAAGACAGAATCTTGCTACAGCTTTGCAGGAAAAATTAATATAAAGACTATGGGAAGAGTAAGAACTGGAAAGGTGCTGGGAAGTTCCTTCTGTGCCTTGCCTGGATGAGGGAGTATGCCTGAGATGACATCCCCTGCATATTAAAGGCATCTGGACTTCTCTTGTGTCCAGCACTGATTAGCCAAGATCTCCCCTAAGTTTATGCCTTCCATGAGCTGACAGTGCTTTGGTTGTTGCATTTTTTTATTTGTTGCAGGTAACGTATTCAGTGTAAACTGCTTCTAGACTTCTTTTCTTCCTGCAGATTACAGCATACTTGAACTGGCTAGTTCGCATGTCATCAGAGCTGGAAACCAACATTGTTGCTGTTGAAAGAGTCAAAGAATATGCTGAAATGGAGAAGGAGGTACATGGAGTTGTACACCATGCCTGCGGAAGTCGGTACCCGGTTCTGAGGTCTCACCCACAGCCTGGTTAAATGGGTTAGAGAGTACAGATGGACATGTCCTCTGAGCTGAGGGGTGGGGTAGAGCTTAGTGCTGTCGGTGCCCTCCCTCTAGGGACAGGCTGTATCTCTTACCAGGGAGTTCCTGAGGGTGCTTTTGAGGTGTGGTTGCTGATATTTACAGAGTGTTATTTACGAAATGAGATGTTCTCTGGGTTTTGATCAGTATGGGCAGTAAAGAGATGGGGGTTTTTTGGGTTGTTTTTTTTTTTTTTTGGTTTGATTCAAATCAACTAACAACTCATTTCATCTGCAGCTTTGTACCCCTTTGGGCTACAGAACAGAGTTCCCCGTAGCTTCTCTTTGCCGTGCCTGTCACTTGAACCTGCTTTGAGTTGCTGTTTTTGCAGCCAAACCTTATGGGGACTCTTCCTGGAATTTTTTCAGGTTCTAGTAGCAGCCCAGTGTTTATGCAGTTAAAAGCCTTTTTCTTTGGCGCTAGCAGTGAATGCAGTGGGTTGTGTTCCCTCCTTTGCCCGGTCTGTGGGAGGCTAAGGCAGCAGCTGTGTACATTACCAGCTTGTTAATAGTCTAGTGTTTGTGTGTTAGTTAAACTGCTTCTGGCTGCACATCTGGCCTCCCCAGTGGTTTCCTTACTGTGGTGGGGCCGTACAAGCCAGTTATCTGAATACTTGCTGCCTGTATGATTCTCCCATTTGTAAGAGGAAAATTGATGCAGCAGGTGGAACTTGAGATAGCAAAGCCCTTGGCTGCGTATACTATTTCATCCGCCCTGGGGAAGCATTTTCCCTCTCTTCGCATCGCCATCAAAGCTCCTTTTGCAGATTACGCAGTAACAGGAATTTTACTTCATTGCTTTCCTCGAGTCCTGCGAGCCCACATCCAGCTGAAGGAGGAACTGATCAGATACGTTTGTGTGGTTCTTTCAGGCTGAATGGAGTATTCAACAAACAGCCCCAGCAAGTACCTGGCCAGAAGAAGGGAAGGTTGAGTTTCGAAGCTATGGTTTACGTTACCGGGAAGACTTAGATTTAGTTCTGAAAAACATTAATGTTACCATAAATGGAGGTGAAAAGGTAATGAATCTGAACTCATTTTATTACTGTTTGTAAGTCTGCATTCTATGATTCCATGCATAAGCCAAAGAGAGGTAAAACTGTTCTGTAGTGTGTCTTGGGTCCTTAAAAACTAGAAAAGCTTCTCTAAAATTAGTCGTATTGTAACAGGCAGATGTAGCGGGCCCTTGTCCTTTCCAAGGTATGCCCTGCGTCGTGGGATAAAGATATACTTCACAAGCCCGTGTAATACTGCCTTTTGGTCTGTTTTCACGAGGAAGTAAGGTTTATGCTGTCTTCTCAGCCCTGCCCAGGAAAGCTAGCTAATTGCTTTGCTGTAAGCAAAAAGGAGTACAGGTTGCAGAGAGATTAAGTAAATTGTAGTCTCCAAAAAATGAGCAACTAAGTGGAAGGAGGAGCCCTGGTGTAGTGAGGCAGCTTTTGCAAGGTAACGCTGCAGAAAAAGTGCGACTTCAGAGTAGATTTTTCTGAATCTGGCCAAACCGATGGTGATACCTGTGTGTTTCTCTTAGTACTTCCTCACACATTTGCTCACACACATCCTACCCGGGTCCTATGTGGATTCTCTGATGTCTAATAATAGCGGGATCTTGCACAGCTGCAAGACAGACCATCTATCCGGCTTCCTTATTTGTGATATCCAACGACACGTTTGCTTTTTTCCTGAGGCTTTCTGCCAACAAGTATGGGCAGAGTACTATCTTAAGAGCGGTTAGAAAGGGCAGATGGCAAGAAGATCTATCGACCAGCCAAAGTAGCAATCTTAATATATTTATTAGGAAAAAAAAAAAAAAAAAAAAAAATGGGTGAAGTCTCCCATCTGCTTGGGAGGCAAAACACACAGTATGCAACCAAGTGCTTCAGCTATGGTTTTGCTATGAATTGAAACAAGACCAATGTCGAATCGGCAGTTAAAACTGTGAAGCGTGAACTAAACAAAGAATTGGGGAAACCTTGGCCTGCTTTGCCCAATTTTCATCTGCCTTTCTAGAAAAATGGAAAACTTCTGTGATTGGATGCCAAATTTTGACTACTTTTTGTCTTGGTAGTTCGTATCCAGTGATTTTTTCTTTGCGTCTGATCAGCTTTGATTTGTTACACCGTTTTGGAGTGTTGATAGCTCAGCAAATATGACAACCTTCTGAAAATGGGTCAGTTGCAGGTAGATGCTTGGAAATGCTTTAACTCTTCTCCAGTTTAAGTTGTTCCTGTATTTCTTCCCAACAGATTGGAATAGTTGGAAGAACGGGAGCTGGAAAATCTTCGCTTACTTTAGGTTTGTTTCGGATTAATGAAGCAGCTGAAGGAGAAATTATTATTGATGGAATTAATATTGCAAAGATAGGACTCCATGACTTGCGGTTCAAGATCACCATCATTCCTCAGGTAGGTGTAAAATCCTGCTGTCCAGAACTCAATTACAGTGCTGTTTCTGTAATGTACTGGGGAAAATACATTTCGGCATGTTCTTTCACGGACTTGAAACTCACCTTTTCTTTTTCCTAGATTGGCTTCAATTTTCTTGTGCTGGCTAACAGGCAGGAGCTTGGCTGTGGCTGAGTTGTGATGTGGAAACAAAACCTTTGGACTCATTTAGCACCCCATGCTGATCGCTTAAATGCCACAGACAGCCTAGCCTGAGTGGGGAGATCTGATCCCAGCAGAACACCTGATTGGCCCCCTTAGTTGACTGGGACCATTGCTCTTTTGGCCAGTAGAGGGGAAGTAGCCCAGCAACTGTGGGTTTGAGAATCCAAAACTAATTCAGAGTAAAACCATAAAATGTGTTTAAATAAATCACCATTGCAGCATGCTGACAAAAACAAGTGAGAACACTGTAAGAGGTTTTCTGCACATCTTCTTTTGGAAATCTGGGAGGGCTTTGCATTCTCCTTTTGATCACTTAGCATCCATCTGACGCTACTAAGTCAAAAGTATTTCCAAAATAGCATTTCTCCAAGTCCAAGAAAAACAAATGCATTCATTTCATTAATAATGCAGCTGAAGACATTTGAAAATATTTACAGAAAGGAATGGAATGTTGACCTAGTAGTCTCTGTGACAGAAGCTTGGGCAGGGAGTGCCTGTTCTTTAACTTGGTAGCCCAGTAAAAAGGAACTTGACTGTTTTTTAATGGGTGTGGTGGTGGTTGTTTTGTGTTTGTTCTTGTTGTGTGGGGATTTGTTTTTTTTTCTCTTCCTTTCCCTTCTGGATTCTTCGATTATTGACTCAGGGAAAGGTCTGGAATGCCAGAGTCTGCAAAGGGTGCAGAGGTCAGGCTCCCAGGAGGAATAAGGGTGAGGGAGAATGTTACTGTTGCTGGAAAAAAATGAGGTCTCACTCCTAAAATGGGTAGATAAAGTTGCTTGCCTGCATCTGAATATGTTCTTTTCCTTTCACTATCTAAGCAGGATTTTTGGAGCACTTGCCACGTTCTGTGTACGCTGTTAATTGCCTCTTTCTTTGACTAGGATCCGATATTGTTTTCTGGCTCTCTGCGTATGAATCTTGATCCTTTTGACCAACACACCGATGAGGACATTTGGAGG
The DNA here is from genome assembly GCA_013399015.1 of Galbula dea. NCBI lineage: Eukaryota > Metazoa > Chordata > Aves > Piciformes > Galbulidae > Galbula > Galbula dea. The sequence goes on along the minus strand of VWZX01008711.1, from coordinate 11,405 downwards.
TCTTTGGAATTGGCTCACCTGAAAAACTTTGTATCGTCCCTTCCTGATAAACTTAATCATGAATGTGCTGAAGGTGGAGAGAACCTCAGGTACATCAACTAACTATGCGTGTAAAAATTGCCTTAAAAACTAAACGAAAACTGAGAGGGGTGTATGTGTGTCCGTCCTCCCATCTGCAACTGAACTTTCCTCTTCCAGAAACCTTACCGCTCCCTTGGGACAACAATAGCGATCCAGTCTGGGGCTAACCTCTCTGCCCTGTATGAGAATTTCTTGATGTATGACCAGGCAATCAGCCAACGAGGTTTTATTCAACATGTTTTAAATTCAAGTTTGGGAATTCAAAGTAATTAAAGAAATACTCAGAATGCTGGGAGGTTTGACAGCTTGGGCAGTCTTGGAAAGGATTTTTAGTAGTAGCAGCCTGATATTTATAAGGGATGCTCTGAACTTATCATAGCTCAGACGCAGTTTTTCCAAGGAAGTTTTCAGCTTGCTTTTTGCACCATAACAGGGATATATATGCAGTCTATAGAAACCATTTAAACTCCAGTCCTCAACACTGCATTGATTCAGTGAGTCAGCCTGATGCAGTTATGCTAAAACAGATTGTAGTGTATTATCTTATTACATTGCCAAGACTTCATTGTGAGAGGAATGTAGTTTCAGATGCTTTTAGATACTCTGCAGCGAAACGGTAAGACTGACCTTACCTATTGTTCTGGATTCTTCATACCTATACTTTAGAGGAGCTCTTACAAGGAGTCGACAGGCTTTAAAATGAATACTGCAAACTTGTTCTGACTTTTTTTTCCTTCCCATCCCATCTGCACAGCGTGGGACAGCGCCAGCTGGTGTGCCTGGCACGAGCTCTGCTCAGAAAGTCCAAAATACTGGTTCTAGATGAAGCCACAGCTGCTGTTGATCTCGAAACGGATAAGCTTATACAGTTAACAATAAAGTCTCAATTTGAAGATTGTACTGTATTAACTATAGCACATCGTCTGAACACAATCATGGACTACACAAGGTAAAGGAATATCACTGCTCTCTTGAAGAATGCCATGTCTGACCTATATTATGCTCTACTTAAATGAGTATCTTTGCATTAGCTAAATGTTTACCAGTGCATTTTTAGCCACCTCTCCGCAAAGCTGCTTCAATCCTTATTTTGATGGATGGGGGTGTGTGGGAGTGTGTGTGTGTGTGTGTAGGGGGGTGTGTTCTGGCTCGCAGTGGTTGTGCTTTGTCTGGGAAGCTTCTATGATCTCTCTGTTGTGCCGCTGTTGTGCCGTTCCTGCCCAAACAAACCAGGAAAGGGAGGGAGGCTAGGACAGGAGTCTACTACTGGGTCTTGCCCTCGTTTAGGCACAGGTGGAAGAGGCATCAGAGCTTTAGAGAGCTCATACCATAAACAAGGCACAGGCAGCACAAGGAATCAAAGGGGCAGATCCTGCACTTGTCTGAAGTTTATTCAACATTTCCCTTTCCATCACACGGAACCACAGAATGTTATGAGCTCGATTGGACCTTGAAAGATTATCTAGTCCAACCCCCCTGCCACAGCAGGATTCCCTAGACCAGGTCACACAGAAACGTGTCCAGATGGGTCTTGAATATCTCCAGAGAGGGAGACTCCCCAACCTCTCTGGGCAGTCTGTGCCAGTGCTCTGGCACCTCAACTGGGGAAAAAAAAATTTTCTTGTATTCACACGGAACCTCCTGTGCTTCAGCTTACAACCACTGGCCCTCGTCCCGTCACTGGGCTTCACTGAGAAGAGCCTGACTCCATCCCCCTTATAAATAATCACATGTTTATAAGCATAGATGAGGTCACCCCTTAGTCTCCTCTTCTCCAAGCTAGAGAAACCCAGCTCCCTCAGCCTTTCCTCACAAGGAAGATGTTCCACTCCCTTCATTGTCTTGGTGGCTCTGCGCTGGACTCTTTCCAGCAGTTCCCAGTCCTTCTTAAACTGAGGGGCCGCACGACTGGACACAATATTCCAGATGCAGCCTCCCCAGGGTAAAGGGGGAGAAGAACATCTCTCGACCTACTAGCCACACCCCTTCTAATACACCCCAGAATCCCATTGGCCCTCCTGGCCACAAGAGCACACTGCTGGCTCGTGGTTATCCTTCCACCCACCAGGACCCCCAGGTCCCTTTTCCCCTTCACTGCTCTCCAACAGGTTAGTCCCCATCCTGTACTCATACGTGCGGTTGGTCTTTCAGTTTGAGTTATAGTTCATACAGCCTTCCACATCCCCAGCTGCTTTGTTAAGGTGTGGCTGAGGGAAAAGTTTTGCCTAATAATTTCAGTTTTAAGCTCTCTTGTCCTTCTTATCACAGAATGGCAGAGAGCAAAGTGACCAATGATAGGAGTCTTGTGTACTTTTGTAGACCTGTCTTTGTGCTGTAAATAATGAAAGATAAGAGACAAGAGCATTGCCTGCGTCAGGCCCAGCACCAGCAGTACTGTCACCAAATAAACACCCAGTTCAGTCACATCAGTGGTTTACACCATGCACCAGCACCTGCTAAGAGCTTAGTGAGGATCTCTGCAGTGCCCGGCTGGTTAGTGGAGGTAGCTGAAGGCAATGTTTTGACTGTGAACTGACTTTAGGGACTGTGGTAGCTTGCTTTGTAAACTTACTAATTCAAGTTGCATCTTTGTTTTGTGTAAGCTATGTCTGCGTTTGTGTATTGTGAGCAGGAACTGTATAACAGCGGTTGATGTGCTGTGGTATTGCGGGAGGGTTATGCCAAGTCTTGCAAGGTCATCTGGGGCTCTGGCTCTCCTTGGCAAGAAGCGCTGCTATCTAGCTTCTGGATGGCTCAGAGCACCGTCAGAACTCTCGTGGCCATCTCCAAATGATGGGGTTAAATATATGCTACATAAAAAATAGAGAGCAGACAGACCATCTGCAGTGAGATTAGGACTGCAATGAGATTAGGAAGGACAGAGATGAGAAACGGTCCATTCGTACAGTCTGGACTGTCTTTACTTGCATATAAAGAAATAGGCTGGAAGGACGCTGTCAGAGTCGTGGTTAATAATGGCTCTTTGTCCAGGTGGAGAGCAGTGACGAGTGGTGTCCCTCAAGGCTCTGTCTTGGGACCGGTGCTCTTCAACATCTTCATTAACGACCTGGACGTGGGTATTGAGTGCACCCTCAGCAAGTCTGCAGATGACACAAAGCTGAGTGGTGTGGTTGATAACGCCAGAAGGGAGGGATGCCATCCAGAGGGACTTGGATAAACTTGAAAAGTGGGCCTGTGAGAATCAGATGAAGTTTAACAAGTCCAAGTGTAAGGTCCTGCATGTGGGTAGGGGCAACCCAAGGTGCGAGTATAGACTGGGAGAAGAGCTCATTGAGAGCAGCCGTGCAGAGAAGGACTTGGGGGTCACGATAGACGAAAGGTTGGATATGAGCCAGCGATGTGCACTTGCAGACCAGAAGGCTAACTGTGTCCTGGGCTGCATCAGCAGAGGCATGACCAGCAGGTGTAGGGAGGTGATTCTGCCCCTCTGTTCTGCCCTCGTGAGGCCCCACCTGGAGTACTGTGTCCAGTCCTGGGCTCCTCAGCATAGAAAGGATGTGGATGTCTTCTTGGAGCGGGTCCAGAGGAGGGCCACAAAACTGATCAAAGGACTGGAGCACCTCCCCTACGAGGACAGGCTGAAGGAATTGGGGTTGTTCAGCCTAGAAAAGAGAAGGCTTAGAGGGGACCTTCTAGCGGCCTTTCAGTACCTGAAAGGGGATTATAAGGTAGAAGGGGTGAGACTTTTCTCCTGGTCGGATTGCAGCAGGACACGGGGGAACGGCTACAAGCTGAAGGAGGGGAAATTTAGGCTAGAGATAGAAGGAGGTTCTTTACCCAAAGGGTGGTGAGGCACTGGAACAGGTTGCCCAGAGAGGTTGTAGAGGCCCCATCCCTGGCATTGTTTAAGGCCAGTCTGGATGCGGCCCTGGATGACCTGGTCTAGTGCGTGTGGCGTCCCTGCCCATGGCAGGGGGGTTGGAACTAGATGATCTTTAAGGTCCCTTCCAACCTGAGCCATTCTATGATTCTATGATATAATGGCTATCCTACAGTCGGTCTCTGTACGTAGAGATCTGTGTTGGTTGGCTTTCTGGGTCTTCTGGTGACCATTTGTTTGTTTGTTTGTTTGTTTCCTCCTTGTTTTACAGAGTTTTAGTCCTGGACAGAGGAGAAGTGGTCGAGTGTGGTAGCCCAGACCACCTACTTCAGGAAAAAGGCATTTTCTATAGCATGGCCAAAGATTCAGGTTTGGTGTAGCATTTGAACTCTGTTAGTTCCTGTGGAGAAGAGTGAGGCGATACCTTCAGAGAACTGTAACTTCCCCTGAGCTAGTATGAACTGTACCGTTCAGTTTCAGCCCTAGAGAAGTCAGCCAGAGCATGTTGATGGAAGTAACATAAAAATGATTTTTTTTTTCTTCTTTAGATTTTCTTTAGTATTGATTTTAGTCAGCTTTAGGAGAAGCGTATACACTGTGCAAAACACTCCAGAGACTTTTTGATTTTTGCCTGAAATCTGTCATTATGGCTTAAATGTAAGGTGGGGCGATTAATTAGAGAATTTTAGAAAGGCTTTTTATTTTCATCTGCTCTTACATTCTGAAGCCCACCCCTCCTTTTTTGTTTAGAACATTTTTGCAAATGTTAGTTGCTTGCTTCTCTGCTGATTCCTCATTTGATGAGCCATCTATTGTGGGATGCACTTGGAACGTTTTGTGGCATATAGTACTATAGTCCAAAGATTTTTCTTCTTGTGAAATAACATGTGTGCCAGACTTTCTCATTTTGGCATTTACTGTGTACAGTTAATGCTTTTATGCATTGTCCTGCAGGTTTCATATGTTTACACTGTATTGCAGCAAGTTCACTATGTCAGTGGCGCTGATGTGAAAAAGCACAGTCAACTTCAAAGCAGTATTTAAGCATGTCTACAATGACAGTCACTCCAACCCCAAATTTGTGCAGCAGTTGGTGTGTTGCAGTATGCAGTACATGATCTTACACTCGGTTCGCTCAGGAATTCTGCCTTGGGTGATGAATCCTGGTTATGCCTGTGGGGACTAGGCTGAGAAGTGAGGATTTGCCTGCGTGGAGGTTGCAGGCTCGGCATGACATTTTAGTACGTGACATGATTGTAATGCCCTTGGCTTTGGAAGTTTTGTGCTCTGCCACATCAAGGACTGTTAGCCTTATATTGAAGAAACATGCCCTTCATGCTACTGCAGTCAACTTTTAAATTTTCTGGGAAACTCTTCTGTTACAGTTGTTTAAAAACAGTAATTTTTTTTAAAGTTGTGTGTCAGAGGGGTCTAACAATGGAGTCTGGTTTCCTGGATCTGTGTTGAATGTTCAGTTTTCTGTGGGAAGAAAAAAGTTAACTTTTCTCATGTTCTGATTAGTCTTATTTTAAAGGAAAATGCAGGAAGAAGACAAACTTCAGTCAGAACTCAAATACTCATCACTCTGAATGTGGACATCTGTGAATGACGTTGACCTTAATACTAGATGGTTGTCATCTTCAGAGTAAAGCTATTTATTTTTTTGTAAATTATGACTCTGAAATTGAATAGTCTGAAATTTTCTTTGGTATTTGTTTGTAATGACTATTCAAATATTTGCAAAGAACTTGCAGAAAAAAAATTTAAATATTACATTGTGTCATTCCTTGCTTTGTATCTGACAAAAGGTGAACTTTGTCCGCTCAAGATTTTGCCTTGAAAATAAAAGTACGGGTTGTATTTAGACTAGCGAGGCTTCTAGGCCTGATGTCTGGGGGGGTGTTACGGTGAACAAGAAACCTTGAGTGCAAATAGCCATGTGCCGTGGTAAGGCTGGATCAGATCTCTCGGTTTCTCTTGTGATTTTAGTACTGCCGTTTGTTGAGCAGACCAGCTAGTAATACACGATTGGTAGAGCAGGATTCAGTGGTGCTGTTGGCCTTTGCTATACCCATAGTGTCCATGGTCTATGTCAGCCACATTCCTGGGTAGCTTGGTGTTAATTTCCTTAACGGAAATGGAATGAGCAAGGGGTGATTTGGGAGTCTGGGGAGGAGCGATGGGTTTTCTTTTTTTCTAATCACTTAACGTGCAGAGCACTGCAATGGACAGAAGGATGGAAAGATCGGCGCAAATGGTTGGTATGAAACGGAGCACAGAGCAGAGGAATGAGCTTGTTTGTGTTAGGTGGAAGGCTGGTATTGTTTTACTCAGCTGCATTAAAATGGAGACAGATCTCTCTGCAGAGAAGACCCAGACGAGGAACTGCTAGTAACACCGTGAGACCTTTATTGCATGGGGACCGTTATCCTCCAGGAACACCTTGTGATCCTTGCCTTTACAACCCTCCTCCGGGAGCCGCGCGAGATCCTGGCCGGAGCCGAAGGCGGTGCCGCCGGCGGGGACAGGGCCGGCTCGGGATCAGTGCCGAGTCGGGTGCGGGACCTTTCGCAGACGCAGAAGGGCAGCGTGGACGTGCTCCGTGCCGTGCCGGCGGCAGCCGCGTGAGGTGAGCGTCTCTGTGCGCGGCTTGGTCGGAACGGGGCTGCGGGTGCTTGGGGCCCGAGCGGCCTGTGCGGCTCCGGCTGGCAGCCGCTCCTGGCTGGGACCGAGCAGCGCCTGGCGCGGGACCCTCCTTTGGTGCCGAGCGCTTCCGGGTACCCGCACGGACAAGGAACGGCGCTGGCTGCTGCTGACGCTATAGAAAGTATTTTAAGAGAAATACCAAGAATGAGGTCTATTCTGGGGTATCTTCTGCCGTTGCAAAGCTTGCTTCCTGCCCCCTTTTTTTTTTTCCTGACCTGAGGTGAGGTTTAGACTGGGTTTAAGGGAGGAAGTTTTTCACAATGAGAGTGGTGAAGCACTGGAACAGGTTGCCCAGAGAGGCGGTGAATGCCCTGTCCCTGGAAACTTCCCAGGTCAGGTTGGACAGGGCTCTGCAAAACCTGATCTAGTTAGAGGTGTCCCTGCTCACAGAAGGGGACTTGGACAAGATGACCTCTGAATGTCCCTTCCAACTCTAACCTTTCTACGATTCTGTGATTTCTAGGATTCTATTAAAATAATGTACTGAAAGGGAAGAGACTGCTTGCAGGAGTTCAGGGGTTTAGAAGAAACGGACGTTGTTTTCGTGATTAAAGCTTTATCCTTTTTTCAGTCTGTGAGTCTTTGTAACATCTTCTAGTAGATGTAGATGATGGAAAACCTTACTGATAAAGTGGTCTCTGGACTCAAAAGCAGTCGAGGTCTAAGAAGAGACATGGAGAAAAGAGGACCAATTGATGTCGCTCCCATGTGTTTTTCCAGGCTTTCCCAAGAAGTGTTAGCAGCCTTGTCACTGCTGACAGCAGGTTCTGGGAGGAGCTTTTGGTGAGTTACTGCTTCAGTAATGTCCTCTTCCCTGAATCTATGTTGTGTCATTTTTGACTTAGAAAAATGGGGAAGAGAAGCAGTTGGGAAGAGCTTTTCCAGAATAGAAATCTTTCTCCTTCAAGGAATTTGCATTTTAGGCACTTCCCATCAGAGGGGATCTTCTGTGATGATGAACTGAGCAGTAGAAGTCACTGGGGATGAAACTTTTTACTCTCTTTAGAAGAAAAACAAATAACAGTGGAAAGACAGAGAATGAGCAAGAAAGAAAAATGTCAAAAGAAAATTCAAGAGGGGAAAATAAAAAGTGCCTTTCCTTGAATAGAGCCAAGCACAGGATGTCTTCCAAAAGTTGATGGTATTTCTGGCCTCTGGGTTCTCAATTGTAACAGTTGAGAGATCTTCCAGACGCGTTCCTTGTGTTCTTTAGTACAGCCCAAAGCATTATCAGATCTGCTAGTGCTTTTTGGATTGCAGCACAGGGGATTTTCTTCCGTTCCCCACCCCCCCGCAATGTAAAACCATATAGGGGGAGGTCTTCTCTCACTGATTTTTTTTTTTCCCCCTATCATGACAAACTTAAGAAAAAAGCATGAATCATAGAATTGTCAGAGTTGGAAGAGACCTTAAAGATGATCTAATTCCAGCCCCCCCTGCTTGGCAGGGACACCTTCCGCTAGGCTAGGTTTCCCAGAGCTTCGTCCAGCCTTGGCTTAAAAACTTCCAGGGATGGGGCTCCCACAACCTCTCTGGGCAACCGTTGCAGTGTCTCACCACCCTCACAGTGAAGAACTTACTCCTAATATCCAAAATCGATGAAAACTGTCTTTATTCCCAGAGGGTCTTGCCTTGTTAAGGATGGGCTGGCCCTGCTGTGGGAGGGGCTTTACCTATAAATGGGCTGCCTGGGTGTGCCTGCGGGAAGGAGGTGATGAAGGAGATGCTGCAGGTGGGTGTCTGCAGCAAAGCAAGGTGTCTCCTGTCCCAGCAGTAAGGAAGGATTTCTCTTGAGCTGTGCCTGAGGGAGCCAACCACTGAGACTGTAGAGACACCCACAGATCCCAAATGTACCCCTAGAGAGACCCTACAGAGCCCCACCGGGCCCAGAGGTACTCTAATAGACGCCTAGGGAGAGCCTATAGAGCACCATAGACCCACAGGTACCCTGATAGACGCCTATAAGTAGCCCTATAGATGCCAGAGAGCCCGTAGGTACCCCGGTAGATCCCTAGGGAGACCCTATGGAGCCCTATAAAGCCTATAGGTACCCCGGTAGATCCCTATGGAGACCCTATGGAGCCCTATAAAGCCTATAGGTACCCCGATAGACCCCTATAGAAACCCTACAGACTCCCCTAGAGCCCTTATTTCCCCCATTAGACTGCTATGGAGATCCTAGAGGGCGGTCCCGGGCAGAGCCGAGGGCGGTCCCGGGCGGAGGAGCGAGTTGCTCTGCGCATGCGTTTCCGGGGTTGGGGGGAGGGGAAAGCCTCGCGGCGCCGGGGGTTTAAATGTTTGGCTCTATGGTGGGAGCTGCTCCTGTCGTCTTCTCGGAGGTACAGGGCCTCTCTAGGCCTCTCAGCCGTCCAGGCACTGGAACAGCCTCCCTGGGGAAGCAGTCAAACCTGACAGAATTCCAGAAGCACTTGGACAAGGCATTTAGCCAGGTGGTGTAATACGTGGGGGTGTCCTTCGCATGGGCAGGGGTTGGACTCGATGATCTTTGTGGGTTCCTTCCAGCACGGGAGACTCTGTGCTTCAGTTGCCCACGTCTCTATTCCAGTAGCCATTTCCAGGCCACCCTGATACTTGAGGGAAACTGCTATAAGTTATTCCTGCCTTTCCCTGCAGAGGAGTGAAGCAACTTGGCAGAAGAGTTGTTTTCAGGATTACAAGGAGAGATGCACCTTTCTTCGTCGTGTAAGGGTAAGAGCTCCTCCTTCCTTTGCAGATGCTGACACTGAGCTGCTGACCCTTGAGAGCCTCACGGAGCCTCCCTGTACCCCGAGAGATGCCTAGAGACCTGCGTACAGCCCATACGTACCCTGACAGACACATATACGTAGCCCGGTAGGTGCCCGCAGAGCCTATGGGTGCCCCCACAGATCACTAGGGAGACCCTCGAGACCTCCATAAAGCCCATGTACCCAGACAGACACCTGTAGGCAGCCTAGAGACACCCAGGGAGCCCAGATGTGCCCTACAGAGACCTTACAGAGCCCCATAGAGCACATATGTAGCCCAAGAGACCCCCGTCGGCAGCCTAGAGACACCCAGGGAGCCCAGAGAGACCCTACAGAGCCCCAGAAGTACCCTGATAGATGCCTAGGGAGAGCCTGTAGAGCCCCATGGACCCATATGTATCTTGATAGACCCCTATAAGTAGCCCTATAGATGCCTGAGAGCCCAGATGTATCCGTAGAAGCGCCTGTAGGCTGCCTAGAGACCCCCATAGAGCCAATGTATACCCTGATAGAGCCCTAGAGAGAATCTAGAGACAACCACAAATCCCAGATGTACCCCTAGAGAGCCCTAAAGAGCCCATATGTACCCGGTAGACCCCTGTAGACAGCCTAGAGACACCCATATAGCCCACGTGTACCCCAGCAGATCCCTGTAGACAACCTAGAGACGACCACAGAGCCCAGATGTACCCCTAGAGAGACTCTACAGAGCTCCACAGGGCCCATATGTACTCTGATAGACGCCTAGGGAGAGCCTATAGAGCCCCATAGACCCGTAGGTACCCTGGTAAACCCTATAGANGTGAGAGTGTAGAGACCCCCACATCCCAGATGTACCCCTAGAGAGTCCCAAAGAGCCTATATGTACCCGGATAGACCCCTGTAGACAGCCTAGAGACACCCATAGAGCTCATGTGAACCCCACTAGACCCATGTAGACAGCCGAGAGTCAACCACAGATCCAAATGTACTCTGATAGACGCCTAGGGAGAGCCTACAGAGCCCCATAGACCCGTAGGTACCCTGATAGACCTCTATAAGTAGCCGTATAGATGCCAGAGAGCCCATATGTATCCCTAGAAGCGCCTGTAGGCTGCCTAGAGACCCCCATGGAGCCCATGTGTACCCCGATAGACCCCTAGAGAGACTGTAGAGAAACGCAGGGAGCCCAGATGTACCCCTAGAGAGACCCTACAGAGCCCCTCAGGGCCCTGATGTACCCTGATAGACCCCATGAAGACCCTGTAGAGCCCCCGAGAGCCCATATGTACCCTGATACACCCCTATAAGTAGCTCTATAGATGCCGGAGAGCCCGTATGTATCCCTAGAAACCCCTGCAGACAGCGTAGAAACCCAGAGCTTATTTGTACCCTGAGATATCTCTGTAGAGAGGCTGGAGAGTCCCATAGAGCCCATGTGTATCCCGATAGATCCCTCGTGAGAATCCTGTTAGACAGTGTCCAGATTGCTCACATATGTCCACTATACGTCCATTTTCCTCCAGAAATCCCACAATAGTTCTTGGCCTGGTTTCTTCTACCAAGTCTGTTGTGGGAACTGAAGTAGTGGTCACACGCCCTAACTGATGCAGTGCTGGGAAGCAGTAGTGACTGAAGTCTGAACTGTGTCCAGAGCAGAGATACTGTAAAAGGTTGAAGCGATGGCACGGTAGAGATGTCATAGCTGGATGCAGTAAATGCTCTCCTTCTGCCTGCGTCTTCTGGCACAGCATCTTAGGATGCTTAGTGCTATTCTTTGCGGAAGGTGCTGTTGTTTTGATCTTGGGGAGCCTGACATTCACTTTTTTTTTTGTTTTCCTTTGGCTAAACCAGCTAAACCAGCACAGAAACACCTGAAACTCCTTAAAACACCCTAAACTCCTTTAAAACCAATCTGAAATACTCCAAAGCATGCGAAACCCACCCTAAAACAGCAGAAAAGCACTCTGAAATACCTGAAAATACTCTGAGATACTCCAAACTGCTCTACAAAACCCCTATAAGCTGCTCTACAATGCCACTACACTGGC
>VWZX01008709.1:239752-284315 GCA_013399015.1 Galbula dea | reverse complement strand
GGTCCTTTCCAACCGTAATGATTCTGTGATTCTATGAGTCTATGATGATTCTACGTATATTTGAAAGTGTCCTTGCACTCCTGCTGCACACTGACCAACTACATTGCTGCATTTCTCTGCAATCTTTGCTGAAGCAACATTTTTCATTGTTGATTTAGAGAAGTTTCGTTTCCTGCTAATTGCCTTTTCTGAGAGTATGGAAACATGCTGGGTTTTATTTTGGTAAACTGGTTTTACTTACTTGGTTTTACTTTCAGGAAACACTGTAAAGTGATGCAGTCATGGTTTGTTCCCACCAGCTGGCACCACGACAAAGAGAGATCCTAGTGGCTGAATCAGCACCACTGCAAGTTTTTTTGGTGTTTCAATACCGTTATGAGGTGATAATTTTTCAGACAATACCAAATTGTCACCTTTGTTTATGATCATACTTTCCTGCAGCTTACTCGGCCTCCTAGCCAGAGTTTCTGTTGGCACTGTGCAGAATGCCATAAACCAGCCTTTTTCAAGCCTGCCTTTGCTTTGGCCTAACATTACCTATCAGAAAACACTTTAAAGCAGCTGTGAGTCTACCTCAGGGCTTGCTCTGGTGTTTTTAAAGAAAAGTTTTCTATGTTTTCCTTAGATACAGCTAAGCCTCGTCTGAACTGACTGTTCTGAATGCTGCCAGCAGAGTGGCAAAACTCCTATTTTTTATGAGAGATTTGCAGAGCAAGTCATTCTGATGGTGTAGGTAGTCCTCAAGTCAAGCTGGGCGGATTTTGATATGTTATCACTGCACATGATGCTGTCTTCAACTTTTCACCACTAATCAGACAAGAGTCCCAAATTTCTAGGTGTTCAGATGGAAGGTGACATGAGGCAATAGGTGAAACCTTGTTCTTTAGCTTCCAGCTAAAGCACAATCCTCTTTGAGGCATAACCCTCAAAGTAGTCTCTGTGTATTGTCCTTCTACAGGAATCACAGCAGCTCATTTTTATCTGTATTAAAATTTTAAAAAGCAGACTGCAGGAATGTTTTTATCACTAATTCTATAAAACAACTCATCGGTTGGACTAGATGATCTTGAGGGTCCTTTCCAACCTTAATGATTCTGTGATTCTGTGACTACAATGATTAAGTTTTGCTGTATTCAAACTTTATTCAAAAAACATCAATGCATTAGAGATTCATGCTATAAAAACCAACTATGTAAAAAGCAAAGTAATTAAAGTAGACCATTTCTTGATAGTAACACGTGAGCCAGTGTGACCAACTACACTGAAAATAACATATAAAAATGTCATGGAAGTAGTTAAAAGTTTTTTGCAAAACATGTCTTTAATTAAGGAAGACAGGGAAAATAAGAAAAGAAGGGACTTTGTCTTTGTACTCTTAATCAAAACCAGATTTCTGCTAACCATCTTTACAAAAGGCACATCCCTACTGATATATTCTTATTCCAGCTGGTGGTCTCCTAAAAAAGGAGGAGAAGTAAATGCTCTTAATGATTGCCAAGTACAGAAGAAGAAATCAAGATGAAGCTACAGAGTAGATCTCCGAATCTGGAAGGAGCTCCATGGAGGTCTCGCAGAAACCAATGGCATTACTAATATTCTGCTTTGAATGGGTAGTCCTTGTGATTGACAGCTCTGAGAAGGGAAAGAATTGGTTATTTCAGTATTGTTGTAAGTACATTCAGCAGCATTTCCCTGCTGCAGTAGCCCTCTCCCACTGCCAAAATACTCAAGTTTTGCTGCTGTCATTAATTTGAACACAGGCTTGTGAGCAAGCACATGCACCACCAAGATGGTGAAGAGAAGCCCTGAATGAATCACCCTCCTGATGTCAGTTCCAGGACATGTTTCGTTTACCTGGGGTCCAGGGATTAAGATCTGAGCTCTTCGTGATTTTGGTCATGTATGTGTTCAAGATATGGGGGATGAAAATACAGATAGAGAAAGGCCTAGTGGATAATATGAATAATAAGGAACATACGGGAGCACTGGAACTGCCCTCCAGTTCCTGTTGAAGCTGAGGATGACGTCCATCTCCTTTTTAGACAGCTCAAAGTCAAACACCTAGCAGGGAACAAAAACAAAACCCCTTCTTATTTAGGTTCACGAGTTTTTAGCTACTGTGTGTGCTTCATGCATTTATGACTTGAGGTAGGAACATGCTGCATCCCCACTACACATAGTTAAGAAAACCTCGTACTTCTCTGCCAAATACTGATTTACTTTTGAAGGAATCAAGCTAATTCTTTGCTCTCTGGAGTGCTGTTCATAGCAATGTCTTATAGTTCTGGTGGTTAAATGCAAACACCACCACATTACTCAATGTGTCACAAATATGGGAACTAGCAGTGAGGTGCTGGAGCGCATCCAAATAGGAGTAATGAAGCTGGGGAAGGGTCTAGGGCACAAGTCTCATGAGGAGTGGCTGAGGGACCTGGGGTTGTTTTAGTCTGGAGAAAAGGACACCGAGCAGAGACCTCATCTGCTCTCTGCAACTGCCTTAAAGGAGGTTCTAGTCAGGTGGGTGTCAGTCTTTTCTCCCAAGCAAGAAGCAACAGGAAGAGAGGAAATAGCCTCAAGCTGCCCCAGGGGAGGTTTAGCCTGGACATTGGGAAACATTTCTTCACCAAAAGGGTTGTCAAGCATTAGAACAGGTTGCCCAGGGAAGCAATCGAGTCACCACCTCTGGGTGTGGTGTAGGGCCTGTAGATGTGGTTCTTAGGGGCGTGGTTTAGTGGTGGACTTGGTAGAGCTGTGTAAACAGTTAACAGTCTTTTCCAACTGAAATGATTCTGTGATTCTAGATATTTCTGCTACAACAAGGGACTACTATGTACAAACTGCAAATAGTTGTCTTACTGCTAACTGATCATCTAAGAAATCTTTCTGGTGGCTCATAGGAGAACTAAGTCTAGAATGCAGCAACATGAATTGAAAGTAATACCAAGATATCATCTGAGATGCCAAGCCTCCTGAGCTGAAACATCCAGCTGAATCTCCCTACCAGGGGAACACAGCCTCAAGGTGAGATGTAAACCCTAACAGGTCTGGTGTTTACAATTTGTTCTTTTCTGCTCTAAATAGGGGCTCACTAAGCATTTCCCAGAGGGCAAGTCCAAAACTAGGATTCCCCTTCCAGTGCAGCAGAGCTCAGACCACCCTGATGTAACCCATTCCTCTCCTGGAAGGAACAAAATGTTTTTTCCCAGAGTACAAGTGTGGATGGTTAGGTAGAGCTGAGCTCCAGTCTTTATCTCTCTGGCTCCCTTTTCACCACCTCTTCAGTGCTGCTTGGAAAGATGGAGAAAATATGGGTATGGGTGCCTATCCTGTTTAAAAAGGTAGCAGAAGTCTCAATGGAAACCTCACCTTGATGTTTTCCTGAACACGCTGTGGTTTGTCAGACTTGGGAATAACAATCACATCTCTTTGGATAAGAAACCGGATCAGAACCTAGGAAAGGGCAGGAGGAGCATGAATGCAGCAGGAGTGCCAAGAAATCTGTTCAAACGCATTTTGTGTTCTCTCTTACCTTTTCATTTTTTAATCCACGTACAAACTAATTTCTCTTTTTTTTCAACCAGTTTTGGAAGTCTTTGGAAGACTCTACCAGTTTTCAACCAAGAGTTTGATGTGCCAGCATTTCCTTGCAGTCTACTGTATAATTATACTGCTATGTGATCGTTTCTGGCTTATGCTGTTTCTACATCCTGGCTTCTCCAGAATTTCGGTTGTTTTCACAAACACATTAAAATGATGATGCTTCAGGCTTGCATTATATGAGCACTCAGACCAAATGAGCATAACGAAACTGAACATTATTTTGGGCTCATGGGGAAGTACCTCACCTAGGCTAAGCTTTGTTAAATCCTTTCAAGGAAAAACATATTTATAGATTAAAAATTTTGCCTCCCTCAAAAGGGACTGTTGCATACAAGTTTGCCCTGCTCTGCCTGCCTTAAAACACAACTGTAGTTGCTTGCTTGTGACAGTCTGGATTTGTTTGAAGTGCAGCTTCTGTATACCCTAAGCATGACCTCATCTATGGGACCTGCAACTAATAGGGAAAAAAATTTCACCTTGAATAATCAAGAAGTTTTCAATGATTGTTTATGAACATGAGCAAACAGGGAGCCATAAAGTAAGTCTGCAAATTACAGGACTTCTCTGAAGAATAACTTAGCTGGAGAAAGGAGTAACAAATTGGCTTGATGATTTCTACATAAACTACAGAGGACAGGAGTTCCCTGGGAGCAAAAATCTCCCTAAGAAGGGGAACACCTGAGGCAAGTATATATCACTGCTGATGAGGCCCACCACAAAACTCAGCCCTCAAGAGCTCTTAGAAAATCTACCTGATAATCCGTATGAAAGCTGGTAAGAACTGGGGGAACATGAAGAGTCAAGTGCAGTTCAGCCCCATTATACTGTGTCTCTAGAGAAGGCAGCATCTCCTAGGACTGGCCATCAGCCTGTAAAAATGTCTAAGGAGGATAAATAGTTTGCCCCACTTACCTGGGCAGGGGTTTTATGATGTTTAACTGCAATCTCTTTAATCTTGGGATCTTCCAGCAGCAGAGGTTCCCCTGGCTTAGCCCTATTAAAAACAAAAGCCAGGCTATTGATGGAAGAAAGACAGTAGCTTCCCTGCAGGAAGTCTAACGTTTTATGTGACATAATCTGCAACAAAGCAACAGCACTTTTCTCATAATATCTGTATTGTTTATGTCATTTGCCTCTACGACTCAGCTTGCAAATGCCCTGTTTTGTGTACAGAAAGGCTGCGATGCTTCCTTACCATGGGCGGTTAGGAGAGCCAAGGGGGCTGTATGCAGTCACAGCAATCCCTTTGGATTGACAGTACTTGATCAACTTTTCCTGGGTGAGGTATGGATGACATTCAACCTGCAAGCACAGACACATGGTGGTTGATACAAAGGCAGACTGCACTGGGCTCCAGAGCATAAGATTTTAATTCCTCTTAGGTGACAGGAATTGTGCAGAAAAGACACCCAATATCACAACCAAAATCTATCTTACACAAAAGTTAATGTCACAGCGACATATAGAGGTCTACCACACAGCATAGGGCTTCCTCATGCTGTATATTGCACAAAGATAGTGAGAAAGGGATGAGAAGAGCAAAGCTGCTGTGTCAGGAGTTGTGGAAATCAGTCTTCCTTGGCTACTACAGAGCAGGATTACATCTTCAGAGGGGCAGCTCAGAATGCCTGAAGCTTAGTTTCTACTCTGAGTCACACAAACTTTCCTCTCCTTAATTCCTGAAGAAGCCTGGGAAGATGAGCTTCCCTAAGTTAGCTCATATAATGTTGTGACCAGCTATTAAGGCAAGATGTCCTTTAACTGGAAACTCAAGGAGGCTTCATGGGTTATGTCACGCTGCTCAACTTGCCACAAGCCATAGTATGACGACATGGTTGTGTCTACACTGCAAAAAATGGCACCATGGATATGCCTGGCTGTTTCTAAATGCTACAGCTTTGCTACCAGGCATGGTGTCATAAAATCCATGTGCAGAAGGTTTATTGAGACGTGAGCTAGATTAGATTACTACTGTAAGGACAGTGTGTGGCATTGGTACACCCATGGAGAAACAAACTGGAGTCAAAGGCTGAAGTTCTTGATTCTGTTGAAGTTGGTGCAGTTTTTAACACAGAGGTAGTTTGGTCCATCCCCATCAGAACTTTATAACCCTCAATAACATCTTCCCAAGTCCTATGTCCCTCTCATGCTAACCCTGGCTGCTGTATACACTAGCCCCCAGCCTGGCACCACAGCCCAGGCAGCACCATGCCTGAACGGTGCTGGGATTTCCCTGGATATTCCCAAGCCAGCAGAGATGGTCACTCAGCATCCTCAGGTGATTGCGAAGAAGCCACATATAGAAGAAATTCAGAAGGTCCTGATGCCGCTGCTGTCCTCTGATATCATTCATGAGGCACCATTAGGAGAATTTGTTCTAGAATTCTGTAGGTCAGCTCTCCTGTTCATAATGAAGTTCCATGAAATGGTTTCTTCTATGTTGAAAAATAAGTTAGTCTAGTGAAGGAGTTAGAGCATTCCTGTACATTCTTATGCCTGTGCAGTATTTCGCAGTGGGGATTTTGCTGGTTAGCCCAGGGCTGGCAGAAATGGGCCTGTGACAACTCAGACGGTGATATCCAAGTCCAAAAGCATGAAAGAGGACATGAATCAAAGTCCTGTATAAGGTAATGGATATTTTCACTGTGTTTTCAATGTCTAAAAATTAAGTTCTCACCTGTTTCACATTACTTTGATATGCACAATCCACACTGTTTTGTATGATCTCACTCTCAGATCTTCACTGCATTATATATGCACAAGTCTACAAACATTGTTTCTGTTGAGATCCCTGTCAGCTGAATGCCATCACAACTGACACCACGCTGAAGCCTTGTGTATTACAGGCAGCACTGACTTGAAGGGTCTTTCAGACACCCAGAGACACCTAGTGCTTTGCAAGATCTTTCCATGGCACCAAACTATTTAAAGCTCATGGCAGAAGTCAGTTTTCAAGCTGAAGTGTAGAATGAATATATTTAGGTATATTCCAAGGTTAGCTCACACCAATGGAAATAAAAACGTTACCTGGTTATTCACAGGCTTGTACTTCAGTCCTGGCTTGTTCAAGATCCTTTCAATCTGTTCATGGTTAAAGTTGGAGACACCAATGGCTTTTACCAAACCACAGTCCACCAGCTCTTCCATGGCCTAACAAGTAAAGACACCAAAGTGTGTTTATGAGGTGGTATTACTGTTAACTACACTGTTTGATTTTGCTACAGCTAACAGCAAGCCAACAAAGAACTCACAGTAGATTAAGTAGCAGTATCTCAAATAATAATTAAAAAAAATTTTGCTTTGATTTCTTTGGGGGTCATTTCACCAGAGCTAAAAAAAGCAAGGGAGACCACTCCACACTACCTCTGAGTCAGTAGAAGACTGCAGGGAGGATGTTAGCTTAAAGTCAATTACCTCTAAATCCTTTCCCACACCTGGAATCTGCTACTGTAGAGAAAACTATTAATTCTCAGAGCTGCTGCATCACAGAGGTGCAGGTAGCAAGAGCAAGACCGTGAAGATTCTCAGACCACAAGGACAGGAAGATTGAAGGACATGATGTTGACGCCCAACACTGAAAAGTGTGAGAATTCCCTATCTGTATGACGCACTCAGTAAATCAACAGCCACACCCAGATTAAGATATGCTTGATTCTGCCGGTGTATCACAGTATGTTAGGAGTTGGAAGGGACCTTGAAACATCATCTAGTCCAACCCCCCTGCCAGAGCAGGATTCCCTAAGACTAGGTCACAACAAAGCTTCCCTGACTGGGAATTCAACCCGGGTCCTGGCAGTGAGAGGGCTGAATCCTAACCACTAGACCACCTCCTGTAAAGAAATCCCTCTCTGGCTCTCCAAAAAAAGAGGCAGCAGCAGCTCTGCTCTTTCTGACTGTGAAATACAATTTTGTGTAGCTAACCTCTGTACCCAAGCCTATTCCTCAATTTCATCGTGCATGCAGGTCTCTGCTTCATCTTTCATGCTGACACAGGCTCTAAAGAGCAAATATTAGCTTACCTCCCATGTGTCCAGAAAATCTGTATCACTGGGGATACTCATTCCCTTGTCATCCAGAGGATGCAGTTCTTCACCAGCCTGTTATTTCAAGACAGACAACACACAGACTTTTTTTGAGAGCTATATTTCCTACTGGTTACTAGCACTTCTGACTGGATTTATAGGCAGCAAGTTAGCAGGTTATTTAAAAATATTGCGTAACTAAAAATTAGGCATTTTCACCAGCATTCTCTTTTGGATGAGTGCCTTATTTCTACAAACCAATCCCTGCATACAAACAATAGGGATTAGTAGTGATTATGTAACTTTGGCAGACCTAGAGACAAGGGAACAGAAACTACCCTTTCTCTACTAACTGTTATTTATTTTACACGGATGTGGCTTGGGTTAAAAAGAAGCATGTACTTTTTCTATTATGCTTCACTTGTCACTGTTTGTTCCTCCAGATCAAGCCCACATCTCCAAACCCTGAGATGTTCACTGTGTTCTGGCCCAGCAGAAGGCCACAATCTCAAACTGCATCGCTCTTGGTTCCAGTTTCCCTGAAGACCCAGGAGGCTCATTAACACTGCTCATGCTTATGACTGTCTTGCTCCAATAGGCCTGGAAAGCCAGAGCCACATGCTAAAACATACCACTGCCTAGTTAGTGAATGAATGCTGGCTACCACCTGGTTCTGGGAAAGAGCCAAAAGAACCATAGCATATCCCAGGTGCAAAATGAAGACAGTCACAGGAAATATGCTTCTGGTCAGGTAAGGAGAGGAGGGATGTAGAGCAGGAGTACCTTGAATCCCATAGGGAAGTGCATCAGGTAGAGGTCAAGGTAGTCCAGTTGCAGTGCAGCAAGGCTCTTCTTGCATGCGACCTTAACTAGGGACTTCTCATGAAATGTGTTCCACAGCTGTGGGAAGAAAACAAGCCTGACCATGACTCCACAGCTCCTGCAGTCTGGATCAGGGGACAGAAGCTTCTCCCATGGTGGAGGAAAACCCCCTCCCCACCTACTCAGAGCACGATGAAGACAAGGATGCCAATATTTTAATGGTAAGGTAGGACAAACACCACAAATATGAGGAGTCAGCCATGAAGATGTCCAGTCAGTATACCTACTTATGAAAAGAGATTATCAGAAATACATGTAACATTGCCAGGAGTACCTCACACAGCAAAGCTGTCAGTGCAAAAATTTTTTTTCAGCCTAAATTGGGGCTTGAGCAGCAGTTCATAGCTACCCTCTTTCTGTCCCTTTTAACTGGCCGCAGTGAAAACTGTGGTCGATTTTACTTCATTTTTGAAAAGAAGAGTCAAGTAATTGACATAGAACTTGCAAGAATTACTCAAATTAAAGCCCATTCTTGAACAAAAATGAGGAGTATGGGGAAAAGCTTAGTTACACTCAAATATTTTCTGGGTTTGCTGGCGAAAACTGCAAGTCATAAGATTTTTAGTTGACATGTTCTTACTTTTTGGTAAAGAGCATTGCTAAGACAAACAGATAATAGATGTGGAATACTTCAGACTGAAGTTCCATATTTTAGTTTCTGTCCCCTTTCAGGCTTAGCTTTTGTACATGACACTATCTCTATATGTCTTCTACACCAGTAAGTAGCACAGCACCTTTGAATTCAGGCATTTGTCTTGTCTTTTTTTTCCTGATCTTTATAGACTGTGTGCAAATGAACCTTCAGTATAATTAAGTGACTTAATAGATTCAAAGCAATTACTAGATCAGCAACAGCCATGCTCTCTCTCCTAAGTTGTCAGTGGTTCCTGATAAAGCTCAGGCTTCCAAATACAGGATGGAATTTACAGCATACGAAACAACAATGAAGTGAATGTTGGAGAAGGGAGTGGGTCCTTATGCTACTCTATGGATGGAACAAGGTCTTTTCTCCAAGAAAAGCTAAATGCCTCAATAATCCTGCATCCTAAGGTAACATTTATACCTTAGTGACAATGAAGAGATCTTCCCGTTTCACAGCCTTCTCCTTGATCTTCTGCTGGACTGCATTCCCTATTTCATTTTCATTCTGGTAGAAATAGGCACAGTCAAAGTGGCGGTAGCCTGCATCAATAGCAAACTTCACCACCTCTTCCACCTTTCCTGGAGGAGCCTGCAAGCAAACACAATCAACCCATAAGATCTTCCATGGCCTTCTACCAGCCATAGCTCCATCCTTATATCCAGCTGCTGCTGGAGTTTTCTGGTCACCTGCCTTTAAACTGAGTTTCAACATTCCCAGCAAAAGGGAACAGCACAGAAAGGAGTTAAGGCCTAGAGAGGTTCTCCTCCCTCTCTACTCTCCCTAGTGAGGCCACATCTGGAGTACTGTCTCCAGTTCTGGTCTCCCCTGTTCAATAAGGGCAGGGAACTTCTGAAGAGGGTACAGCAAAGGTCTACAAAAATGATTAGGGGACTTGAACTTCTCTCTTACGGGGAAAGGCTGAGAGAGCTGTGGCTGTTTAGCCTAGGTGAAGAGAACACTGAGAGAGGATCTTGTTAATGCTTATAAATACTTAATGGGTGGGTGGCAGGAGGATGGGGTCAGTCTTTTCCAGTGATGCCCAGGACAAGAGGTAATGGGCAAACTTGAACACAGTAAGTTCCATCTAAAAGTAAGGAGAAACCTCTTGACTTTGAAGGTAGCAGAGCACTGGAACAGGTTGCCCAGAGAGGTGGTGGAGTCTCCATCTCTGGAGACATTCAAAACCTGCCTGGATGCCATCCTGTGCAACCTGCTGTAGGTAAACCTGCTCTGACAAGGGGGTTGGACTAGATGCTCTCCAGTGGTCCCTTCCAACCCCTAATATTCTGTGATTCTGTGAGAAGTTTTGACTCTGCCATTCCCAGCAGCGTAACCTCCAGAATAATTTCCCCTTATTTGCTCTGTGCTCCCCAAGCCCTTCCCCACGAAGGCAGTTTCCCGGCGCTGAGCTCCCATCAGCCAGCGAGTGACCCGACCCAAGGCCAACCGCCAGCCAGGCAGACTCTGCCGTGATCCGCTTTTTGCTTTGTTGGATTCTTCTTTTGCTTCCCCTTCCCTTTTATCTCGCCTCCCTCCACTTTCTTCAGTCCCTATACTATTCTTTTGCGGTTTTTTTTCCCACTGAGTTTTGCTCCCTAGACGCTTCCCCCCTGCTCTTCCCCCTGTCTACCCCCGCCGCCGCCTGGCAGCCTGCCCGGTTACACAAGCGGCCGCGATCGCGGCGAGCACTGCAAGGAGGCGGCGAGACCGAGCCCGACCCTCCACCACAAACCTCGGCCCTGCACGACGCAGGGACGTGGCTTCCGCGGCAGCCTGTGCCTCATCGCCGGTGTCCCGCGTTTGGCCGCGGTTCTTTTTCATCTTCGCGGCGCCCCATGGAACAGGGTCCTCCGGACCCTTCCTCCCGCCCCGCCCCGGTACCTGCCAAGTGCCCAGCCCCACGATGGGCATCTTCATCTTGTTGCTAAGCTCTACGCAGGGGCTCGCCATGGTGTCTGTCTGTCTGTCTCTCTATCTGTCTGTGCGTGTCCACCGCTGCCCGAGGTCGCTTTACAGCGTAGGTCCGCCCCGCCTCGGCTCACGCCCGCCCTAACCCCTCCACCTTCCTCCCCGCCTCCACCCCCAGGGTTTCTTTAGGTGCCAGACACAAGATACCCGCGATTTTGAGATTTCGATTAGGTATAGAAGTCTATTGCTAAGAGTATTTGTTGGCCTCTTTTGTTTGTTTGGTTTTGCACTGGACAAAGTAAAAGCAAATGTCTTAATGATGAACTTGGCACTTCGTGCTTGTTTTTCTGCAGTGGAGAGAGGCTGGGGGTGCCAGGAGAACTGCTGCGCTGAATTATGGAATTGTTTTGGTTGGGAGAGACCTTTAAGATCAAGTCCAACTGTTATCCCAGCAGTGTGTGTGGCAATGTGTGTCCAGGCTGTTGAAGGATTTCCTCAATGACTCTCAAGAGGTGGCAAATAGACTGAATTTCCATCTTTTACCGTAGAAAACGTTAGGCTCACCTGCTGTTGGCAGAAGAGTTCATTAAAGGGAATATGGTCTTACATTTACAGAGATTCTGCATTCCCTGTTCTTGCAGAGGGATGGGCTCCTGTCCTGCTCCCCACAGGGCCATTGTATCACTTGTGAGTTCAGCATCAGTTCCCTGTCCTAACTAAACTCACAGCCAGCATCAACAGGCCGTAAGAGGCTGCAAAAAGGATTTGCGATCATAGCTCATGTGCAGGTAGTGTTTTATTCCAAATAACCCTTCTGTTCTTTGTAGGGTCACTATGCATTCAGAAAGCTGATATTTAAAAGCTGTAGGAAACTTTATACAAACAGATTGCCTCAGAAATCAAGAGCCAGGGGACAAGAAGGGCTGGGCTACTGAGCTGACAGCTGTCCCGAGGAAAAGGTGTTTCATGATGGGAAGCTAATGTAATTTCAGCATCCTACTTTATGCATTTCACACAACACAGAGCCTAGGTTTCTTTTTTATCAGAGTAGGGGGCCTCTGCTTCTTGACTCTTCTTTTTCTTTTGCTTATATTGCTATAAATTCCTCCTTACTCATTGCTGGTCTCTGACTACCAGTTTACATGTTGTGCAGGTTCCACTGGTGTTTTCTTGTGAGTTGTATGGTGTGAGTGAGAGAATCAAATATTTTATGCTTGGTCTGATAACATTTGCCTGTCAAAATACAAAGGCCACTAGTGCATTGTAACCACGATGTTTGATGTGATTTGTTAATATTTTTGTGTACTTGCATTATTGAAGCTGCTTTTACAGGATAGTTCTTTCAGTTGGTTGGCAGATTCATGTGCTGGGTTAATATTTGAGCACACTTTCTTGCTGCTCTCCTTGTCCTGGTTGGCTTAACCAAGCTTTATTGTTGTCTTTCTTCTGTCTTGAATGTCATCATACTTTGCAGATCGAGAAGGATGCCAAACTGATATGAAGCACAGAGAGATAAGAAAATTGTAGGCAGGGAAGGAAAACTTTCAAAATGACATGACAATATGCTCAAATTAGAGCTGTGAGAGGAGGTGTCTTCTACTGAAACCAAACATGAGAAAAACCACGAAATCAGCCCCTCAAAAGAGAAAAAAAAAATTCAAGCTACTGCAAAACATGAGAGAAATTTGACAGAAAAGAGAAATCTACAGGAAAAAAGCAGAAACAAATCTGTAGAGATTTTATAAAATCAATAATGTACATTGAGGTTGTGGAGTCTCCTTCTCTGGAAATGTTCAAACCCTGTTTGGACATGCTTCTGTGTGACCTAGTCTAGGGAATCCTGCTGTGGCAGGGGGGTTGGACTAAATGATCTTTCGAGGTCCCTTCCAACTCCTAACGTTCTATGATTCTGTGATTTTAAGGCCAGAAAGGACTAGTCTTCTGCACTGACCTCTGATTGCATTGACAAACCTTTACCCCACTCATCTTTTCAAGGAGCCCTTTTGCACTCTAATCTACCTTGGAGGTTGACCTTTCTGTTATGTACCCAACTCAGCACTCTATGGGGGCAGGGAATGGTGGTGTTCCTTTCCTGATGGGGGCTTGGTGCCCAGCCAGATGTTCTTCTGTTGGGCAGACTGACTTCTAAGAACCCTGTTCATCAAGTCTCTGTCAGTAGCCTGACCACAGCAATAGCCACCTCTCCTCAGAAAAGCTGGACTGCAGAGGGAAGCCATGGAAACCCTGCGCTTTGCTAAAGGATCACATTCTCAAAAGAGAGTTTGCAGTGGAGGGAGGGACTTAACATTGCTGAATAATGTCTCTACTAAACGACAAAAGAAAGGAGGAGAAATAAGAAGTTAAGAACTGCCTGGATCCCAGGCCTTCAAAACAAAGGATCGAGCAGATGGGTGTGCTTACAACAAACTTGTGTTCATTGGGTGGTGCTGAGTGGGTGAAACTGCCATCAACTTCTTGTGCCTGTGAACCTTTCACTCCCTTGGACACCCACAATCAGCAGGACAAAGTTCAATTTGCTGGTCTCCCTAATACATTTAATCCTACTTGCTTGTACACTTTCTTTGTAAGATAATTCTGTCCCCAGAGATATGGATACTGTAAGATAGGAGTACTGGAGTCATTCTGTCTCTACCTCCTGCTTGTTTAACACTGGGGCCAGTTTTGTCATAACCAAGAGTGTGCTCGTTGTTACTAATACACTGAGCATGGGGAGGAGGACCCATGGCCGTGGGTCTTATGTCTCCTTCTGCTGCTTTCCCACCACACTTTCTGCATGGAAGGTGCAATATGTGCTGGAGCCTTACCAGTGTCTGATTTTGAACTGTCCTTGCTTTAGAGAGTTTACCCTTACAGAGACTAGTGGTGCTCATTTGTGGTCCTTTGTCCTGGTTTGGGTTAGAACAGAACTAATTCTGTTCAGTGAGTTTACTTTTTAGTTGAAGCTCCTCTAAGAAACTGCACTTTCTGAAACTAGCAGCATGTTTTCACAGACACTGCCAGCTTCTAGCAGTGATAAGGCCTCATGTTTAGATTTACTACCAGGGACTGGTATGCAAAGCAAGGTCACTGCTGAATCTTGTAGCTCATGTTTGGGGGTGCAGGGTAAAGGCTGCACCTTCAGAGAGGAGCAGACAGGACAGGTGACCCCAAACCGACCAACTAAAAGTATTCCATCCAATATACATCGTATTTGATATATGAACGGGGGGTCTACTGGGCATTACTGAAAAGAGCCTGGCTTTTTGCACCTTCCCTTTCAGGTGTTTATATACATTGATAAGATGTATAAGATTTATATACTTTGATAAGGTCACTCTGAACTTTCTCTTCTTCAGGCTAAAGAGCCTCATCAGCCTCTCCTAATACAAGAGACACTCAAGTCCCCACATGCTTACCTCAATCTGCCTCCATGCTGAGTCACATTACTATCACACCCTGGGTAGCTTGGCAGCCCTCCTGGGGCACCCCGCCCTACCCACAGGCTACAGCCTGTGAATGCAAGCAGAGGTTTGCCCACAGGAATGGCAAACACGGCAGTGTCATTCAAAGCACGGCTGACACTTCACAGGGCTCTCACCAGCAACTGGTTTGCGTTTGTTTTCCTGGAGAATTGCTGCTGTGGTCCCTCATGGCTGTTTTTTCAGCTGTGAATTTTAAAGGCATGCACTTTATGTTTATTTGGAAATAATGAGTATGTTTTGCTAAACTACCAAGAAGCAGCCCATTCAAATCCCTTCTCCTCTGGCAAATGTGGGGAGGAGAAGCCATGGACCTTGGCAGCACATTTCCTTCTGTTGTTCTCTGGCCGTGCTACCCGCATAGGAGCTGTAACAGAGCTGAACACTTCCTTATGCTTGTCCTGTGAGCAAATTTGTGATGCCACCCGTGAGGTGTTTTGGGGTGTGTGGAGGATATCTAGAAACCAATTAGTAGTGAGTGGTTCTTTCTATCCTCTCTCCATATAAGATACATCTTTTTTCTGGTGTGCATTCAGAAACCTGAAGGAGGTGTCAAGGTTTAGGTCCAACTATCAATCAAGCACCACCACGTGACTGCTTGCTCACTCCTCCTCCATGGTGGGATAGAGAGGAGAAAATACAAAAAAAGGCTTGTGGGCTGAGAAAAGGATAGGGAGGGATCACTCACCAATTATGGTCACATGCAAAAGAGACTCAACTTGGGGGAAAAAAAAATCAATTTACTTTGTTACCAATCACATCAGAGTAGGATAATGAGAAATAACCCCAAAACTTAAACCCTCCTTCCCCTACCCTTCCCTTCTGTGGCTGAAAATTGCTCCTGATTTCTCTACCTCCTGCTGATCCTTCCTCCTCAGAGGCAGGACTCTTCTTCCCCTGCTTCAGCATGGGGTCACTCCCACAGGAGGCATTGCTCCAGAAACTTCTCTGATGTGAGTCTTTCCCACAGGCTGCAGTTCTTCACAAACTGCTCCAGTGCAAGTCTCTTCTGCGGGGTACAGTCCTTCAGGAACAGACTGCTCCAGCATGGGCTTCCTTCAAAGTCCTGGCCTTTTTTTGTGTGGAGCTATCTGCTCCAGCATGGAGTCCTTCACAGGCTGCAGGTAGGCCCCTGCTTCACCACTAACTTCAATGGGCTGCAGGGGTTAGCCTGCCACCTTGTTGTCTGCATAGGTGTTTCCCACTTCTCTCTTCACTGCAGGTTTGTTTGTGGTTTTGTTTTGTTGGTTGGTTTTATTCCTCCTTCTTAAATATATTATAGCAGGGGTGTTTCCACTGTTGCTAATGAGTTTAGCCTTGGCCAGAGGTGAGTCCAGCTTGAAGCTGTGGAAGCTCCTAGCAGCTTCTCAAAGGAGCTGCCCCTGGAGCCCCTTCCCTGCTACTAAAACCCTGTTACAAAAAAACAGTACAGGAAGCCAGCCTTTGACCATGATGGAGATGGTAATGTAGTTGTCTGTTTGGTTTAAGAACCTGAGCTGTGTGGAGGCAGGTGGAACTGGTGGTTTGGTGGCTGCTCAGCTGGGGCAGGCTAAAGGGGCTGCAAAGTTTGCTGGACAACATTTCTGAGGATGCTGCAACAAGACAGGTCTCTGAGGAGAAGTAGGGCCTCGCCAGCAGCTGGCCAGGCCTTTTGGGCAGTGGAAAGTGCTTCCTGGGGGTGAAGGTGCCAAGTCTAATGTAACTCAGAAAGCTGACAGGGAGGGGCATAAATTTGTTTAGAAAGGGATTTACACTTCCTTTCTGCCTAATTGCCTTATTTTTATAGAAGATAAACATTGTTGTAAATACCCTTATAAAACATGTTTTTATGGGAGTCTAAAAGCCTTCCAGGCTTTTTTCCAGTGCTCAGTATGGGTGAAGATCAAGCCACCTCTGCCTTTGAGCTTTAGGTGAGTCATGGTCTTGTCATGCCCCTGGCAGCCCTCCCCAGACACTTGTCCCTGCACATCCCAGAACTGCCACAGATGGGTTCAGGTGTTGTAAATATGTCAATGGTGTTCAAAGTGTGGCTGTCATCTTGCTGGAGGTGGCTGGTTTGCTGCTGACCTTCCTGTAGAATGCCTGTGACAGTCAGTGAAGCCAAAATATTGCCTTTCTATGTTATACTCTGGCTCTCCCAGTCTTCAGTGTGTTTTTGAATTGCTGTATACACTCAGCCTTTCTTCAAATACAAAAGTGAAAAAACATCAATAACTTATAGCAGGAAATGTGTGCTCTGGAACAGAACTACTTCCTTTGGTCTTATTTGCACTACGCCACATTTATAGATCTAGCAATGTCTGTGTGAAGTGGTACCTCAGTGACAATGAAAGTTGGGTATGTGAGAAAGACATATCTAAAATGATTTTAAACTTTGATTCTCACAAATGACAGTACACAAATGTAGCAGCAGGTCATGGATTTTCAATACTTACCAAAATCATGTACCTGCAGCAGCTGCCTCTGTGGTAGTTGTAAGACACGAATTTTACCAAGACTGAAGTGAAACTTTCCTCCAAAACTCTAAGATCAGGGTTAAAAATTCCTTGGACTCACCAGAGCTTCAGTGAATCCCAAGCCAAACACATAGTATTTCTCCAGAAGCACATAGTTCACCTGTGTACAGAAAAGCCTCAAGTTAAATCCTATGAAGGCTTTCTTCTATTCAACTGTTGTGTAGTCTGATTGCTGAGTACTCCTTCATTTCAGGGCCCTTCCTCTCTTCCTTTCCTTTCCTTCTTTAAATTTTGGAGGTCTTCCTTTGCACTTCATTTTTAAAAAGAGCTGAGACAAGCATCTTTGTTTCAGTTAAATAGCTTGACAGCTCTGATTGCCTGAGCACATGAAGGAGTGTAGGAAAGTTGTGTTCTGTGAGGAAATGTACTGGTGTGGCAGTGATCCAGCTCTTTGCACTCTGAAATGTTGTGATTGTCAGATACCTGTCAGCTCAACCTCATGCAATTATTTCTGAAGATGAACAGTTATGCCTGGGTGGCATCCAACAAATTACCTAAGATGATGATTTAGTAACTGGAAATAATTGATTTTTAAGTGGCTTAGATGATGGCTCATTGCTGTTATTACTGCTACAAGAGAATTCACAGTCTTTTATTTAAAGACTGCATTAAAATAGATGCACTTGTGTCAAGAAGGGAGTATCCTTGGAAGTCATGAGTTAACCATATTTATGTACACAGAGTTGATGGCTTTGATTACACTGTTATACTCTTAATTAAAATTTTTGTTTTCTTGTTCATCTACAGACTTTTTTTTTACATCAGCCTTTTCTAGGGACTTAAAGACAGTTGGTATTCATGGATAAAAAGAAAGAGTCCTGTGACTCTCTGCAGATCAGCTTCCATCTGTGATTTTACAACGTTGTTTGGCAAGAGGAAACAAACACGTGCTGGAGTCAGTTCAGGATAGGTATTATGACAATTTTATTTTCTTTTATTCAAGAAATCAAATTATTAACAATTCTGGACTGTGCAAACAATTCCATTACATGCAATCCACCTTTTATATAGCTTTAGGAAGAACAGCCAATTTCACCCATGTTTATTAAGTAAATTTTCTAAGGAAATTATTTTACTTAGTCACTTTGAGGAACTTTATGCTTCTTTTCCATGTTAGAAGTATAAGAAAGCTTGTAAAGCTCTCTGCTATTATGAAAGAACGAAGATCACAGGTCCCACCTTTCCCTAGATCATTGGCAGGAGATTCTGCCATTCTTCCTTCAATTTTAGTATAATTTATTCTTGATCTTAAAGCTATTTCTCTAGCTGGAGATATATTCAAACTTTTCTAAAGTATTTATGTGGCCCCTATAGCATATTAGGATTACCTGAATATGAACTGTGAACTTCTGAAAAAAAACCCCAAACAAACCAAAACCAAAGTGTTATACTTTTGGGCCTTTTAGCTGCAAACATTAAATTGCAATGTTTACACCTCATTCATATTACTGTCTACATTTTCTGGACCTGAAAAGCAATAAATAATTCTTCCTTAGCCTGAAAAAAGTCCATGAAATATAAAGCCTGATAAAAATGCTTTAGGAGGCTAAATGACTTTATTGCTGATTGTTAGTAAATTGAGAAGGAAGTGGAAGCGTAACTGGTGGGGAAAGCAGAGGAAGACACAGGAGTGGATTCTGTGTAGGAGGTGCGGTGTATGAGACTAGACATGTGATATGAGAGACACAGGGAGAAAGGAGAGAGGTGTGACAAGTAGAGTGGTCATGCTCTTAAATGTAAATGTGTTTTTCATCTGAATCCTGAAAGCAACAAAGTGCTATAAAAATAAACAAGGTAAAGCACAGTTGCTCTTCGAGCTCGTTGTATTTTATCATAGATCTTTTGCTGACATTGTTTTCTTGCTGACGTCAATGGAGGTTTCAAAATCAATTGAAAGCAGCTGTCTGTTTTAAATACACATTGAAGTCATCATAGTATACATATACAGTCTCTCTGGAGTACACTTGATACTAGTCCAACATATCTTTTCATCACAGATTTTTATCATCAACTGCTGACTTTGTTTATATTTGCTGGAGTGTAACATGTAGTAGGACAGATGTATCAGATAAAGATGCACTGTAATCTATAACTGTTTTTACCAAATCCATCAAACTCACTTGCATCTTAAATATAGTATTATTTATTTCGCTTTTTTGTCAGCAACTATAAGATTTTTCTTCTTTGACATCTTAGAAGTCAACTCTCTTTTTGAGGAAATAAAGATCCATTGAATTAATTTCTTATATATATTTATATTGATTTCTGTGCTAGTAGATTAGGTTGAAGGATTTTTACACAGTGAATTTTCATTTCATAATTACATTGACATATTTGTTAACTTCCAATATTGACCCCATTTTTAGAATAAAGAATATCTTTTTGTGACATTGGGAAAAACTCTGCTTTACCTGAAACCATCTTATCTCTATCAGAAATTGTAGGATTACTGCTGTTCTTTTTCAGTTTTACCATGTATGGTTGAATTGTCTCATGCAGAGAAGTATAAAGAATATGAACTAGTAAATGAAGAAGAAACACTGACTAATTTAATATATATGAAGTACAAGGTGATTATGTTTAGAAAAGGCTAAATATGTTTGGTCATTTAAATCCCCTTTCTTCTAATATTTCCAAGTAGTGAACAAAAGAACTTTGTCTAAAGAAGGTCACTGCAAGTACCCTGAATCCAGCTAGCAAGGTAATGCTCTGTACTCAGTCAAAGTGTAAAGGGAAAAATATATATCATATATGGCTTGATTCTTGAAGGAAGTCACTCAGGAAGGTCTGAAAGGGGAAAGCAGCCACTCACCCTAAATTACAGCACCTATAAATGCTGTGTTCAGAAACCTCACTAAATCCCCTGTTTCTGGAACTGGAAATTATATCTATAGCTATTGTATTTTGTTACAGGTTATGTATATTCGTAGTTTCTTTATATCTTTCTGGACCTGCAGAGGGTGCAAAGTCTCCATGAAACGTAGCTTTGAAGACACTGAATTCATTCATTCTCCTTGTATGTTTTCCTTCTGTGGTAACTCGTAGGAACACTTCACCAGCAACATGATCCTTGCTAGTATCTTAATGGTACAAGAAATGGAGATAAAAGCATTCATTGTTGCAAGCAGTGTTGTTGCCATTTCACTTGTGGAAGTCCTTTACTCTTCAATGTCTAAGCCTAGTGCCTGAGCCGTTCTTTCTAGTCTAGTTGTATTTGGTCCCTTGTCATCTTATCTCTTTCCCTAACAATATAATCCTCTGCACCATCTCTATTTTTCTTCTTTCTCTATAGCCTTTTATTTTAATCTTGGTATTTCTTCTAGCCGACTGCTTCTATTTGAATGCTTTTTTGCCTCCAGCTCTAAGCTGTTTCATTCACACCATAAAAACAACGGAGGTAAATGGCCAAATAAATGGCTTTGGCTACATATTTTATTTTCACGTGATCTCAACTGTACGTGGAATAGTAGAGTAAAATATATGAGACATTATTATAATTTCACTTCATTTTTCACTAAGTTAGCAGAGGTCTTCAAAGCAAGAAAGTCTGAAGCCAATGACTAGTGGAAAGACTTATTTCACTGTATTGGGATTCCTGGGATAAAGCTTGTCTGCTATCAAACCCCACCATTCTCTTCTATAAACCAAAACACATGCTTAGATACCATTCAATTAGAGCAATATTATTAGGAAAAGGACCCTCAAAGCCCTGGCAAGGGAGGTGCAGGAAAGTTTTTAGAGTACGGTGGCAAAGATCATCTAATTTGCTAACTTTCCATTTTCAAAGTAAAAGGGTTTTTTTTCCTGTTAGTTTGGTTTTGGTGTTTAATTTCTAGTTGGCTCCTTTTCAACTTTGAAATGGTTGGGTTGTAGTATGGTTGGATAAATAGCAGCCTTTCATATTGGTAAGATTTATGTGATGAGCCTTTGTGTAGGAAGGGACACTTAAATTTGGTTCTCTGTATTTGGTCAAGGAGAGACTTCTCAGATTGTTTGTTGGTTGGTTGGGGTTTTTTTGCCTTTTTTAAAGCAAGACACATTAGTTTTCTGGCTCTAGCAAAAACTTCTTTTGCAATGACCTGCTTATATATGATCTTTGGGCTGATGGAAAAAAAATCAGCATGGATGTCAAGAGGAAAAATACCTTATGCTTAAGCCTAATGTAGTTCCTCAGGGAACAGTTCTCTCAGGCTTGTGTCCTATGGAGAGCACTTAAGAGGTGTTTTAGAGAACATGTATTTGATAGTGTATTTCAGCTCCTGTTTTAAGAACTGAGAAATAATTTGTTACACGTAAAGGATTGTTTGCCTGTCTGAGACCTATCAAAATTGTTTCTCATAAAACTGACTTGGTTTGAGAAGAGCAAACTATCAGGAAAATTTCATCTTGTTTCTGATACTTATCCAATGCAAGTCTTTTGGTCAGACAGTCCAAAAAGTAGCTGATTAGCATAGCATAATTTGTATTGGAAGATTTTCAATAACTTTCACTAATTGTGTACACATGATTTTCTAAGTTGAAAATGATTAATCATAAATAATGTTTGATTATTAGGATAACATCATAACAGTTGCATTAACATCATAATGACAGTCTTGTGTTCTTTGTATCCAAGAACCACAAGATTTAGAACTAGATAAAACACAGTTTCAGGGATATAATTTGGTAGGAAAGAGAAGTACTACTTTTTGCAAGTGAAATATTAAGGGCTTGGTACCTATAATGTACCCATCTGCAGCTTTCTTATAAACCAGTGATATGTATTTGAATAGTTTAGAGAAAGATCTATGAGTAGCTGCCTACCCTTTGTGCAGTATGGTGGCCTTCTCCTAGGACTGGAAAGCTGAGGGCTCCCAATTATAATAAAGTGCAATTACACAGAGGGACAAGCGATGCAATGCAGTGCAATATCACAGAGGAAACACTAATGATACAGCTTATTGCAGTCCATGGCACATTAGGGTAATAGAGGCCTTAGGATCAGGGAATTATTTTGCAGATTTCCTTGTTCATTCATCATAGACACACAGATATATGAGAGAGCCTATATACAGCCTAGGACAAAGCTACAAATGAGGAAGAAGAAAATAGTGCCTTAGATTTATTTATGTGCTAGGCTGAGATTGTTGGAGAGCCACCTCCCTGAGGAGCAAAACACTTCTTTTGGTTTGTGCCCCAAATGTGGGTGGCAGGGATGGCTAGGCAGAAGGGACTTGAGCAGCACAGAAGCCTGCTGTGGACCCACTGACGGCGATGGTAAGGCATGCAGGGGTGGTGGGATACCAACAGCTGAGCTGGGTACAGCTCCAGGACATTATTTTTAAAGAGAGCTTGGCTTGAGTGAAGGAGTTTATTGTGTGATTATTTTAACAATGTATTCACTAATACTTTATTAATCTCACTGTGCTAAGAAGGAAGCCATAGGGATTATCTTACCCTTTGCAAAAATTTTCTGTGTATGTAGAACAATTCATTGTTTCCAAGTATTATCATAATGTCCTTTGCTATCAGCTGACATTTTTAGAAATCTGGCTGCAGCATTAATTTTATTTTCTGTTTATCCTAGGGCATAAGAATTAATGGAGGGCCTTGCCAGGACTAAAAAAAAACCAAACAAAACCCCACACATGTTAATTTTAGTCCTTTTGGCTGATGTCTTTTATTCTTTAATTACTGTCTTAAAACCCCATCATTTTCATAAACAAACTGATAGAATGTCTTATAAATTTGGCAACCTGACATCCATCAAAAGTGTAATTAGTAAAAGGGATAAAAAAGAATTCTCAAATAAAAATAGATGTATGAGGGATTGCTGAAGAAAGGCAGAGGAAAATGAAGGTCTTATTTTGCAATCCATTCCAAGCATGCTGCCTCCAAGGGACTTAATTATCTAGAGCAACAAAGCTTTTATTACCAGCAAAGATTTATAAAAGAAGCAAGGTTTCTGGTACTTTGAGTGGTGTTTCTGCAATGAATTTAACATTTGAAAAAACTGTTTCACATTTGCTTGTGATTATGAAGGAGAATAGATAGGGAAGGGCCCTGCAAAGACAACCTTATGGTAAGACAGGTGCTGCTGTCACTGGAGTCCTGGTGTTATTAATGGCAGCTGTATGCACAGATATGCAGCAGGTACAAAAGCTAGAACATTCTTAACAATGTCAGTTAATGGAGAAATTGTGTTTAAAACCCTGTCCAGATCTTGTGCTTTACACCTACTAGACTAAGTCCCAGAGGTTATTGCCCTCAGTGAGACCTAAAGAGTTTGTGTCCAGATCCAGTTCTGGAAATGAACTTCACAGCTTAGGGGCTTCTTTGCATCATTATGAACTAGACAGGCAAGAAATCTGTTAAAAACCTTGTACCTGAGGAGCCTCATCATACCCCCACTTTACTCAATGGGTTTTAAAAACATTAGTTTAACAACAGTCTTTGCCTTGCAAGGCAGAAGGGCCTATGGAGGGCTGATGGAAATAAATCTGCTGGTCCCCGTCCATAGCTCAGATTTCTGGTATAGCCCAAACATAACTGAAGAGAGTGAGTGCAGAACTGGGATTAGGAATCTCCAGTTTCCCACTATGGATCTGGAGCTCACTTCTGTCCTTCTGTCTATCTGTCATGAAACAGTCTTGTTTTGCCACTTTGCTATTTCCCTGTGGTTTCAGAAAGAAAAAGATAAACTGATATACTTCAGAGGTGAAGGAGTTCAATTCAAAGCAGTGTTGCTGCTTCCCTTTGGTGCAGCTGCTGTGATTAGCTTCTGGCTTACAAGCAGTACTAGTAAGTCACCATGTTTCTAGGAGCCTTTGATTTTCAATTTTGTTATCTTTTAATGTTAAAGAAACAGAAGTCTGTTACATGTCTCCATGTCTCTTCTGTTTTTTTCCTTGTTTGTTTTGTAAACAGATTTTGTTTGTGAAAGAAATTGTATTGAAAGCTCTAGAAACCTTAAATCCTTTCATCAGTTTTAGATTAGATACACTCAGTGTGAGCTTGCAGATCAATCTGGGATAAGATTCCCACAATTACCTGGGTAAGCAGAGGTAAGGTATTTCCCAGCCTGGTTTTGCTGGGGAACTCAGCACATATGGCATAAAATAAATCATTTTTGGGGTAACCTTTTATGCTGTTTTTGTGATAATCATTGTGTCATTATCTTCTTGTAGATCTTTGTAAATACAGATGAGAGCTTTAGTCAAACTCTCATTAAGGGAGACATTGTCTTAAATCAAAACAGATTCTTTCTTCCTGCAGAAAGTAACTGAGCATAGAGAAGAACCAAACTCCTGATTTATATCCAGAGACAGACAGGGATAGAAAGAAAGGAAGAGTTTGTGCTCTCTGAATGCAGAATGCTTCTCTGGCTGTGTTTTTAAGTGAACTAATAACTCCTTGTGAAGAAAAGCTGAAATACTTACAAGGTGTTTTTTACACACAACAAGCCTATGAATTTTAATAATAACAGGATATACAATCTTCACCAAATGAAAAAAAGGACTTATGGAGGCTTTCTCATCAGAGCTACAATAATATTTTTCAAAACTTTCATTTTTGTTTAACTTTAGAATCCAGATGTTCTCTGAAATACTTCCTGAAAAACAGATTCACAGTTGTCTGAAGTTGAAATACACCAGCTCCCAAACACCTGCATCACATTTGTTATAAGGCTTATCTGAGTTCTCCCTGGGCCTGATTGAAACCCTATGAAAATCAAGACAAATGCTTCCACTGTGAGTATGATATGGATCAGGCCCAGAAATGTTTCTTGTTGACTGTAGCATCAAAGATAGCTCAAACCAGATCAATCCCCTGACAGTCTGGTCCTTTAAGATTGTCTCTCCACCTGTGCTTCTAAATGTACAAGAACATATTGCTACTGAGTCACATCGTGGTGCCTATATTGATGTCTGTTATGTGCCAACCTCCTGTAGTATGATTTGACCTCTTGCTAGGAAGATTTTGGAGAGAATACTCTGAACAATAAAGAATGGATTAGGTTTCAGGACCTTTTTTTAAATGTAAATGTGCTTCAAAGAAGAATTCTAATCTTCACTGTCTCAAGTCTCTCCTAATTTGGGCACCTCTTGCTAGCCTTCTGCTGAATGGTCTATGCTCCCTGATAGATTTTGGCTTTAAATAAAAGCTGTGATGTTGGGGTGTGAGGTATTTTCCTTCTCTAGAGAAGATTGCAAGAGCCAGTAATTTTGAAGAGAGA
The DNA here is from genome assembly GCA_013399015.1 of Galbula dea. NCBI lineage: Eukaryota > Metazoa > Chordata > Aves > Piciformes > Galbulidae > Galbula > Galbula dea. The sequence goes on along the minus strand of VWZX01008709.1, from coordinate 259,050 downwards.
CAAACTTCAGTGAGATGCCAGGGAGATAATAAGAGCTATTAATTTAAATTTGAGGACTGCTTTTGAACAAAGTAAATTTGTTGGTCTTTTTTATAACAGCTAGTTAAAAACTGGGGTAGCCCAAAAGGAAATAGGTGTCAGTTCACTTGCAGTGATCAACTGAAGTAAAACATACACTCAAATGTACCAACCATTAGCTGTTTGAAGGACTTGACAGAGAGGAGGTAAACTGAATTACAGCAGGGAGAAAGAAAGCCCCTTTGGCAGTGGATTTGCTAATGAAAAATACCAAAACTTCAAAATGACTGGGTGGCAAAATCCTAATGCAGAGCAGATGGTAGTTTCCATTTCAGTCAAGGAATCAGTATAAAATCTCATGTCCTTTATAAGTTTTATCCTAACTAAATAGTTCACATAGGGTCTAATTTTCACTGATTTTTTTTTTTTTTTTTACACTGAATTATGTGTCCAGAATGAAACATTTTATCTCTTTGTGAAGATAAAGTCTTTGTAGTGCCTTCAAACAGGGACAAGAGATTTGGTATATTTCTTTCTAACCATCAAACATAGTGTCTTCTTTCAGCAGAAGTAACTACCAGTATCAACTGAGAATTCTTCTGAAAATCAACTTTAGCTATTGAAGAAAACTCTCATTACCCATGCTGGTGCTTTGTGCTTGCTGAATAACAGAAGCTCATGGCTGTTAAATTTTGAATACTGTATAGGAATTAACTTCACTACCTCTTAAAAATGTATTTCTGTTATTAAAGGTTAAGCATCTTTCTCCCTTTCACTCTAGGAATTCTAAAGGAGGGGGCTATTGTGTGGAAGAGAAACCATTTACTTGGTGCAGCTCAAGGGGAAAAAAAACAAAACAGGACTAAACAATATATCTATTGTGAATGATCTGAATATTTAGATCTGCTTAGTCTCTTGCTGATTTTTCTGACTCTCAGAAGACTCACCTGAATGAACATCTCAATTGTGTGCTCTGGCAGGGCTGAGATTTGTCTCTACTAAGCTGCTTCTGTAGGATGGCACTACAGAGCTCTGTGATAGCTTTTCTTACATGATCTTGCCTTTATACTGGACACAGTTAACTTCAACACTATCATCCTCATCAAACATCCATTTTGCTGTTAACATACCAATTAATTAAAAAATAAAAATGACTTACAACTGCTGAAATTCTAATGATTTTGTTTTAAATGTTGCTGGTTTGCGCTCCAGCAAGCTGAAGGAAGATAAAACTTTCTCATTTTATCAGTGTTACAAATGATATTTTACTGAATTCATGTGAGAAAGCTAGTTTATCTTTTCCATAAATAATTAGTTTCCCCAAACACCAGATGAAGATTCATTAAATCTTTGTTATACTGTCTCTCTTATTTCACACCAGATGAGTTTATGTATGGAATTCATTTCTTCTATACTGCTGATTTGCAAACAAAACAGATTGCTAATTTGACTTGTACAAGAAAATTGGAAACTGAGTTGACATAAAATACTTGACTGCTTCCAAGTGTTTTGTTATACATACTAGAAAACATCCATACAGTAAGGGGTGATAATCAGAGATTGATGTGTCATTTTGGAAATGCAGTCCCTTGTAATGTCTGCCATGTCTTCTTGTCATGTCACTGTAAATCATAAATGTTCTCTCTTGGCTAATCCATATGTTCTCTGATCTGATAGCATGAAGTATAGCTTTGTAATATTTACACTGTCTGCCTTACAAAGGTCAACTTCAGAATGATTTCTCCAGTGTTAACATCTCCCCCTTGAAAATCATGCCAGGTTTCTCCAGCACTCCTGTAAGAACTCATAATATGTGCCAGCATATTTTTTAATTTAGTCTGAATCTTTTCAAGCTGCAGTCAGACCAACAAGAGAGTAGGAAAAAATCTCTTCAGTTTCATTTCTGATGATGGCATTCTCAGTTGTGCTACCCACACAGCTGTCAGCTATTTGCAGAGGTAACAACTGTCAGGTGTGATAAATGGCTAAGGAATAGGAGAGAAAAAATGATTCTTAACTATCTGAAGTCCTGACTTCTAGCTCCAGGATACTACAGTACAGCCTGTAGCTTCCATTCAAAGCATTTTCCTTTCACATAGGAAGTTCCTCCACAAACATATTCAGCTTTTAATTCAGGAAAGAGTTGACTCTAATCACAGAACATTAGGAGTTGGAAGGGACCTCAAAAGATCATCTAGTCCAACCCCCCTGCCACAGCAGGATTCCCTAGACCAGGTCACACAGAAGCGCATCCAGACAGGTTTTGAATATCTCCATAGAAGGAGACTCCACAACCTCTCTGGGCAGTCTGTGTCAGTGCTCTGGCACCTGAACTGGGGAAAAATTCCTACGTGTATTCACGCAGAATCTCCTATACTTCAGCTTACAGCCATTGCCTCTTGTCCTGTCACTGGGCTTCACTGAGAAGAGCCTGACGCCCATCCTCCCGACACACACCCTTCACATATTTAAAAGCATATATGAGGTCACCCCTTAGCCTTCTCTTCTCCAAGCTAAAGAGACCCAGCTCCCTCAGACTTTCCTCATAAGGAAGATGTTCCAGCCCCTTCATCATCTTTGTGGCTCTGCGCTGGACTCTCTCCAGCAGTTCCCTATCCTTCTTAAACTGAGGGGCCCAGAAATGAACACAGTATTCCAGATGCGGCCTCACCATGGTAAAGTGGAAGAAGAACCTCTCTTGACCTACTAACCACACCCCTTCTAATCCACCCCAGAATCCTGCTGGCTCATGGTCATCCTTCTATTTCACCAGGACCCCCAGATCCCTTTCCCCTTCACTGCTCTCCAACAGCTCAGCCCCCAATCTATACCCATACATGGGGTTGGTCTTTCCCAGGTGCAAGACTCGACACTTGGCCTTATTGTATCTCATTAAATTTCTCCCTGCCCAACTCTCCAGCCTGTCTAAGTCTTGCTGAATGGCAGCACAACCCTCCGGCGTGTCAGCCACTCCACCCGGTTTAGTGTCATCAGCAAACCTGCTGAGAGCACACTCTGTTCCCTCACCCAGGTCGTTAATGAACAGATTGAAAAGTACTGAAGTGGTCTTTATGATCAAGGTCCTTCCATGACGTTCTGCTAGAAATATAAACATTTTTCTTTCCACTTAGAATAGGCTACTTTCACCCTGGTTTTCATCATATTTTTTTCCCTATTTGTTCCTTCTTTTATTTAATGCTTTCATTTCATACTGTTGTGAAGATTACACAGCCAAGTGCACAGAAAGATCTGTTATCTGCACTGTCTATCAAGTCACAGCAAACTATGGGAGGTTCAGTCTGTAATTACTATAAGGGAAATGTACTAAGTGCTGAGTGAAGTATTAGTCTAATTTGTTAATGACTAGACACAGAATGCTTCTCTGTCATGTTGTGTTCATCATTTTGTATAAATACCAGACTACAATCTGAAGCCCTTTGTGTAGGCTGTTGCCTGAAGGCAGGAGCTGGGCCCACAGCTGTGCGTGGCTCTTTCTGGTTTTTTGTGTTCCATGAGCTGAATGGCTTTGGTGCTTAAAGAGGTCTTTTGACAGCTGCCACAGCTACAATTGAAAAAGAAGGTCTTCCAGCCAAAGGACCTTCTAATTTTGCAAGGGGGCATCCTAACCAGCTCTGAGATCTTGTCAGTTGGTTGGATTAAACACCTTCAGAATGAGATTCTTTCTTGCCTGCACTTGCAGTTGATTCCTGTTAACCATATGCTTTTCTTACCACTGCACCCCTTCACTATCCTCTCCCCTTGCTGCTCACCTCTTCTCTTTTTCCTTCTCCTGGTAGTTGCACTTGTCTAGTACAGTGCCATTCACTTCACCTTTGCTTCCCTGGACTTGCTATCTGTGTCTTTCAGCTTTGTAATGAAACACAGTTAAAAGAAAGTATACGTTGTGTGACATCAAACTGATGCTTTGATCGTGGAGTCAAGTCTTCTGATCCTACCCACAATGGAAAGCTGTGTCATATGCTTTTCCACGGATTTAATTAAAATCAGCAGTGCCAGAACTGGATACCCCAGTTTTGTGTTGGTTGGTTTCTTTTTTCCTGTTTTGTTTGTTAGTTTTGTTTTGTTTTTTATCTCTTTTGCAAGTTGCTATTGTTTTCTCCCTTCCTGTTATAAGCTCTTAAGGACAGGGACTCTGGCATACATAACTTGGAAAAAACAACAGCAGGGAGATAGTCATGTTATGATCCTGGCTGTGACATAGGAGGTTCATGCTTGGAGGACTCAAGCCCTCCAAGGACTCAAGCGTGGGGAGAACAAGCCCTGTCTTTTCTTCCTGCTCAAAGCAGCCAGCAACTTCTTTCTTTTGGCATGCTTTTGTTCTCTTTCTGACCCTGCACTTCCACGAACACCTGAGAAATTAGTCACTTTCCAGATCAAATGTACTGGTAATGCTGAATGTTTTGAAAGATTAATTACTGACCTGGGTCTCCAGTGGGCATCATTTTCCTTTCATTTGGCTGTTGTGGCTCTGAAGATCCAGATTGCCTCAGCATACACATCATTTGCAGTCCCTGTTGCTATGAGTCACCAGTGTTTTTTCATGCAGCACAAGGAAAAATGTGTTCTTTTCTAGCTGTGACACACAAGTAAACTCCTACATTAGGAGAACACAGGGACTTCTCTGCTGTAGTATAGAGTGAATTTTGTATTTCAGAAATACAAGGGAATACACTACTTCTTTCCTTGCATTTATCTTAAAATAAGCCAAATAGTAGGAGAACTGGTCATTGGAGATAGTTAGATCAGGGTCCTGTGAGCACAAATTAGCCTCACCTGGGGCTTTTTTTTTGACACCTGTACCAATTTAAGCATGTGGCTTCTGGTGGCCAAGGTTGGTGAGGAGTAGCAAGGTTTGCTAGTATCATGAGGATCTGATAAGTTAGTTAGATAGGGTTGGGGTTTTTTTTATTATTCTTACTTTTCCCACTAATTACAGTTCCTAAAATAGCTGCACCTTTTCTATACTGTGAGCTGACTTAGTGTTTAAAAAAACCAAAAACCCACTAAACAACCATACAACCCAAACATCCTCCTATGCATAAACTAGATCTCATCGGTCTTCTTTGTGGTGAGCTTTTGCAACTGGTGCTGCAGACATCCCATAATCAGAAAGTAGACAAGCCTTTTCAGCTTATGTGGGACAATAGGTGAGTCTTTTCATTGTTCTATAGCTCAGGGAAGATTGAATAGACAGGCAGCTATTTTTCTAGCTGAAGCTGGGTTATTTTCACTGTTCTTAAGACCCATAGCTAAATGTATCTCTGTTTTGTTATGTACAAGCTGTTGTAATAGGCTTGTGAAAACATAAGACATTATGTTTAATGTCTCTTAAAATTAAGAGACTATTTAACATTAGCACTTAAGGTTATTGCAGCAATTGTAGCACTTTGCTTTCTTTGCATCTTTGGGTTTCTTTGCATCTTTGGGTTTTAAAAAGATGCATTCTAGTGTTAGATTTGCAAATAGTTTTTTCTGCGCTTTTCATGGATGATGATTAGTCATGGTTATTTATTATGGCATTCTTATAATGATGGTGTGATATCTTCTGGCTGCAGCTTTTGTATATTAATGCTTTTGATTTTCTTGTCTGTGATTTTACCTATTGGACTTTAAAATGTAAACACTAAGGAGTTGGTTGAATCAAGAGACTTTTTGGGGGTTTGTGTCTTCCATCATGTTGCACAGTTTTTTTGAAGAGGGCATCTTTTTCTCAGTTTCCATGTTAGATGCTGCAAGGTATGATTAAGTCTGAGTTTGAAAAACTAGTCAGGTTGGATAAGAAGAGCCGAATGAAAACTGTTCTGTGCTCCCTGTGCAGTGTTAGCTACTTTGGTTATCTGGCAGTAAGGCAAAGACTGAGAAGCAAGTGAGAAAGTGGGAAAGATTTGTTACATGTTATGTGTTTGAGTCTCAGAAATTAAAGTGTCTGTAACTTTTCTAGTGCCTTAATCAGGCCCTAAGAGTGATACCCCATCATTTACTCCTGTCTAGCTGCAGAACTGAAGGTTTCTGTGTTACACCTGAACTAAAGTGTGCTTGTTTTGTGGTAGCTGTTTGAACGACTCAAACAGCAGCAGTTTTCCGGTCTGGTTTACTACTAAAATCCATTTTCACCATTGTTTCAGCCTCATGTGCTATTAGCCCTACTCCTTCGAGGGCTCCAGTGGTTTGGGAAGATGGCAGACAGTAAAACTGTCTTGCAAGAGACTGCTAGGAAAAACTAAAATGAGAGCTACAGTGTCTTTTTTTGTGTGTGTGTGTTTCTCCATTTGATCTCCTGTCAGTTGCTGGTTCTGTTTTGTACCTCCTGCTTGCCCTCCTAGATCTGTAAGTCTCTGTGTTGTACTAATACTGGTGTTAAGCAAGACTTGGCCTTAAATCATGGAATTGTCAGAGTTGGAAGGGACAGTAAAGATCATCTAGTTCCAACCCCCCTGCCTGGCAGGGACACCTAAAACAGATTCGGCCCTTCTCCTGGTAAGCAGCTAGTCTATTTAATTGCATTAATCCCATAGCACTCAACTTTAAAAACGTTTTCTAAATTAGAAGGCATCTGAGAATATCTGCAATTAAATTCAAAGTGCTGATCTCCACAAACTACAAACTGCCTATGGCTTGTATTATAAATGCCTGTTGAGGAAAACTGTTTCCACTGTTACTGGAGGTGGATAGGAGGCAAAGCAGTTGTCATAGTTCAACAGGCAGAGAAAATTGTCTGGTTTTCCTACCGTTGTTGCTTTCATTAAAGCAATACTCTCACTGGAATATCTAAGTAGTAATATTTGCCAAAGGAATGATATTTCTTTATTACAGTGTAAATCAACTCTGAGCACATTTCTGAGTATAAACACAAATAAGATCCTTCAAAAAAACCCCTAATCTGAGTTGAATTTTCTGGTTCTTCATTTTGAGCAGGGCATGTATGGAAGTCATAAACATGAGACCAAATTTTATTCCAAAATATTCTCTGTCCTGAAGGCAGAATTGCTTCTTGTGTTGGACATACTTGTGTCCAGACTGCTTGAGCTGACGGTTGGACATAAAGGAGGCCTAAGAATGCACTTCAAGAAGTGAAATTGTGAGGTACAGTTTGGAGAATGGGAGGAATCGAAGTCTGCTGGGGTCACACAGGAGATTTTCGTGCTCTCACAGGTACCACATTTTATAAAGTGGAATTGCTGTGAATTTATGAGTTTGTGTTATGAATTCTTATGAAATTGTGAGGGGACTTTCAGATCCAACGATTTTTTCCATCTAGTTGTCTAGCCTAGTTCATTTTAGTAACTGATAATATTGATTTATCAAGTCTCCCCTTTTCTAATTTATTTTATTTGTCTTTTACTTTGAAAGCTTTTGGATTACTGGCTCCAAAATTATTCCTGTGATGATCCTCCTAAAATGTCCTCACTGCTTCACTGCAAGTAAAGGTTTCAAACACTGTCACCTCCTGTAGGCTGTGATTTTTGATGAAAAAACTTGACAGTTATAATAGTGTTGGACTTGGTGGTGTCTGGAGAAAAGGAGACTGAGGGGAGACCTTGTAACCCTCTACAACTACCTGAAAGGAGGTTGTAGCAAAGTGTATGTTGGTCTCTTTTCCCAGGTAACAAGTGATAGGACAGCAGGAAATGGCCTCAAGTTGGCCCAGGGAAGGTTTAGCTTGGAAATTAGGAAAAAAATTCTTCACCGAAAGAGTTGTCAAGCACTGGAATAGGCTCCAAGGGAAGTGGCTGAGTCACCATCATTGGAGGTATTTAAGAGATGTGTGGACATTGCACCTAGAGACATGCCTTAATGATGGGCTTGGCAGGGTTAGTTTACAGTTGGACTTGATGATCTTAAAGGTCTTTTCCTACCTAAATTATTCAATGACTTCTGGGTCCTAGCATGACTGACAGCAGTCAGACCTGTTGGCCATCAAGGCTTTGTCTGTCATATTCCTGTAACCGAGCCAGCAACTGAAGTGTGGCTGTAGTGCATGGGCTCCAGCTGGCTCTGGGGCTGTGGCAGGACAGAGAGGCTGGATGCCCTGGATGTTCTTTCCTTCCAACACTCACTGTATAAGACTGGGAGGGAGCTAGGTATTCTTCAACTGATATAATTAAAAAAACTTTTAAAAAAATAAAAAATCATGGAGTTTCAAGATAGAGAAGATATATTAGATAATATTGTTCATTGCCTTGGGGGCCAGCACAAGATTATTTCCTGTAAAACAGTTCACTGACTTCAGGAAAAATTGAGGTCTATAAGCAACATGAATGCTCAGGCTCTTATTGAAGAGCTGCAAGGCTTGTATATACATCTTTATTAAAACTTTTATTAAAAAAAAAAGAAGGCATTTCCATACCTACTTGATCTTGCAGATTTCAGCAGTGCTACCTTATTTCTCTGTGGCAAACCCACATTTATTAGTTTTATATGCTCAAAGGGAAGAAGAAAAAAAAATAAAAAAAGAAATTGGAAATGAGGAAATATTTGGCCTTGTTAAGTCAGTGGAAGCCTTCAGGTGGCTTGGAGTTTCACCCGAAGCCTAATCCCTAATCCAGGTTATTTCACTTAGATATAGCTGTAAATCGCTTTCTCCGTCTTGCTTGTAATTTTAAAGAGGTGGCATACAGTTCGAAAATATCTTAATTTTCAGGGGAAATGAGTCTTTTCAGTCATGACCAACATGGACTCCCAATCTATTTTAGTAGTCATAGCAAGAAATGATAGACACTGGCTGCTCTCTGAAAATCCCTCAGCTATGTTCACTGAATGATTGATTTTTAGGTGGTTTTCCTCTCTGTCTTTAAGTTATGAATCTTCAGGAAATACTCTTTGACTCCCATTCTGTCAACCACCATATAGGCTGTGCTTTTATACCATGCTGTTTTTGCAGCAAATACTGCTTTGCAGGCTGTCCTAGATCTTGTTGATGTGGAGCTGTGCTGAGGCTATGGAATTGTCACACGAGACTGAAAATATGTTCAAATCCCTCTTGAGTCCTGGCAGTTTCAGGTGCTCTTTCCACATCTTGCTTCCTCATCCACCTGCTTTTGGGTAGTAGAATTATTAGAAACTGTCACACCACCTTTGTATGCAACAATGGTACTAAGATTTCTGTGTAGCTGTAGTGACCAATTAATCTCTGGCTTGAAATAATGAGGTACTTCTCTTTTCTCCATCTGGAAAAAAGGTCTCACAAGGTGCATGTAATCACTCAGTGCAGCCTGTCAGTCACACACTGAGAAGCTCTTTATCATACCTACCGAAGTTTGATTGTTATTAAGATTTAAAAAAAGATAAAACCCATCTGTAAAACACAGAGCACCAAGTGATCTCTGGTCTCTCTCTGGTATGAGCAGCACCAAGGCACCTTTCTGCAAAGACTGGATTAGGTGGGTGCAGCCACAAAACCCTTTAGGTAACCTGGTGGTGTCAGAGTCCCTGGCTCTGTGGTTCTGCTGAGATGCTCTGAACAGTGGTACATAGTACCGTGTGGCTACATTGAGGGCAAGAAGCTCGAGGACTTGATGAGGAGATCTAATAGTCAGCATGTGTGAAAAGGTGGAGAATTCCTTCTCTCCTGAAGGAACCTAAAAAAATTAGTAGCTTAAATTATCCATCTTTCTATGCAGAATGATGCAGGAGAATATTAACATTTTGCATACTGTCAGCTTCACTGAAGCTTAAGAATGAGAAATGATTTGCAACAAATTACTTCCATCTCACTGCTAGGTGAAGGCAACAAACTGCAAGTTTGTCTCTTCTAAAGTACTATTGCATCTGGGCTGCTAAGTGCAAGGCCAGAGGTTTCATGTTAACTAATATTGTGGTCAACTGTTGCTTCAGAGTGCTTGCAGTGAGACTGTCTTTAAAGCTAGCAGTAGGCAGACCCAGCACTCCCATCCTTTCCAGCTATGTACAATGCAATTTGGTGTATGGGCTCTCTGAAGCTCCATCGTCCAGCAGGACCAAAGGAAAGCTGAGCTGTGGCACCTTTGTGTAGTACAAGTTGATTTCTTTTCATGTTGAGGTGGAGGGCTTGCCTGCTAATGGGCAGAGTTCATCTGGATCACCAGCTTGTAATTCATATACCAAGAAGCTTCCTCCAGAAATCATCAGTCTGATTGTTACGAAAGTTAAATTAAGTGCCTATGCTGTGAGCAACACTGAAGCATGATACCAGAATGGCTTGGCGCTTCCTGATGCTTAATTTGTTGTGTGTCATGGGTGAGTTAAGGTTTAGAAATCAAGTCTATTAACTGAGCAAACTGATCTCATTACCTGGATCATTTCCTGCAACCTGACAGACTAGAAATATCATGGCGAAGCAAGGATTTATGACCTTTGTAATCTGTTGTGATTGCATGAAATTAATAATCCAGGTATACATGCAGCAGTGGAATTGCAGGAAGAGTGTTGTTCCCAATTCTTTTCCATATCTTGGATCTCTAAACTAATTAGAGTAACCTGATGATTCAAAATCATGTTCACATTGTGTACAAAAGTAGGTAATAGAAGTTAGTGCTATTTAGAGTCATTTTAGTCTAAGTAAAATCTCTTTGTGGCAGTTGAAATAGTAATGGCCAATTAGGTGTGTTTCAAAGTTACTCTCAGAACTTTTTAAAAACAGTGCAAGTATCCTTCGGAATTTTTTGGTTTGCCTCAGTGGCCTTGTAAAAAGTAGCCTGAAAAAGCTATTTCTCTGTTCTCAGTTGGAAGCTAGTAAAACAGTTAATGCTGACCTTTTTGTCAATATTAACTTTTTGACTTTCTTTTAAGGTTTTGTTTGTAAATACATTGAAGAAAAAAAATCTCCTTTCTGTGATGAGACAGTGGTATGCTGAATTGTATCAGCTGGGAGTCTGGGCCAAAAGGCCCCTGGCAAAAGATGTCTTCACAGATGATGGTGATGAAAAAGTAAAACTTCTAGATGATAGAACACCAACAAAACCAAGACAGAAACATTGAGCCTAGTCTGAATGACTCTGAAAACAATGGACCTAGTGTCTATGTGTGTTCCAAGACAGAAAAAGTCCAAAACTTAAGTCTTATTGTGTTCAGAATTTCTGCTATTCAAATGGGCATACTAAAAGAATAAAAGCTGGCATTCAGTTTGCATGGGTTATAGGAAGTTTATATGAGGTTGGTTTAAGGGAAACACCAACTGTGAATCTGTGAAGGAACATTTTACTGTACTGTTAAACTTTACATTTTTATTAGCTTTAGAAAAAAAGATAAAAATAAAATGACAGAAAAAAGGACGAAAAACATGTAATTGCAGACTCTGAAAAGCAAGATATTTTCAAGTGAATTCAACAGAGGTGTCTAGAGTTAGACTTATGAGTTGAGAATCTTCAGCTCTGTTTTGAACCTTTTCTTCTCTATGAAATATTATAGATAGGAACACCACTAGAATGGCTGTGTCAATCAAGAAAGGGTAGGATTGAGTCTGCTACGGTGATAGGAAGCTGCAATGCTTTGAGAAGTCCTTGAGGCTTCAGTCATTCAAGTGCAATAAAGTTTCAACTCTGTATTTGCTAGTTTTTCATGTTGTATTGCTGTCAAGCAATTTTTAGCTGTAATCCCTGTTCATGCTAGCTGGAGCTTCAGACTGTACATTCCAAACCAGGCACATGTCTGTCATTACCACTTAAGGTTTAACTCTTCTCTTACACCTTAGGGTGAAAGCAGAAGAACCAAAAATCAATTCAAGCTGAGTTTTAGTCCTGAAATACTTTCTTTTGAATGGCTTCAGCAATTATGTTTTTTTGTGCCTGCCTGTATTTCCTCTTATCTTTGCAAAAGACTCCCTGGCCTGCTGTGGGACTGACCTAACATGTCCAGTAGAGTGGGAAGGAGGTGACAGCATAGGAGAAAATACAATCCCAGGAGAGCTGTTGGGAGAAAGCGGAGAGATGCAGGCTTTAAACTGCATGGCTGCATCATGTAGCACTGAACATATTGCCATTTATTTTGGTCTGGAAATTTTTGAACTTTTGAACTACGGGCATGTGGTCTCCACAGTATGTGTCTGAGCCTAATGTGAGAGAATTGTGTAGGTTCCTGCTTATCATGCCTAGGCTTTGCGAACGAAGATTTAGGAAGGGCTCTACCCACGTTTGTTGCACACGCGTTGGTGGCTAAAAAGGCCAATAGGAGATAAGCATGTACAGTTGCAAAAGACACAACAGAAAGACTCCTTAGATGGTGTGTTCTGCAAGGCACGATTCTTTCTGCACTGTCTTTTCTCCTCAAGGGAGATCCTGCGTGCTTTCTCAAAAGCATCTGCAGCATTATAGATGGTGTGTCTCCAGGCCTTCCGATTGGAGGCCAGAGTAGACCAGTTATGAAGATCAATGTGGCCAAGGCTGAGATGTTGTTTCAGGGAGTCCTTGTATCTTCTCTTTGGAGCTCCTCTCTTGCGGCAGCTGGTGGCAAGTTCACCATAAAGCAAGATCTTAGGGAGGCAGTGGTCCTTCATCCTTGAGACGTGCCCTGCCCATCGCAACTGTGTTCTCAGTAACATGGCCTCAATACTTGTGACTGCTGCTTGTTCCAGAACAGATGTATTGCTCACATAATCTGACCAGTGGATGTTGAGGATTGTGCGGAGACACTGTTGATGGAAGCGTTCTGGGAGACACAGGTGGTGGCGGTAGATGACCCATGAATCTGATCTGTACAAGAGAGTGGACAGTTCTATGGCTCTGTAAACTCTGATCTTTGTACTTTTCTTCAGGTGTTTATTTTGCCAAACTCTTTTATGAAGCTTTCCAAAAGCATTATATGCCTTTGCTAGCCTGTTGTCTATCTTTCCGTCAATCTTGCCATCCGAGGAGATGAGGCTACCTAGGTAATTAAACTGCTGAACTGATTTGAGCTCTGGCTTATAGTCTGCAGCAAACACAACACGTGAGTGTCTTGGCCGTGCAGATGCAGCATGTGCAGGAGGTGATAAGCAGTGTTTTGTTTTCTCTGTGCTCTTTACATGGAGGAATGTGTGTGTGTGTGTAGGTTCTGGTTGACTAACAACAACCCATATCAACAGTAGCACTGAGAGTGACCCAATTCTGTGGGGGGTGTGAAGCTTGGTACTACCAAGGTGCTGGGTATCCTACCTTTGAGCTTCCTTCCTTAAGCTGAAGCTTCCTTAAGCTTAAAAATAACCTGTGAAGTCTGCAGTAGTGTTATATTCTGGGTACTATGAATTGCCAAAATCCTGCCAACACTTCAGTGTGCTTCTGCCCCTTGCATGGTCTGCACTCTCAGTAGGAAGAGTTGTCTGGGGTTTGCTGAACCCACATGGCTCAGTCAGATTGTGGGTTGTGTTAAGAGCTAAGAGGTAACTTCAAAACTAATCACAAAACATTTCTATTACATACAATACCTAAAAGAAAAGTCTTGGGTTTATAAGTGCTACCGTAACAATAATTAGTAATGAGTATGTAAGAGTGAGGAGTTAAAATGAAGATCCGTAGCCAAAGTGAACTAGAACTGACTCTGCCAGATGCATGCTATAATTTACACTGCCCAGGATTTGTTTACATATTTATCAGTTTATGTTGACATTTTATATGTGTGTATAGCGATATATATATAAATGTGCAAATATGCATGTATTCATTTAGAACTACAAGAGTGACTTCCATTATGTAGAATAGCCAAGAATGTCATGTGCTGGCAATCATATCCTCAAACCCTGGCTACTGCAGCACTATACAGGAAAATGAAATCTGTAGAATCTTGAGGAGTTGGGACCTTTCTTCTGAGTTATCTTTGTAAGGCAAAAGCTGTGGACATGGTGATATTAGTGTTGCACAGGATCTAGGATTCCCACATCTGAGTTTTGTGTTCTGAAATTAAATTCAGAAATAAATTAATCTTTCTGGAAATCAAACAATACAAAGGATTTTTGAGAAGGCCAAGAATGTCTTCTGCAGTTCCAGATTGTCAAAGGAGATAGTGAGCTTGTTGCGTGCATACCTTTCTTGTTAATTAATGGCTTATCCCTTTCATTAATGTGTTACACTGAAGATCTGCTGAAGTGGAGACAGAAGCAGGCTGAGGATGTGGGATGCACACAACCCATGAGCTGTGCAGCCAGGAAGCCAAAGGTTCACAGAAATAAGTATGACTTTGCCTTAAGCTATAAGCCGGTTTGTGTTATGTAGATCTGGCAGGGTTAAGATAAAGCTTGAATCCTTTCATTCCTCTGTGCCCTCTGAAAATGAAGAAATAATTGGATGGAAGTAGATTTGAATCTATTACCCTTCGAAGAGGACTAGGATTTGTGCATGTGTTTGTTTTACAGTGAGTCAGCTTTCTTCCTGACCATAAATTCTTTGTAGAAGAAAGTATATTGCAGGATTTGTTCTGAGCCTCAAGATGCTGGCTGTGAACAGACCATAACAATTCAGACCTGGCACTGAGGTGTCTTGCTTCTGCCACATTCTATTTTTGAATCTTCAGATTTTCCATAACATCAGCAGATATTTTAGTGGGGTTTTTTATTCACATTTTTTTGTGCAGTATTTTGCACACACACAAATTATCTTGCACAATATTTTACTGCTCAGTCTTCCAGTGAAGCATTATCTTCAGATCCTCCAAACAAAGAAGATTATCTCATGCCATGCACTCCTTCTACCTAGAGCTCTATGGAATCTGATGGGGTTTTTTGAAGAAAATATTTATCTAAGCATTTTACATTTTTGAGGACTGACTATATGGGTCTTTGAACTTAGGCTTTTGGAATGTTGAGGGAAGAAAAAGTTTGAAAACCAAAAATCAGATGCAGATCAGATAATGTTGCTGTTCCATAGACACAATCTGTGCGCTTAAGAGCACATGTGCTAAAAGATATGAATGGTAGCTTGGTTTCTAGTTGGTGTTCGAGGAAGAGATTCTGTGCAGCTCTCAATGCACTGACATTTTAATTTTGGTTAAAGCCACTAGGTAGTTATGATGTTATGATGTTATGATATTATGATGTTATGAATGCTTTCATGCACATCAGGCAGAATGACTAAGAACACATTGTAGGAGGTAAGGCAAGAAGAACTTGAGAAAAATGTTTCTTCCCATCTCTGCCTCCCCACAAGGATAAAGAAGTTCAGAGGAGAAACTTCACTTTTGAAATGCTTGAGGTGAAATCAGTCAAGATACTCTTCCTTAAAGGTGGCTGGAAGATGAGTGCTCATTAACACATAGGCTCAAGAGAAAGCTGCATTTTAATAATCAAAGAGACAATTATGATCACCCAATTATGATCATTATAAACACCCTTCATGCCTTATAGAGTGCTGACCATAGTGTTTTAAGGGGCAGTTTCTGCCCTGACTCACTGCTTCGGAGCAAGATAACTGACTTTTGAAAGATGCAGTCTTCACCTTGCAGACAGGTTTGTAGCGTCAGTGAATCCTAGTTAATCAAACTATGGTGCCAATATCCTTCTATCATCTGATATTGTATCTATAATGGACTTGATAGATACTCCCAAATTAACTCTAGAATAGGCATTATGGTTACCAGATGTGGCCAGTCTATAGTATCATGGAGTTTGGTGTGAAGTCTTTGCACACTGTCAGGAATCTGGATAAAGACCGCAGGAAAGATTTGCAATTGCTACCAATTGCCACAAACACCTGATCCTTGATGACCTATGGAAGCTGATGTCACTGATCATTGACCTCTTATTAGTAGATTTAGCAGCTACAGTTTAAAGACACCTTAATTCAAATATCCCATATTACTATTATAATTAGCTTAGTAGCAAAATTTCCTGAGTGAGAGCAGACAAGGCCATATTTGTGATCAAATTTCTATGCTAACAGCACAAAATGTAAATAAAAATTATTTTAGAGCGTTCTCTTTCTCAAAGGGTGGCCAAAGATTAGTTTTCCAGCTCACCTAATTTGTCTAAAGTTACAGACATGCAAATAATAGGCAGCTGGTTTCATTTGGGAGTCATATGATACAGTTCTGCAGCCTTTTCTCTGCCACAAATTTAGGCAAGCTTTGCATAAAACAGGAATAATACTTACACTGTGCTTTTGAAGAGATTGTAGGCCAAGCCAAGAGAACAGGAATGGAGCATGAGAGCCAAAGGATAGCACAAACCAATAATGAAAGCAACATGTGATATCATATGGCCAGAGAAAAATGAGAACAGTCGTGGGATTTAATGGTTCATTCTGAAATACCCCTTGCAAGAAAAGGAATGTGTTCAGGGGATTAGGAGGACAAGGTCCTAAGAATTAGGAAAATTTAGCTTATTTCTGACCTTGTCATGTCCTATATGTGAGATCTATATGTGCCTCAGTTTCCAAGCCCACATAAGCACTCACTTCAGAGCTGTTCTGTGGGCTCCTCCACTGAGGCTTATAGACTCTCTGGAACACAGCTGAAAAGCGAAATGAGAGAACGTCATTATTTTAATTGACTATTCAGTGTTTTGTATTTCAGTTGAAGATTTTAAATAGATTGTGAGCTCCATATAAACTCTTAAAGAAATGAGAAGGGGGTTAAAAAAGCTTTTCATGTTTTAAATAGCTTCACCTTTCATTAAGCCCTTTCTGAGCATGTCTAGATCAAACATCTCTGACAAAGCCTCTGTAAAGACTGATTTCTGGTAGCAAGTGCTTTGGGAACGGATTATTAAATCCATTAAACACAGACAATGTGGTATCTAAAGTGAATGCTGCCATTGCTGTTACACATCCATGTCAGTGCTTTCCCAGTTGTAGAGCCCCTCACAGTACCAAGGTCTGGTCTTTTTGCAGTGGTGTAGCAAAAGGATCTTCTTTATGGATGCTGAAGTCTTTTTATCAGAATAGTTTCAAGCTAGGTAACAAGTGATGAATGGCATCTGGCAAAGAAGCCATTAAGATCTGTCAGTATATGCAGAAGGTTTTCCTTATATGAGAAGGAAAAGAAGTGTGTGCTTCCTTCACCAGAGGATAGTGTCATGCTTTGGAAATGAACCTGAGTTGTATTTAGAAGGCAGCTTAAGCAATGAAGGTAAAAAACATTTATTCTGTGAGAAATTTAGATCCTAAAACCACCTTTATGATTGCTTGTTGTTGCAGAATGGTTAGACTGTATTCCAAGAGTACTGGAATTTAATCTGTGTGTCTCCATTAGGAAAGACTGTTCTCGGAGTTCTTTTCTGATGGACCAAGAGTGAAATTGGGCACATCTTAAAAACTATAGACCCAGAAGACTTTGAGAGAAACCATAAGAAAGAGGAGCTGTATTTGTGCACCAGGATGCAACACTAAGAAGCAAGAGGTAAGGACTTAAATTAGCTTGTTGCAAAGAAACAGAGAGCAAATGAAGGTATATCTTCACATTCAGCGAGTCTGTATTTAACACCAAGGTGTCAGCTATACAAGAGCTTTGCTCGTTACTTCTTTCTCACCTTTCTTTTGTGAGAGACTGGGAGCCACAACTCACAACACGAATTTGTTGTTTACAGCCATCATTCAGTCAGCCCGACAGCTTGGAAAGAGGGAAATGTCCCATTCGCACAGCCGCCGCCAGAGGCCCTCCACACACCTCAGTACAGAGTCAACGCCCGTGATTTCTAGGAGAGTGCAAATTTGCAAAGAGAAAACAGAAGTTAGGCCATAACCTGTGTCCCATATGAGCATATGTTTCATGTCTTCTCTAATGAAAGAAAATGTTGCAGAGCTTACAAAAAGCTTGTGTATCCTTCAGATTTTTAATCTTTTTCTAAAAGGGAATTTTCACTGGGAAGACGGATTAGCTATAAGAAATGTTTTTCATTATCATAGCGAATTTTTTTGAGGGTAATGTATGATATCTCCATTTCATAGAGGGAAAATGTTAGGTCCAGTGAGGTTAAGAGACTTGCACCAATTATTAGGTATTGTTATTAGTTCTTGCTGTGAAATCATAACTTGTTCTGGACTAGAGATTTTTTATAGGATTTTATTCACTAGGCTCAGATATTGCATGTGTTATAATGAAGAAAATGGGCCACAATACTCTCACAACTCAGTCTATTTAATACAGTGAACAGCCTTGCACTTTCTAGTTACTGACACCAGTTTCCAATATTCCCTTAACTTCTTACAGACCACATTCACCTGTAACACTGCAGCTGTAGGATCAGGAAGACAACTGTAGTATTTTCCGTGGCTGAACACAAGAATTTGGCTCAGCCAAAATAAAAAGCATAATTAGATAAAATTTTAGCTGGAAGGAGGTATCTGTTCCACCTTTCTCTGCATTTAGGAGTGCAACCAAAGCAACACATTTGCTGTTTATGTGAGAGTAAATGGATTATATTACATGTTGTGACAAATTATTTCAATTAAAGTTGGCTTTTCTCCTCAGAAATCCTCTATCACTTTCTTCAATAAATATTGGCAGCAGCCACCCAAGGTTGTCCAGTAAGCCTTTTACATTATCTTGCACAATGGTTTGCAGTGTATCCTGTGAAAGACATTGCTGTAGACTCTTATGTTGCTACCACATACATGAGACATATCTGTCTGGTGCATGATCAACAGATCAGCACTTTGTTAGGTGTGAACAGATTTTAATTTAAAATGGAGTAATAGTGCTGATCTGAGCTGATAATGCATGATTTAGGTGTAACCAGGGATAGTTTCTTTTTCTCACTCTCTCATTCTCCATAATGTTTCCCATTTCTGATGGGACATTTTGAAAGCCCACAACTAAGATGACAAAGCCTGAGAGAGTTAAAATCCCTACAGAGAGCAAGAGAGATCTTACACTTTTGGGTACACACCGGGTCTCCCCGTCTTCCCTCATTACCCACCAAGTGCACCATGGTCCCTGTGCAAAGACAATCCCACGGATGGGTTTGCCTTTTCTCATGGGAGGAGAAACCCACACTGACTTTCCCAGCCACTTTCCCATATGTAGTACTGGGACTTTATCCCCTCCCACGGTGCGTAGGGGTTTCATTTGGGCAGGACCAGGGCGGTTGGCAGATCCTCTAGTATTGACTAGCCAAGTGGCCTCAGCTAAATTTGCCTCCCAGTGCTTCCATGTCCCATGACCTAATGCTTTCAACATAGTCTTCAACAGTCCATTATATCTCTCAATCTTCCCAGAGGCTTGTGGGTGATAGGGAATATGATAGATCCACTCAATACCATGTTTCTTTGCCCGGGAACTTATAACGTTATTTCGAAAATGAGTTCCATTGTCGGATTCAATTCTCTCTGGGGTCCCATGTCGCCACAGAATGTGCCTCTCGAGGCCTAAGATGGTGTTTC
>VWZX01008709.1:162670-239440 GCA_013399015.1 Galbula dea | reverse complement strand
TGACGTCAGCTCAGATATAAAAGCTGAGGCACGGAGCAGGGGGGGTGGGCATTCATCGGCTAATGACTGCCTCCTGAAGACCGCAGCCCTGCTTCTCGGAGAGTGGCCGACCAACGCTGCTCATGGGAAGTAGAGATTAAGTCTGCTTTTGCTTTGCTTCTGCGCGCGCAGGCTTTGCTGTGTGTAGTGCTAATAATAAACTGTCTTGTCTCAACCCACGGGTCATTCCTATTTCCACCTTACTCTCTCTCCCCTGTCCCTCTGGGAAGGGGAGTGATAGAGCGGCTGGGTGGGCACTTGGTGTCCAGCCAAGGTCAAAACCCACCACACCAGGTGAAAGAGTTGATTTGGGAGAGACTTGTGCAATCACAGATGACACAGTGTGGTAGGAAATACTGAAAGGAGGCAATGACAGGAATACCAATGGTAAAATAATTGTCCCTGACTAGTGGACAGAAAAGGAAACTGTTGACTTCAATGTATTTGGACTATGTTGTCCATCCCCATTGCTGCTTTTATTGCTGACCCCACCTAATCTTTTGAGGTAGAAAGACCCTTCTCTAAGCAGAGCAAGGTTGTTCTACCATTGGGAAGAGGAACCACTTTAACTTTGTTATGTCACTAGCTGCATAAATGTCCACCAAGTGAGTAACATTGCATAGGGAAGGCCTGTGCTTTGCATCAGGTGATACTAATGCAAAACCTTCAGTCTGTCAGGAGTGTCTGGAGGGAAGAGTTTGGCATTTGGAAACTGGGTATTTTAGAGTTTAAGGTCAGTTTATGTGGAGATGTATTGGAAATTCACACCAATCGGGTAATCTTTTTTTTTTTCTAAGTCAGAAAGGAACCAAAGCTGATGCCACAGATGTTTTCTTCTTTTCTTGGTAGAAGCAGTGGGAAGTGTGGAGCTGGTTGTTCCTTACTAATTTTATCTGCCCATGTTTCTCAGGTTTTTGTATTATGCCTCTTATTGTTGTGAAAATATATATTAAAACCCAACTGATATATCTCAGGTTTAAATAGTCATCTCAGGAGAGAAAAAAGAATTAGACTTCTTCATGTAGCAGTAGACATCTGCAAGATATATTATAATGTATTTGTTTTCTTTTCTCTGATTACATAAGGAATATTATCAGAGCTGCTCTGGTAAATCTTCAACTCTCTTTGAGTTAATGCTAGGTAAATTAAATGCTAAATTTATTAAATGCTAAATAAAACCAGCCAATTTCATGTGAGTGTGCTGCTTTTCTTCTTGGAACCTCCGTTTGTTTACATTTAACAAAGGTTTTGTTGCACTGTAACAGATTCTTTTTGCCAAAATGAGGATATTTTTATTTTGCAAATAATTACACAAGCCCTTACCAACCATGCTTTTATAAAGGGTTAAAGGAGTGCATATCCCAGAGACTGCATGCTCTCACTGCCTCATGCTCCTCTGTTCCCATTGAAGAGGAAAGCTGTCAGCTGTGGCATCTACCTGGGGCTGGTACTCATGGCTCCTTGACCTTCATAAATCCCATCAACCACATGAAGCCATCAGGATTCACCAGTAGTCTCTAAAGTGCTGGAAATACCAACAAGGTAATGCAATTTTCACTCTTCCTGTAACTTGCTAGCTGTTCTCCTAAGGTGTTCATTTTCTCTGTTGTTGTTCACAGCCACCTAAAAGAGGTGAAAAAGAGGTAGTATTTTTCAGAAGTGCTTTGGGGAAAGGTCATCTTAAAGTAGTTATTCACCAACTCCCAGTGAATTCAGTGGGAATTAGGGACCTAAAAGCATACCATGGGATTTTAAAAGCCTTTTTGAAAGAGTGACCTGTCCAGAGAAGCACCTTAGGTGTGCTAAGTCTCTGTAAATGTTAAGCTCTGTAGGTCTGTATTCATCTTTCTTAACTTTAGTCACATAATTGATGCACTTCTGTTAGGAAAAAAATTGTCCTAAGTCTCCCCTGTAGTCAGTAGAGAAAAATAAGCTGCTTGTGCCACTAACATCTAAATTGCTGTCAGTAGGTGCCTTGTTATCTCCTAGGATACTCAGGGTAATTCTAGTTAAGTGCTTAAAATAAATTAGTAGGGAGGTGGGGACTACCTGTCTGTCAATCACTCAACATTCTAACACGTTTTTCAAAGGTAACTTGTTAACTTGAAAAATGTTTCTGGCTTTTGGTGGTTTTTCTTTTTTTGTTTTGTTTTTGGGTTGGTTTTTCTCTTCTTTATAGCCAAAGAAAAGGCAGCTGAGACTCTTCTTAGAGCAAGTACTCAGCCCTGCACTACAAAGCAAACAAAACTGGTGGTTTTGGTTGTAGGCATTTACTGATGTGGAGTTATAACTATGGTACTTTGGAAAGGATGTGCTCCCCACCAAAGAGTAGTGACACTGTAAAGTGTTATTTCAATGGGTGTTCATGATGCCTGCTCTTGCTTCCTTGTCAGGTGTTACACACCTCTCTAGAAAGGGTGCTGTAGAGAGTATATATTTTTAACCATTTATTTCTGGCAAATACTTTCAAGAGGCTGTAGAATTTGTACCTTTCAAGAGGAAGTTTCTGAATACCAGTCAGTGAAACACCAGGCCATGTCACAAACAGAGTCTCAGGTAGGTTGCTTAATGGACTTACCTATTATATGAAAAAAAAAAATATTAGCTGGGATCTTTCATGAACTGTGTAAACATACTTTCTTGTGGAATCCATAGGCTACGAAGTAAGATGATCTTTTGGGTCAGAGGTTCTTGTGTTTCCCTTTTTGGTTCTCAGAGTGAACCAAAATTTCTCAACTATTATTAGCCCCCTTTGCAGACACAAACACAGAAACTCATTGGCAGCCATTACTAGATTAAAAGATTTATCTCAAGAAACAGTCTGGCTGACATTGGAGAACGGATGAGAAGGCAGAAATAAAAACAGTCAGATATGAATAACCTGGTTTCTTTCTTGATTTCCTTTTCTGCATATGATCTGCTTTCACACAAAGTCATTAGTATTGGAGAGTCAAGAAATGGTTGTACAATAATTTACATAACAAATTCTGGCACTTAGTCTGTGATACTGACAAACATATGTTCTAGTGGGCTGAGGCTCATTAGACATAGCTCTTTCTCACCCACTGCTGCTACAGATTTTAAAGACTCAGATTGGAACTATTCTTGCTCTGACTTAATGGTATGGAAATGTAAAGACACTTGAACTGGTCCCTCAAAGGCTTGTTTTGAACTCATAAGAACAGTGTGAACAAATTAAGTGGCAAGATCACTAGGAATGGTAAACTCCAGTGATAAGGTGGCTTAAGTTAATAGGGGCATCACAGTGCCCTAATGTGAGGAGGAGAATATGTGCCTTTGAAATGTTTCCTACCAGAGCTTTTGCATGACCACAAATTAGACATCTGCTGGGCCTACTTGTTCTGCTGGTGGTGTTTTTAGCCAGGTGAGGGGAACAAATTAATTCCTACTCATTAAGATTTTAATGTAGTAGCAAGAGGTTGATCCCTGGGAGGATGCCAGTGACAACTGGAGAGTTGCGATAGATGCAAAGTCTGTCCTGGAGACCAAGTAAAAAAGAAGCAAGTAGAGCTTTCTTCCACTGGCTGGGGATCTTTGCAGACCATTAAAATTCTTAACTTATACATGGCTTCAGGCTTAAAGAAATTGCTTTGCATAAGGCTCAATTGTGTGGTAGGTTCATTTGCTCTTATATGAGATTCTGCTCCATGATATGGCCACAAGAATTTGCAGGTAAAGAATGTCCTGTAGCACTGTTCACTTCTTGGGCCTTTAATAAAGGACTTTATGAATGTGTCATCCTTATCATGTTAAAAAACCCTCAAACTGTTATGAGACAGGATATGTGGAATTCCTCATCTGTATAATGTTTCTACAAGTAGAAGCCACAAATATTTTTCTAACGTTAACCCTCCAAATCTACCACAGAGTAAGACTTCTATTATCAATTTTGAAACTAGCCTACACTTATGAACAGTGATGTGCAAAATACTGTACAGAATCAAGTTAGCTTGGAGCAGAGCAGGATTAGAATTGTGAATGTTTCACACTGCTGATTGCAAGATGCTGATGAACTAGTTAAAGCTTGGGTTGCAAGTTCCTTATTCAGTGGTTCATCAGTGCATTAAAGTACGTAGGAGTGTTGCCTGACAACAAGAAGCAGCATATGGGAGGGTTAGGGGGTGTATTTACCCCACAGCCCCCCATCTTCCTGAGCAGCAGGGTCTGGAGCTATGAGTGAGGGGAAAAGGGAGCTTTGGTCTGCATTCTTATCCAATATTCTTGATCTAAATGTGTTTTCTGCATATTTGCCATTTGGCGTTTGTATTTTAGTTTGCTTTTTTATGTAAAGGAGAAAAAAATAAAGGTAAATTCCCTATTGCAGGATTTGTGACCCCCATAGATGAGATGAGGGGGGCTTGAATTTCACATGATATTCTGAGGCTACAAATAGAACAGTGCTTTCGACACCTGTGACCCTGTGTGATTTCTTTGACCCCTATTTCTCAGAGCAGCAGAGCTTTAGCATGTTGATTGCCTGCTTACTTTCAGTCTGATGTATCTATTTCCTTATTTGTCCCCTGTATCGCATGGATTTCTGGCCCTCTGAGGGAGGAGACTTCTTTTGCTGGACCCCACCTTTCCATTCAAGGTAGGATTTCTCTGGAGGGAGGTGTCAACTACTCTTATTATTTATAAAGTAGGAACTACACAGGGCTCTCTCCTTGCTATTCTTTCTCTTGTTCTTCTGGCAATTGGCTACTTTCAGTGTTTAACTCCTACCTTGTTTTAGTGGATAATAGAGTTCTGGACCACATTCACTCATGAGAGTGACCTAGTCTTCTGGCTTTATGCCCAAATTTTACAGGATGTCTCTTTCACTTCTAATGTCAAAACATTTAAATCAGCAGAACATTAAAAAAAAATTGGACCTTTTTCTTCTACCTGAGACAAATGTAAGAAACTAATTAAACTGAAATTCACATTTTCCTAACCCAGGATGATTTGCTTCAGTCCTTTAATTTGACTCTTGTTGGTTTCTTCCTTCCCTACTCAAGAAGAGGTAGGTAAAAGTTTGTTTTAAAATGTTGAATGTTGCCAACATGTTCAGACTCTCAAAACTTTTATCAGCCATGCTAATGGAAATATTACAATGTGATGCAAATGTGAATTAGTTGGCAGAACATCTTGTTGCAGACAGGGAAAAAATAACCCTGCATACTGAGTGGCATATTTATACTTTTCAGAGGCCTACTTATTGGCTAAAATGGAACACATGTAGCTGGAGTTTGTAAAAAAAAAAAAGAAAAAAAAAAGAAAAAGAAATTAAAAAAAATCAAGGATATAAAATAACTAGGGTTCTCCAGTTCTCAAACACACTTTCAAACCAACAAATTAAAAAGGTTTTTCAGGATTCTCTTGTGGCTTTATGCACTAAAGATGAAATCATTCTAAAAACAGGACATACAGATACCATCTTATATGTGGATCACAATAATGCACTTTTTGCTAAGAAAATAAGACCAGTACAGAAATAGACTTGAATGAGATTTAGCATCCATTGATCCTTATAAAATTGATTGACAATTCTTTTCAAACTGTGTAATTTTTAAAAGAGCTACAGGAATTGTTCAGCCCAACCTCATTTATATTGGGAAATAAAGCTTTGTCTGCATTTATTTATCATGGCAAGCATAGAAAAAATACCAGCACTTATCTGATCCTGGCTTTACATAATGCAGCATTAGTCAACAAAGTTTTACCTGCATTCCTCCTTTAGGTTACTGGGTCAAATACTGGAAGTCATTACCATTTCATGGCTGCTTGGTACCTTGTCTTGAAAGAAGTTGGAGAGCTCAGCTTAGCTCCCGACAGGCCAGCAGAGATGTGCCAGAGATGTGTAGGTTTTTGGACAAAATGAGAACAAACTCGGACAAACTGAGCTAAACCCCAGCTTTAGGCAACAGTCCAGCAATGAGTTCCATTGATGTTTCCATGGAGCTCAGTGCAGGACCAGCTGCAGTTGTTTTTTAAAAAAATATTCTCTTGAGGCCAGAGTGTTTTCTATCCTGCTGGGAGCATGGGAGGAAGAACAGGCATTTTGTGTTATTTTCACACATCTTCCATGCCTTTCAGTGGAGTACAGAATGGATGCAAGAGCAAAAGGCAGATATGTTGAAACATATTGATTCTTTCTTTTACTTTTTCTTTTTTAAATCAAAAGAAGTTCAGACTTGCAGTCAGTTAAGAAGAAAGGATTGAAGCAATGAGATGTTTCTTTGGGGAAAGATTACCTTGTCTCTTTTTTGTTTTTTTTTCTTGTTTCTTTTTTTTTTTTTTTACTTGAGAATTATAGATTAAAAATATCCCCAGACAGAAGTCTGGATCAGAATAACCCTAAGTGATGGAAGCTGATGTATGAACATTGTTCCTGGTTTTGTAGGTGTGCTTTAGCTCAGTGACTGCCAATCAACGTCTCAGATATGAACATCCACTGCTGTGGGAGCTATATCATACATTCCTAATTTGATTTCAGCTTAACCAGTTATTGTTGCAGAAAGGAAGGAGAGGCATCTTGAAAGAAGAGCTTTTACTCTTTACTGAAAGAGTGGTTGGATATTGGAATAGGCTGCCCAGGGAGGTGGTGGAGTCACCATCCCTGGAGGTTTTTAAGAAGAGGATAGATGTGTTTCTTCAGGGGATGATTTAGGGGTAAGAGTAGTGTAGGGCTATCGGTTGGACTAGATGATCTTGAGGGTCCTTTCCAACCGTAATGATTCTGTGATTCTGTGATACTTATGCTGCTTTTGAATGGGGAATTATTCTGCACCAGCTACTGAGAGGTGGGATGTTATTTTAAGCCAGCTGTAATTCTGGGTTTCTGCAATTAACAGCTATACTTACTGACTGGGGCAGGAGCTGGTGTCTGGCCCTGAAAAGGAAAACAAAAGGTCCTGCATGCATCGATTTAATCCTGCTGATACCACTCAATTTCTGCACAGATTAGTGGGACACAATGGTGCAAGTCCTCCTCCCATTGAGACATTTACATCATACATCTCACCCACTCATACAGATTCCCTTAGCAGGCAAAGGAACTATGAGTACTCCCTGAGTACTCCCCTACAGTGATCCATCTCACCTTAGGATAGATGACTGAGCTCTGTCCTGCAGATAAGACCCTCTGCAAGCTTGTTTCTTTATGGTCTTTAAGTGGGATTTAGTCAACTACATCTACACAGCCATAGTTTGATGATCTAAATTCTCCTTCAGCATCTGCATGCATCTCATTTAGCAAAGGGATAAATCCTTCAAAAGTAGAGTGGAATATTACATATTTGTCAGAAAGCTACTTGCAGTAACTAGATCAGAATACTTGAGAGACTGTTTTTCAGTTCCTCCATGCTCAGACTGCAGAAGGGGTTGTCCACACAGCTCTTTGGCATACTTCTTTCCCACTGTCCCTGACATTATGCAGTATTTCAGATACTCTCTAGGCATATGTAATTCAGACTAGCATTTCATTGTGATGCTACTGTTTAAGATGGCTTTTTTGCTCTCCCCAACTTAGATCTTTAATTTAGCATTCAATATGATCTGATTTCCTCTCTTTCAAGAAACTCTTTTCCCCATCTTACCTTTCCCTGCAAAAGAGTTAAACTTTTAATGAATAGTCTGAGCATCCTTGAATGCTTGCTTGGTTGCAGGTGTTACTAGATTCCTCTTTGGATTCTGGAGAAATATGAGCTGATGAGACAATGCCCAGCTATAGAAAGGAAAAATGCGGATCTGCCTGAAGCATGAAAATTTATATGCCTTAAGTTTGACAAACCAGTAAAAAGAATAAAAAGGGATACTTTAATAATGTATAACTGCCTTGTATAAATAACTCAGAGCTGTTCATATTGGAAATAGAGCCACTGAATCAGATAAAATTAAAAAGTCAGCAGTTGAAGATATTTTTACTATATAGTCTAGATTTGCCATTTTAAGACATGTTCAGGCTGTTTTGTGACGTGCTATTTAGCCCACAGTGTTCACTAATTTGCATAATCATCTAAGAAAATTTAGCTTGTTTTCTTGTCTTTTTAGTTTATTGTACAAAAGTCCTGTGGAACCTCAAAGGACAAATAAATTACCTTTGTATTTTTTAATACTTTTTTTTCTTTTCTGTAGCCCAACCCCCAAATTCAAAGGACAGTCAATGTTTTGCCTGTGTCTCTCTGTTTCAGACAGGGAAAAGCAGAGTATAGAGAAAATAAATAGTTATCCTAGTACCAGAGGCAAAGAAGATGCAAAGATGTTACAACTTCTATGATCATTTGATGAGTATTTGTGTTTTACTGGGGAGTGTGATTTTTATCACAGCTCCTCTTGTGATGGGAATTTTGTGAAGCAGTCTGTTAGATACATTAAGGGTGGCTCAATAGCAGATGTGGGAGGTTCTGTGGTCCTAAGGCAGCAGAGCAGCTCTGGATCAACTCTTGTGCTACAAGTCAAGGGAAAAGAATCTTTATTTCCAAAAATCCTTAGCTTGTCTGTGGCATTTGGCACCATAGTATGCCCAAGAGCCTGTCTGTTTCTCCCTTCTGTTATACTGTGATGCTAGGAAATAAATCTTGGGTACTGCTGGGCTTCACCTCCATTCATCAGCTCCCCTGGCATAGGTAGGAGGGTGTTCCATTGTGTCAGAAGCAGCTCCTCTGCTTCTTCTGTGTCTCTGTAAGCAGTCAGAAATACACAGAAGCTGCTGTATGTTCAATGTTCATATGCTGAATATATGGCACATATTCAGAAGACTAAAGCACCTCCCCTACGAGGATAGGCTGAGGGAGTTGGGTTTGTTCAGCCTGGAGACAAGAAGGCTTCACGGGAGCAAGCAGCCAAGCAGCTTTTCAGTACCTAAAGGAAGATTACAAGACAGAAAGGGAGAGACTTTTCAGCTGGTCAGATTGCAACAGGACATGGGGGAATGGATATAAGGTGAAGGAGGAGAGATTTAGACTAGAAATTAAAAGGAGATTCTTCACCCAGAGGGTGGTGAGGCACTGCAGCAGGTTGCCCAGAAAGGTTGTGGAGGCCCCATCCCTGACAGGGCTCAAGGCAGGGTTGGATGTGGCCCTGGGGAATCTGGTCTAGCATGTGGTGTCTCTTCCCATGGCAGGGGGGTTGGAACTAGGTGATCTTTAAGGTCCCTTCTAACCTGGGCCATTCTATGATGATATCAGCTAGTGTTGCTCTCCTTTTGTTCTACAGCTGAGACTCTGACACAAATTCTTCATTTTAATTTCTCTACTGATAAAATATCAGTAACAAAATGTTGTCACAGCAGCCAGAGGAAAAGAATAAAATAGACTTTCTCTAGTCTTCTAACATCTGATGGCTTTCTTCAATTTGTAGTGTATAGCTGGAAGTAAAGTGAAAGAAAGCCAAATACTTCTTGTAATGGAGACCCTGAAGGTTAACAAAATTAATATTAAGGCTGAATATCTAACTAAAAGTTCCAGGGTATACTTTTTTTAAATCTATGATTTCAAGTCTCTCTGCCTTTTTTTCTTTTTTGAGCATGACTTAAGATATTTTATGCTTGGTATCAGACATGCTGGTGAGGTGAATTATTAGCTGAAGATTTCTTTCAGCTCTTTGCATCATGATTCAAGTCTCCTTAAACTGTCTTCTGTAGATGTTCTGGTTTTCAAAATGCTCAAAGGATTATGCCTGTTAGGGCTGGCAGGAGTTAGGATTTGGATCTGAATATCTGAAGAAAAGTGGAAGAAACAGTGAAAAAGAAGGGGAGATATCAATCCATGTCCAGTAGTACTGTGTGCTGAGCAGTAAGAAAAGAAGCAGATGAGTCTTAAAACAGGGGTTTCATATGATCAAGAGTGTGGAAAAGCATCTTGCAAGATTGTAAGTTTCTTCCATCATTAACTGTTACTCTTACAATTACTGTTCTATGTCATATTTAAAGCCATGGTATGAAACCAAACTTTCTTTAAGCAACATTTAGGACAATTTCTTCTTCTTCTGAAATATTTGTTCATCCACCAACTCCAAGTATAGTTACTGATATTTTAAGTTGTTTAGTTTTTTAACAAGCCTGAGTTTATAAAAGTGACTAAAATTATAATTACTGAGAATATTCCATATTCAAATTTTGTTGTTTTTTTTTTTCCTGGAACAAAATCAGCTTGTTTCAAAACATACTTAGAAGCTGAAGAAGCATTTGTCCAAGACTCTTATATCTCACACTGCTACAGGACTCTGGAAACCACTGCATGGTGCGGTGATGTCCTCTTGGAAACCTTTGGAGCAAATCCCTAGAGTTCAGGCCGCTTGGCAAGGACACTGTAGTCTCCACCCAAGTAGTGCAGGCTGTGGGAAAAGACAACTTCTGCTTGGCCAGAACAAACCCCTTGTATCCAAAAGGGCAGGAGATGAAAAGCAGAAATGGACAATCACAGACACAAGTAACATCAAAGACTTTACATCATTTGTCTCACCTTGACTTATAGTCTGTAACATATTATTCTTGATGGCACTCCAGATCAGTTAAAATGAAGATATTGTAACAGTTTCAGCTAAGCTTAAAACTGGAACATTTTCACATAGCTCACATAAAAGATGTACTATGTGATTCATGTTATTATTCTTTTGTATTATGCTATTTATTTTATGTTGTTCCCACATTTCCTGGTACTTAAAATACTTTGGAATAACTGCCAGCACATAATTACATGGTTGTGTTTTTCAAGAAATGTAATTGTGAATATGGCATTTAGGATTGTGGAAGCTGGGATGCTACCAGGGAAATTTCAGACTGCAAAAATGCTGAATAATAATAAGAAAGAGTACTAGTCCATAAATAATCTCTGTAGACTTCAGCATTCCACAGTGGTGAGGTAAATAAGGCAACAGCCTTCTTTGGTTTGGATACACTCTGTGTTTAGAGAGTTATTCTGGTAAATATAGACATTAGAAACTCAGTTTTTCAATGAAATCTTAGGCTAGGCATATGCTGGTGTTGTGCCCTTCCAAGGGTGGACGTTGCCAATTAAAAGTGTGAACAGAGTTTGATTGTCACCATTTCATAATGCTGTGAGCTCTACATACGTGTGTAGCCCTGTGGCTGACCCTGCTTGTGGGTGATCACACTCAGGGGAGACCCTTATCTCTCTCTGCAGCTACTTGAAAGGGGGCTGTAGGTGAGAAGGGGGTTGGTCTCTTCCCCAGGTTCCCAGTGAGAGGACGAGTATTTGTCTATCTGCTCATCCTGCTATTGTGCATCTCTGGGAACAACGGTTGTTCTATAGCAGCAGCTACAGAAGCCTGTGGTATGCATGCTTTTGATGTCCTAGAAATTCTCTGACAATGCATACACACAAGGCCAGAGTTCAGGAACTGAGGGAATAGCAAATGAACTGACAGTAATGACATCTGGAAAATGCATCACTGAACACAGGATGCACTTACGAGAACTAAAGTAGCAGGCATAGTATGTAGTTTTATGATACCTACAAGCAGTATAACCTGCTTTTGGCATAAACTCTCTGTAAGCACTATTCCAATGCTTTATCTCACAGCTGCAGTTTAGAGCAAAGCAGTGTGAAGATTAGGTTTCAAACGCAGTAAACCAGTTTATAAATCTACCCAATGTCTTAAAATATATCTCATGTGTTGCTAAGAATTCTAATTTAATAATGTATCTCCTCTGAAAAAAAACAAACAGTCCCCACTACAACCACCAACCCACCATATATTTTCAAGTTGTGGATTACTATTTGTGTCTGCTTTGGAGGCATCAGGCTTTAGCTGTGTAATGAAATTAATCTGTGAAATAGTCCTATACCTCTGTCTGTCCAGGCATTTATTAATTACTTTGTGCTATACATATTTTTAAAACAAATTTCAAAAGTTTCCTTTTAAGGAGAATAATCTCGTAAGGGCTGCCTTGTACATGGAGATTGTATGCTATTTGCTACTATTTTGCTACTATTGCAAACTCTGGAAGTGCTATCATGATCTCAAAAAACCAGAAAACAACACCCCCTCCCCCCAGTGCAGCTACAATAACAAAAAATACACTTTTACCCTCAGTGTAATATGGCATATTAACTGTTGCAAAGTATTTTATATGTGTATTGATATTTTATATAACATAGATATTATGGTATATATTTAGTAAGATACTGTTTTATATCAGTATTACAAACATATGTAGTATTTTGCATGTGCAGTCTGGTAAGAGGAGTGTCAATGTGTTCAGCAGGTCCTGCTGAGAGCTGGGCAAATGGCTCAGGGTAGGCCTAGTGGTTACAGATATGTATACATTTCTTCTGAATGTAAAATTGATGCCTGGTGTCCCCAGCATGCAATACAAAGTCAGCCTCTACCTTTGTAGTTAGGCTGAATCCTATTAATATTTCTAATCACATCAGCCCTGAGGCTAGGACTGTGCTTCTTCATCTTAGACTGAAAAAAGAAAAACAGAAATGAAGTAGCCAGACTAGCAGTAGATGGATGTCTTAGAGTTCTCCTCCCGACAGTGCTCAGAATCCCAACCTTTCACACTATTACAAGTCACAGCAAAGCATCTTTGGTGCTCTGAAATATGTTTTATTTGGAGTATATACTTTTAATCCCAAGAAAGACATCTGGACTTTTTTGACTCTTAAGCAAAGGATGAATTAGATGTACAGTCACAAAACCCCCGAATAAACAAACAAAAACCAGAAAGAACCCCCCCTCAAACACACCAAGGGAAAAAACCCCCAACTTGGTAATCCAATGGCAAAACTCTTTTTCTCCCAGCTAAAGGATGTTCTTGATGCCAGGACTGAATCGTTTCTTTATTATGACCCGTGGCTGCTCACAATTTCATTGGGATAGGGGAGATTAGGAAAAGCACAGTATCAGAGTCTAAACCTGCAGCATGGTACTGAAAGAAGACTATTGCAGAGTTTGAAACAGCCTAGTTTCTCCAAGGAAAAGAGATAACAATAGGTATTACTGAAAGGTTCACAGGAAATCACCACAGTTTTAACTCAGTCTCATGTGTTTTGGAGGGTGCTTATTTCTGATGAATTTTGATGGTTATTTTAGTCCTAAACAATGAACTCCCCAAGTAAATATCACTGACTAGAGCCAGATTTATAAAAGCATTTCAGAGGCTTTACTCAAGCCCCAGAGGAAACACAGGGGAGAAAAAAGGTTTCTGCATTGTGCTGATGATGTCAACTAAAGGAGTAAAAATAATACTAGGTAGTTACAGTTTTATTTCTCTTTTTCCCCTTGGAAAAAGCAGTTGACAAACAAGGTGAGATTTCAGTTTGATAGTCTCACAAATATCTTTTTCAAGTGTTCAGGAGCGTTTATGACTTTCAGCTAAGCTGTTCCACATATGCACCTGTTATCATGTAAATATCATTTTATCTCCTTTCCACAATGCACTTAATTAGC
Source organism: Galbula dea (assembly GCA_013399015.1). NCBI lineage: Eukaryota > Metazoa > Chordata > Aves > Piciformes > Galbulidae > Galbula > Galbula dea. The sequence continues at coordinate 225,982 of VWZX01008709.1, read as the reverse complement.
TTCTGGTCTAACAATCACATCACATTTAGGCACATTGTTTCTGAAATCCTGAAATTAACACCAGAGACCTTTCCAGCTGTAAGGAGTTTTGTTGGCATCAACCAGTTCCAGTTGTATGTTTTCTATATTTCAAACTCTCATCTGCCTGTGGCTGGTTAAAGTATTTTTTTTCCAGCTATTGCAGAGTTATCTTCATTATTTTACATGGGGATTAAACATATGGCAAAGAAGTTAATTAAGTGCCTCATGTTTGTGTGAGCCAGAATGAAACATAATGATGGGCCAGCATCTAACCTCAGAACTGCCTTTGCTCAGATTCGAGGCAAGTTTGTGCTTGGATGTGCACTGAGCAGTTTGACGTGTCTTTTAATGAATGTTATCACATTGCTCTTCAGTCTAGCCTGGACACTTCTTGAAAAGGCATTGTGGCACAGAAAGATATTTGCAGATGTTTTTATCTTCACTTGTTTTATGATTTGTACTCTGTGTTAGTAGCTGTGTTATAACTTGTATAAAGAGAATGCAAATTTATTATTGTATTTTTCAGGAGTGACAATGCTATACCCAAAAGTGTCTCAGTTTACCACTGTTTTAAACATTTTGCCATTGGTACACAAGGGGAAAGGGAAGGGAAGTATTGGTTCAAGAGAGGCATAACAACTCAGTACATTTACTGTGCTCAAATCTATAAAGACATTAAACTTTTTTTTTCTCTCACAGGATGATGACATCAGTTTAATTTTTCCCAAATCTGTTGATACCAACTCTTTGTACTGAACCTTACCTAAATTTTATTCACTTACTTCCCTTTGACTGTTAATTTTTTTTTTCTTTAGAACCACTAACAGCTCGTTCCAGTCATTAGAAAGCATGCTGTGTAATAGGTCCTCCTGCCTAGTGGCTGTTTTATTGTGACCATAAGGAAGATTCTTCTGTGACTTTCTCCCTTAATTGCTGTCACAGAACAACTTTATTTCAAACCCAGAGGGATTCTGAGAGGTTTAGAGAAATTTCAAAGGCATCTTTTTTTATAATCCAGTCTGTGGTACTGGGTCTGTGAGGTTATTCTTTATTCACTCTAATTTTAAAGACCTAGATTTGACGTTTAGCACCTATTTCCAGGATCATATTGTTGTTCATCTTATTCTCCCCTTTTTAGTCTTGAACTTTTGTTCCATTTTGAACTTTTCTTATTTTTCTGCTCTTTTTGTACCTACCCTGTATTTTGCCAGATCTGCTTTGTACCCCTTCACTATTCTATCAGGAGAGAGATCATTGCGTCATTTCTCTTAGCTCTCCTGCTTCTGTAAAGATGTGGCAATGTACACCTCTGACAATCTGTTCCTGGATTTTACTTATTTTTATTTTTGCGGCTACTTATTTTAAGTATAAATACAGATTTACTGTTACTTACCTTTTAGTTGGGTTATTTCTGTCTGGCAGTTGAGGCTTTTGGAATTAAACACTTTGTACCAAGGGTGGCTATAACAAAATTTTCCTCTCCAAGGCCTATCTTACAATGATATCTGTGGGGACAGACGTTTGCATGTGCCTGTAGTCCTACTGATTTATTAAGATTCCCTGCAGAGCAGCTGATTTGTCTGGAGCTCACATGAGAATGGGAACTTATGTAAGAAATGCCCCCTGCTGGTCCCTTGCTCTATACCTTATTGCAGGGATCCTCAAACTTTTTAAACGGGGGGCTGGTTCACTGTCCCTCAGACACTACCGGGGGCTGGACTATAGTTTGGAAAAAAATGAACGAATTCCTATGCACACTGCACATATTTTATTTGTAGTAGTACACAAAAAACAGGGAAAAGAATGCAATATTTAAAATTAAGAACAATTGTAATCAACAAAAACAAATAATATTTCAATGTGAACTATAGGCCTGCTTTTGGCTAATGAGATGGTCAATGTTAGGTTCCATATTTGTCACTGCTAGTCGTAGCAAGTGATGCAAGTGTTCATCAGTTAGTCTGGATCTGATAGGAGATTTCAGATGTTTCACTCAGGGAAAAGTCTGCTCACAGACATAGGTGCTGCCAAAGATGGTTGCAATTTTGAGTGCGTGGTTCCTGAGATTATGATATGTCTCTGAGGGGGGAGATGCACAGAAATTAGTAAGGCTGCTTGATTTGAATGCAATACGCCACCCCGCTCCTCAGCCTGGCTGCGCAGTTCAGAAAGGGTGGCCAGAAGGGGCTGAAGGACCTTTGCTGTGCCGGGGCTCTGGCAATTCGCCTGAGTTGGCTGGACCTCGCAGTCCAGAGGCTGCCGACTGAGCTTGCCTGGCAGAGGAGATGCTTGCGCCTCTCACCTGCCACGCCCGCGAGCCGTAGTTTGAGGACCCCTGCCTTATTGCCTGAACACCAAACATTCTGAAACTGCACTGACATTTATACTGCCTTTCACTGCAAATTCACAGAAGATACGTGCTAGTCTCCATTTTCATCAGCCCTTCATGCTTTAAGTAATTTTTTTCAGATTGATCACTATCTAATCTCCTCCTGATGTTCTGTTTCCTCTGGGTTCCTCCTGCCTGCTGGAGATGCCTGAACTGCATGAGTTCTTGATCCTGGTGACACCCTGGAAGAGCTGATGCACCTATCAACAGAAGTGGCAGCTCCTCTTTAAGAAGGTAAGGTCCAGCATGTGGATGGAAGAGTCCTGGAAGCATGAACTCTTGGAGGAATTGGCTGAAGCAAGCTTTCACCTGTTTTTTTTTTTTTAACATTTATCTTTTATATGACAGTCTTTGCTCAGGCCTCCTATTTGAGGCTTGAGGAAGTTTCTAGTGGATGACTGGCAGCCATTCTGCAAAGATGTTATTTTTTCAGGTCTTTTAAATAAAATAGTATTTTTGTTGCACTGCTTTGATATGTATTATTTTGGGAGTTATTCAGCACCTAGGAATTTTTGTAGCTTCTGGTTCTCCAGCTGGTGCTTGCATGAGCCTCATGACCTCAAAGTAACAAGTGTCACAGGCAGTATCTGGTCACTACTGCAATGGATTGAGCCAGTGCTATGTGTAACAGAGGCTAAGACAAAGAAGCATGAGAAGCTGGCATTAAAAAATCTTATATCATCTGTCTTGCCTTGTTCTGCAAGTCTAACTATAACATACAAGGTAAAAATCCATAGGGGACACACTGAAAAGGTTGGGTTTATGTTCACCTGCCCTGCTGTTATGAAAAAAAGTTCTCAAGCATGTTTACCTCACTGTGACTGGGTTTCAGCTAGAACAGAACCAGTTCTCTGTTCTATGATTTTATTTTTCAACTAAGTCTCTAAGTGACTGCACTTTCTGACACAGGTCAGGGAGTCAAAAATCAAAATGAGAATAACTCATGAGTATAAACCTTGTTTACTCTTCCTTTCAACTAAGGCCTCTAAGTAGTTTTCAAATTGCAGTGTCCATTGGAATGGTAGCTCCCAAGCTGCCTCTGGAACCCGGAAACACATCTCCATTGTGGATACCTTAAGTTGTGTTCTGGTGTGCTTGGGGCCAAGGAACGGAAAATAAACTCTCATGGACATTGCTTGTGGAGGAAATACTAAAGACACAGAATTAAACTGTGCAGCTTTTTGAGCTATGAAAACAAAGACTTAATAAAATTTGAGATAACTGATCTTGTGAAAACATGTTGCTTGGTTGGCGCAGACAAATGTGTGTCCTAGCTTTAATGTTATTACAGGAAGCCATTAAATAATGAATGTGTAAACTTTCCTATATACAGCTTTCAACTGGTTTTGTTTGGTTTTGTTTTTTGGAGGGATTTTGTTTTTTGTGAGATGTGCATTACAGTCAAGTCCTCATTCAGTTGCAATTAAACTCAGTCTAGCTTCGAAATGGAGATTTTTGGAAATTACCAGTTTTTATTTAAATATATCTTTTAGAGGCATGGCGGTGATAGGTTGATGGTTGGACTTGATGATCTTAAAGGTCTCTTCCAACCTTAATAATTCTGTGATTCTGTAATTAATTAACATAGACAGAAGTAAGATCTAACACTTGAGGTCATTAAGAGTCACTTGGAATGCAGCACTGTTCCTTGGTGAGATCACTTTATACAAACCCCCTAAAGTACTGGTAGCTTGAATTTTCAAACAGGTGGAAAAAAGGGATTTCAAGTTGTTTTTTGTGTTTGGGTGTTTTTCCATTTTAAACTTAACCAAAACATTAAGATATTTCATTACACAAGATTCTACAATAACTTAAGGTAAATTAATAATATTAAGATGGTTCCTTTCATCTTGTCAGTCTTATGTAAAATAAGTTTTAAAATAAAAATTTAAAAAATTGTAATCTAATTAATAAGACTAAAACATTTTCTTCAGAAAACTTCAAAACTTTGTTTTCTTCCCTTTGAAGCATGCTGAAAAGAATATTTCTCTCCACACCTGGGGGAAAAAAATAGTGCAGAAACATATTTTTGTGAAATGTTTTACTCTGAACTATTCTGTCTTCCCAAAGGGAAAATTCTAACCAGCATATGTTTATTTACAGCTAACTCTCTTCCAATAAAATATAACAAAAAAGTCTAAGCTTGATGCACTTATACTCACTGGAGGGCTTGGCTTACAGTATCTTAGCATCTTCATTTACTTGCAGCCTTCAACCACTGGTTTGCTCACATAGACATTACCAGTAATGTAAAACCAGTCTAACATTTGGAATAGCATGCACAGTATAAAGGACATGGAGATGTCCTTTATGTGTGTTCCCTTACACATTCTTAGTGAGTGTTTTGAAAGTGTTTTTCTTAGGTTTTCTTTCTTACTTATTTGTTTACTGCTAGTATTGAACTTCTCTGTGATGTTTTGTTTCACCACTTCCTCTGCCTTACATCTTTTTCAAATACATTATAGATGACTCATAGTTCCACCTATGCAGACTGAATCATAAAATGCTATGATGCCTTGGATGGACCACACTTGATGCAGGTGTGAATGCCATTTAACTCTTTGGGGCTTATGGAATGTGCCGACGCCGTGGATATCAAAACTAGAAGAGATGACCTTGCTTTGGGTCTGTACACCCAGAGAGTTCTAAAATACTTATTAAAACTGCTTTATAAATAGAACAGTAGCACTTTTCACATTTAAAGGCTTCAAGCTATGTTCTATACCCTACTGCAGAGCATTTACATGAGTCATCTGCTGACCCCACTGCTCCTTCTTAAGGCATAAACTTTTTGTAAAAGAAAACAAAAAGAATATGCTAATGAGTGGTAATTAGACCCAGCAATAGGTAGCAGATGCTGCTGGTTTGTGCTGTACTCATGATTATAGCAACACATCTCCTTAACCATTTCATTTTTACAAGGAGGTGAAATATAACCTTTTCTATAATGTGAATGAGACTTACAGCTGCTACCTGTCCCAGGTACCCTGAGTCCTGATTCATACCCTAAGCCCTGTAGTTGCAAGAGAAAAGAGCAGTTAACTCTTTCAAACAGAGGAAACTTTCCTCTCTCTCTTTATCGTCAGCATTAAGAGTAACAGCTCCGTTACTCCAGAAGAAAACAAACTCCAAAACTCAGGACAGTAAGAAGCAGATGAGTTAGAAATCAATTACCTTTAAATCATTTAGTGCATTTACTTGTTTTTTATCTCACATCTATTCTGAGCTGTTTATTTTTATTCCCTCCTAGCAGGATGTTGCAACCATTAGTACTCCATCTCCCTTTATTGACTCTCACTCCCGTTGCTTTAATGGCACCTGCCTGCTTTGCAGTTGGCTTTAGCCTTATGAGTGTCTGTATTTCCAGTCTTAATGGCAACAGTAAAACCAATCATACCAAGAAAACACATGCTGGTGCTTACTGCTGGTACAAATAACAGGAAGCCTTACAACTTGATTGTTGACTGGACTGTTTGGCAGTACTATTTTTTCAAATACAGAGGATGGAGAATGTTAGAAGAGAGAACAATTCTCTGTAGATTGGAAGTTGCCATATACATGAACAACAGAGCAGACACAGTAACAGAAGATTTTCTGCTTTTGCTGTAGTGCAAGAAAGCCAAAACTAAAAAGAATTACTAGCCTATCTCCAAGAGTTAGTGCCATTAGGTGTGTTTAAAATAATGCAGTGGGAAATGATCTGTCATTCACTTCAGATCTGATTGCAAAATTTGTCATTGTTTTCTAGGTGGATGCTTCAACCTTGGAACAGCTGTGTCATCTCAGCCTTTGTTTAATGATATCATAATTGTACACTGGACACTTATAGCTGACATTTATTGAAATCTGTGTTAAAGAAAGCCAGTGCTATCTCTTTGACAAAGGTCATGACTGAATGAGTTTATCACTTATCATTTTTCAGGACTTTAGACATCTCACTCATTTCTAAATAATTCAGTAAGAAACATCTGTTGTACAAGACATCTTTGTGATACCCATTAGAAGCAAATATATTTGCCATTTAAAAATACACTGTGTCATAAAGCATGATGTTCCATAAAACAAAGCCCATAATTTAATACAATCTTCAGATGCCTTGTGGTGGTAGCCTGCTTTCTTCAGAATTTAATTTTTTTCCTGAAGCACAAGGAGAAATTAATAATATTACTATCACTACAAATCATTCAAATGCAACAGTTTTTAATTCAATTTCTGTGTGATCTTATGATGACACAGACTTCAGAGGATCCAAGGTTAATGCTACATTTGGGTGAAACCTGGGGACAACTGCTGTGCTTGGAGTTCAGATTTTCCCAAAGCTCCAGAAGAACTCGGATCCAAGGTGTTTTTTGGCTGGGGGAAGCTCAGATACAGCAGGTTTGGGGTTGTTTTGTTGTTGTTATGTTTGGTGGTTTTCTTTGTTTGGTTTTGTTTTTTCTCTCTTCACATCACATCTGTAGCTAACTGAATCCTCCAGATAAAATGAGAGAACACAGCAGTACAACCATCAAGCAGTTGCAGCTTCAGTGCTTTGTAAAATTTTGAACCAAGCCCCCATTTTTCTTTATACAAATACCAAAATCTAAGGCTCTAGGATGCCTTTAGGACCTCCTTTTTTCTCCTTCCCTTCACACAAATACTGGATTTTCAGTAAACTTTTTAAAGTAGCTGGGGAAGTGCTACCCTGCATGGTACTTTGGTCTGGGAGATAAAGGGCTTAATCTTTCCTTTCCATAGGATATCAGAAGCACTGTGGTTTGACAGATCAGCATTGACTGATGGAAATCAAGTGAGACATGCTGGATATTGAACAGGAAATGAGCCATCAGGTCCAGGGAAACTGGTGGGCAGTTTTGTCTATTACAGTAGTAGTTTTGCAGTAGTGTGAACAGGCTTCAGTCTCATGGCAGGAGACGTAGTCAGTTAGTCCCCTAAAGAGAACATTCCTTTCCCAATGCATCACATGCTAAAAAAGTCTCACTATTTTCTTTTTTTTTTTTTTTTGCTTGTAAAAACACAGAGAACTAGATAGCCTGTGATGATGAAATCTACTCCAGCTAAGCCCACAGAAGGAGACTCCAGCCTCAGCAAACAACAGAGCTCTTTACTTCCTTCATGTTTCTCACATTCTCACTTTCTGTCAGTAAATCTTCTGTACCATTTAAATCATTGAAATGTTAGGGAGTCAGTACCAGTAAGCTAGTTTTTCTACTCATTTCTGTCCTTCTGCTCTTCCATTAGTGTTAAATTTTCTGAGCCAATGCAACTCTTACAGTAAAGAAATATAGAATAGTTTCCTAATATCTTCTTTAGCCCCTCAGAAAGAAAACTGAAATGATGTCACAGAGATTGTGGCCACAGATTTGAATCATTAAAAATTATCTAGAAAATGTTTAGTACCAAGTGATAAGCATGAGAAATAACAAAAAAAAAAACAAACAAAAAACAAGCCCCAAAACCAACCAACTAAGAAAAAAAAAACAACCCAAAATCTAACCACAAAAAACAGCTGCTCATTTTCTCAACCAGGGACATCTGTATCATCTGATACTATGCCTTATGACCCAAGTTTGTCTTGGACAGAAGTTGCATCTTCTGCAGTCTCTTCCTAGAAGTCTTACAGTCAATATATCTTCACAAGGACTATGGCTGAGTAGATCCAGCCCTGCTTTCCAGGAAAGGGCTATCCCTGCTAAGTTTCTGTTGTAAGCACAGTGAATGTGAATCACAGAAGGACTGAGGTTGGAAGGGAGCTCTGGAAGTCATACTGTCCAACCTCCCTGCTCAAGCAGTGTCACCTGGAGCAGATGAGCTGGTGTATGGCTTGGCTGTTTGTTAAGGCAAGAAGATCTGAGAACAAAAACTGGAGGAATCTGGAAAGGATAGTGTTTCCTCTGTGCCTGCTTCTTTCTGTCTCCTACTTAGAGTCAAAGGAAATACAAAAGCACTTAAAGGCTAAAAGTAGCTCAAGCATTTATTGAGGAGCTTTTAGGCTGGAGAAGACATCTGTATGTATGGGAACATGAGCAGACGAGTTATGGAAGGCTGGCTGATGTATTAGAAACAAGGAAAAGCTTGCAGGGGCAGAGTGGCCTGTCATGGAGCCTGAATAACTTGCTGGAAGCTGGTATGGGAGCCCTTGAACTAGTAAGGAGTCAGCCCTATGGCTCTGGGGAGTCCCATTGTGTGCTGCTGTGTTGTGGTGCTGTTGCTTAAGGTATAGGGAAAAGCTGTTTCAAAGGATTTTTATTTAGCTGCTCTGCATGAGCTTTTTCTTAGCCTACATTTTAATGCTTGACAGCTGAGCTTTTACAAGTTTTCAAAGCCATTAATCAAAGGAGTGTTTTGGGAAGCTTTTGCAATGTATATTTGAGAATTTGTATGTCACTGTTTTGAATTAAAGGCTATGGCTTACTATTGAGGCTGCATTTGGCCTCTTTCTATAAAGCATGGAGCCATGTATTATTGTTCTAAGAACCTATAATAAGTAGCAAATGTTTGTAAAATGCTAAAGGTTGTTGCTAGGGTGCTTCTTCAGTCTAGGATGTGTAAGGGACAGTTAACTAATTTAGATGTATTTCGAAGACTTTTATCCTATGCAGCAAATACAGATCATTTTTTTACACAGTGCAGTACATTCTGACTTTTCAGACAGACAACAGGAATAAAGGCATTCCTTCAGGAACAGGTATGACTGTGCAAGCAAAGAATAAGCTTCTAGTCTCTGAAGCAATTTGCTAGTGAATCAGACATGAGATAAGAAACAGGATTCAGACTGAGGCTGACTGGTTTTTTTCATACATATGTTGATTCATTTGCCTAGAACCACTCACATTCCAAGCTATATTGTTAACTTCCAATTCAAATAAGGACCAGAAACATGTATTTATTTGTTTTGAAATGCTAGGGTTGCTCGTTGTGCCCTATATTGCTGCAGACCGTGGGCATAGAGGCAGATGTGACTGTTGCAGCTATGTTTCATGCAGGGTTTATTTTTATTACTTCTGTTTTATTCTAATTACAGTTTTAAACTTGCTCCAATATTGACATCTTCACATGTTTGGATTTCAGATATGTTTATTGTGAGTCTTTCATAATCGACCTCTGCACACTGGTGGTTCTGCATTATTGTGAGAGGAAAGTAAGTCCAGGGAGATTATCTGTATAGTTGCCTGTACAAAAGGCCTCTTAGTCTTCTGAGATGCTAGCATTTAAGTTTTGTGTAGATGTTTGGTTTGGGGTTTTTGTGGTTGTGGTTGTTTTTATTTTTTTGTTACCATCATGCTTCTAATTCTCTTGGTTCTAAAAAAAGCATTAGCATTTTGTCTTAAAGTCTGTGATCAAAGCTTCAGAACCTGTCTTCATTTAGAAGAAGATTTATCTTTAAGCTTATGAGTCTAGGCAGCACTATTACACTCATTTTGTTAGTGGAGCATGGAAAAATAGGGCAGCAGGATCTCCCCAGAGTGCATAAAGTTGTGATATTACCCATCAGCAAGTAAACAGGACAGACTTATCACAGACTGTCTTGCTTTTCCCTGGAAAAGTACTCAAACTAGACCTAAAATTTGTTCCAGATTCTTTTGTGTTGGGTTTTGGGGTTGTTTGTTTGTGTTTTTTTTTGTTCTGTTTGGGTTTTTTTGTGGTTTTTCTTTCCCCATGTCTTCCTCACTCTCCTTTAACTCCACAAACTTTTACATTAATGAAAGATCAAGAATCGGATTTAGCAGCCTTTCTTACACAAGTGTTAACTACAAAAATGCTGATTTCAAGTGAATTCACCTGAATGACATGCTGTTGTTAATCAAGGGATCAGAGGCATTAATTAGACTCTCACACAGTGAAGTGCTTATCTCTAAGCCATGAAGCCTATGAGGAGACCCTAATTGCTTTCTCTTACTGCTTAGGACAGGAGACGCCCTATTTTTATTGCCTTGCTGAACTCTCAATCTAATGTCAGTCATTAGCAAGCCTATGTAAAGTCTGAGTCAGTAGTTAGAAACGAAACAAAAATGTCAGACTGATGCATGGAGAGTATGGAGTTAATTTCATTTAAGCTGTAGGAGTAATTTGTAATTTTAAGTTATGTTTTCATAAAGTTATTTTTCAGTGGTCTGTGTAGTATTTCGGTATGTGAATATCTGATGTAGTTGTGATGCTGTAAAGCTGCAGCTAGGACAATGCTTGGTCATTTTTGGAAGCTGGTGTTTTCTAAATTGGTTTCCCTTTGATTGGAGAAAGAGCTTGGCTTTTAACTGAAGGTAGGTGAGTGTGGGAGGTTTTTGGAAAATGTCATCTTCTTTATGTGACAACTTCTTTATCTTGAACTTGTGAAAAGATGGTTTTTTATGGCCATAGTGGAAATAAAAGGCATAAAACGGGGATATAAGAGCCCCCCACTTGGAAGACATTATTGCAGGCTAAAAATTATGAAGGTGATTTTACTTCCTTAAAAATAACTTCTCTAAATGCTCATATACTGAAAAGAGGTTACACAGCTTGTGCCCTGACTAGGTGGTCCTGGGCCCCTACAGGCAAGACTTCAGTATGTAATTTCAGCTTCTTTTCCAGAGGAACTCTACTGGAAAAGAAATGCATAGGGTTTCATCTGACAATGGGGGACAGATGCATCAAGTAAGTGCTGTTGTTGGAATACCCCTTAAAATATGTACAAACTGGCCAGTACTCATCTTGTTGATGTGTCCTGCTCTATACAGGAGAACACTGCTATATTTTGCCTTTTATAAGTAGTTAAATTGATAACTCAAACCTGTCTTATAATAATTCTTCAAGAAGCTGTTGAGTTTTTAGTCTCACTAGTCTTACTGGTCATGAAGTATGTAAAATATCCTAAGAAACAACTGTCCAAAAAAAGCAGTGCTTTGCACCTGAGTCTGTGCTGATATTCTGATAGTTGTTAGCTGTCCTTGTTTCTGCTAGACTGGCTAGAGGATAGAACATATTATCTTTAGTAGACAAAGTTTATAATATGGCTGCTACTGTCTATGCATCTCTGGAGAATCTGATTGTAAAGTCCTCCTATGATACTGCAGAACCAGCATCTTCACCACCATTCCAAATAGCTTGAATCTGCAGGATGAGCATACTATGCAGAGACTCTTCTAAAGGTGTTTGCAATTTTAGTTTGACAGCTTCAATACTTATTCTGGCACCTTACTGCACTTCAGAATGAGGAAATATCCACAACAATAATTGCTGCAAGTAACATTGCTTTGTGTAATGGTTTCATGGCCTGTTATCAATGTCTTTGAGAAAGCTGTTAAAGGATCCCCATGCCTCACTGGTGACTGCATGTTGGATGACTCACCCTAGCTACCCGGTGGGGCTTAGGGTGCTACTCCTTTCAGATAAGGAACAATATGACTTGGAAGGTGATATCCATTGAAACAGTTTAGGATGGCATTAGGAGTCTCTTGGTGAGAATTGTAGCTTCAGACACAGTCTCTGGCAGCTGTCTGATGTCTGAAGGCTTGTCTGCTGCTAACACAAAAAATAGCGTAGATGTATGAGGTATATAGAGGTAGGAAAGATACTAAGAAGATTTCTGAGCAACCTGTAGGTATCACTTAGAAATCTGATAAAACCCTTCTCAGATTTGCAGAGTGTCAGGAATGGCAGCAGCCTGTCTTGGGTAAGAAAACTGTTTTGGCAGGTGTGGCTGATACTTTTCACTATAAGTAGTGTAGCTGGAGGAGAATGGCTAAGGCCTGTTATGGCTTATTTAAGTAGCCTCCTTAGAACCAGGTGAAAATGTCCAGCTGACATAGATGTAGAGATATGTTCTGAAGTTTCATGGAGGCTCTCCTGAGTAGATGTTAAGCTCCAAGATGGAAAGTTGAGAGAACAGCAGTATACAATGCAAAGATATTGACTTAGAGCTGCTACTGCCTGGCTGTGACTTGGTTAGCAACTAAAATGTGTCTACAGTGTAGATACAAACTGAACCTGTTTCACATGTTAGTAGACTGTCCACCCCTTTCTAAGCATATGTTTGCTTTGTTACTATGGAGATAGAGAAGAGTTTAGCTTTCATCGAACAAACAGGAGAATCTGCCAGTACATCAAAGTCCTGATAAGGTAATATTCTTCATCTCATATTGACAGCAGTGATGCAAGTCAAATACTCTAAATGGAAAAGCTGACTCTTAAACTGTGCTATCTGGTAGTGGCTATGATAATATACTTACTCATATACTGACAGGCATGGCTCTTAGTGTTTATGTTCTGATGTCTGAGGACAGAGCTGCTCCCTCTCTGAAGGAGAAAAAAACATTCCCTTCATGTTGCCATGTGAGAATCTGTTTAAAATCTATAGGTGAAATGCAACAGAGCTCCTTATTTGGGGAATGTGATTGGTACTCTGAGTCACTGTGATGTGACCTCACTGTTGGATGTTTTTTCCATGCCATAAAATGTTAGGGTCTGGAGAAGATGGTGTTACATACAAGACAAAAGGCTGTGTAGGTTAGTGTGAAAATCACCTTGTTGATCACTGAATGCAGGAGTGTGACTGTAGAGTCAAGAACAGGATAAGTAAGCAAAGATTTAGAGGGAGCAGTGCTGGATAAATAAGAAAAGCTGGTACATAGCTGGTTTTTTAGTTAGGTGAGTATGTAATATTGTTTTTTTTGATTTTGGTTTATTTTTCTACCATCATAGGTAACAGTGACACGCCCTAAATTCAAACTCCTTGTTCCTTTGCCTTCCATCAACCTATATACATCCATAAGATGTGCTGATTCTGTGACATTTTCGGTTTGATAGAGGGAAGTCTAGGTGGAGGGAAGTATAATATTAACATCTCTTTAGTAACAACAGGCAGGAGAGTAGCAAAGAGAGGCAATTGGATGTCATTTCAAGTAGTCACATCAGTACAAATGAGTGTGTGACAGGAAAAACAAGTTTGTCTGTGAAAGGCAATATCATCATGGTACCACATATCATAAGTAAGAATATAATAAAATAAGACTGAAGTATCCTGGATATATGCTATAAATCTGTCTTCGGAAAAATGTTGGGATAATGATAGACAAATAATGCTGTACAAATCACTTTTTCCTTCATTTTTGACCCCTTGCTCTGAACTAAAGAATTACAACTTTTTTTCTATTCCCTCAGCTAAGCTTCTGCAATCTGAGGATAGAGAACAAAGCAAAAGCACAAAAGCAGAAGTGTTAGTTCATGCACCTTTGTTGCTTTTCATTTGTCAGTTTGCTTATGAGTATTCTCTAGTCCAGGTGAGACAGGCTGAACATTCAAGAGTGTATCTTATTCATCAGATGTGCCAGCTAGAGCATCAGGCTCTCTTTCATGCTATTTTTACCTTGGTTCTGAATTCCTAGTTTCTTCCATAGTGCCAGAGTTTAGTGGTCAAAATTAAAAAGGAGCTTGCACCTCTAAGGGAGAACGTTTCCCTCTCTCCTACGACTTATTTTTCAGGAAAAATATTGTTACTGCAGCTCTTCTATGAAGTGTGATGGTATCTTGATCAAAATAGTAGGGCCTATCAACTTACTATGCTGAGTATCATTGTGAGAGTCCACAGACACTGACATGTCAGTGTATGTGACACATAGTGCTTGTAACTTGAATTATAGACTAAATCATTCCTTCTTGTAGATGTGTGTAAATTATGCAGCTGCACAGAGCAAGAAGAAGCAGCCTGAAGTTAGGTCAGGATAACTCTATTAAGCTCAAGTTTAGACTGGTTCCGATGCCAAATATTATAGATATTGCTGTTGTAAATGAAGCTGCAGTCACAGTGAGGTCCTATAGGGGCTTATAGAACATGAGTGATAATATTAGCCATACATTCCTTTTGATTTGTAATTTGAATTTAACATATAAAGAAGTGATTGCTGGAGCAGTTGCACAGTTAGTCAAGTCTAGTTCTGGCATGTCCTTCATAAGAGAGAGTTGGATATAACGCTTCATGCAGTTTAATCATGAAACAAAAACTATTCCTAGCTCAGATGTCAGTATTATGTTTGGAGATTGAATGCTGCTATTGAAAATGTTCCTACACCCAAAGAATTCAAATCTGTCTTCTGGTAACTATTTCCACCTAGACACCAAGGCTTGCAGCTCAGCATGATGCCTATGCAAGTGAGCCTTTGAAATATGAAAACGATAGCATTAAACCCCTAAACTATAGCCTCTTGAAAATACTTAGGCTATTTTCCCCTGGAACTCTGCAGGAGTGAATGCAAGACTTGCATGTTTCTGAATTAATTTAGCAAGCTTTATTTAAATTCCCTCTCTCTGCCTTGACATGGGTGTGCCTCTCACTGGCATCTTGGTTTTTAGACCCCTTCTGAAACTGGACCAAGAAGATGGGACCATCTCTCCAATATTAGCTCTGTGAATGAAGAAAGCGGATTTTATCAAGAGTAACAAAAGTCACTGTTTGTTTATGTTGGAGTTTATGTATGTATGTCTTGACAGTTTCACTCTTCTGTATGTCTAGTTCTGCTAGCTCCCATACTAACACCTTGGACCATGCTGACACAAACTGTCTGCAAGCTTGCATCACAGACAACATTCACATTACTACGTTAATGCTCCTGTGGATCTTATTCACTTAATCTTCAGTTGCAGTAACTTTGAAAAAAAAAAAAAGTCCTTCCTCGCTGTAGTAACTAGTTGTGTCCCTACTGGCACCATGCTATCAATTTTGTCATGGGCTAGCTTGGAAGAACATTTCTTAACAACTGTATGACCAAGCCCATATGTATCTAAGCCAGTGAGGTATCTAATATCATAAGAAAATAATGTTGTAGGAACAGACATTGGTGATGTTATCTGATGGGTATTTTTACCCATATGAAATGCTTTTCTAGAGGAAGATGCATGATTTTGAGAGAACTACTTATACACTTCAAGGAACTAGTGCAGTACAAGTGAGATTCTTCTAGTCTTATACCACTGGTTGTTGTATGCCAGCCTTGTCTGATACTTATATGGAAATTCATTAAGCGTTCACAGCTGTACTAGAGAAGCCCATGTATTGAAAGAAACCTTCCAAGAACTATCTGTGCTGGACTTCATACAAATTTCTGTATGCATTAACCTGAGCACAAGCAAAGCTCTCACACCTAAAACATACCAGACCAAAAAAAAAAAAAAACAACAAACAAACCCAAAACACATAGAACTTGACTGTTCATCTCTGCTACTCTACAACAAATACCCCCTACAGAAACACTATTGGCATTCACAGATTCTGCACCTGCCCTTCCAGAAATGTACCTGAAGTGCTCTTGTAGTGGGCGTGAAGCTAGGCAACCATTCTGCAGCAGAATGAACTCTCACTGGCAATCTATAAAAGGCAAATAAACCACTGTGACAATGACTAAATGCTCTCTATAAAACTGTCACCCTCTCTGGTCCTAGTCCTCAGACCTTTAGCTCCCTTACTACAAAAAAACCCCAAAGACGAGTCTAAAAGTGAAAATTCATAATACTACTAGATTTCAGAAATATAGACTTTATTGAGTGGTTTATGGCACATTAAAATTTATGTGGGCTTCAGGAGATACATTACCCTTTGGATGACAAATATCTGCAGGTTTGGTGATATTGATGGGAGCAAGGAGATGGGGGGTTAAAAGCAGGTAAATTGTGTAGTGTTAGTTTTAAGGTTAAGTAGGCTTAGACTAGTACTCTGTATTCCTGCCTTGTTACAGCTACCTCATATTATTCAAAGTCATTATTCAAAGATGTCCAAGTTGTGACAAATTATAATTATCTGTAAGTCATGCAAAGTCATTTATCTGGGAAATGACTCAGCACCACTCCTTCAGTATCTACTCTTTGAGAAACAGCAGGATGAAGTGGACTTCAGATGCATCAGGGACTGTTGTCAATCAGTTTATCAGGTGGACAAGTGAAATGTCATGTATGGAGTTATTTGTGAGTGGAAAAAAAAAAAATATTTTTCCATTCTTTAGGATTTCTGCCTGGTAATCCATCCACTCTTCTTTATAGCATGCTGTTTTATTAGTGCTTCCATGGTGTGGGTTTGTTGGTTGGTTTGGGGTTTTTTTGTTGTTTTTTTGTTGGTTTTGCTGTTGTTAAATTCCCATTTTCTTGTATTTTTATATTCTGATATAAGACAAGGACAGAGCTGTTTGTAAGTGGCATTTTCTACAAAATATTGTGACTGTCATTGTTGTCTCAGTGGTTTACAATACATTTTAGCTACTCTAGCTACAGAGGCTTTCAGCATTTTGAACTTATAATTAAAAGAGTTATATTTGGCTTTCATAACAAGAACCACTTGAACATTTTCCTTATTTAGTACATGTAATTGACAATGTGTAGGGGATATTTGTATATTTTTTTAATACAAAGAAAATTGTTCTCTCTTATGAAAAGGGTGTGCAATATTTATCCTTCTCATCTCTGCAGCTGCAAAGAAGGCTCTAAACTTACTAAGAAAAAGTTACTCTCATACTCTGAGGAATAGAAAGGGGTATATGAGCAAAAAAAGTTACACTGGTTAGGCATTACATTAGTATTACACTACTCTCTGGGTCACTTTGCTCTGTTATGCTCACAATATATAAGGCACCATAAGTGCCATAGAGAAATTCTGAGTAAAGATTGATACTTGTTCTTTGTCTTATCCAAATCATCATCTTAATAATTTGTATTTTGGTTCCACTAGAACTGATGTTAAACCTTTCTGGCAGCCTGATTTATACCAGTCTGGGATTTGGTTTTTGCAGATGCTAATAATAAGTACAGAATTCTGCCTTAGTATTCTTGTGATGCTGTTTAGTTTGATGGGTGTAGGATGTTGTTGTTTATTCTGCTATTTGACCTTCTGCTTCTTAATCTTGTTTTTCAGCAGTATCTGCCCAGAATCTATCTTTGCAGCAGAATATAAATTGAAGCAGTTTGTTACCTTTAGATGAAACTTAGGCTTTAGTAAGGGAGATAATGATCAGAACTTCTGAGTGTCAGCCAGCAACCACGTTACTGCACTCTGTATTAACATGTTAGTGGAAGCCATTCCAGTTCCCCACTGCTTCTTGATGCTGTCATGGCCTCAGATGATGTAGGGGTAAGAGTAGTGTAGGGCTATCGGTTGGACTAGATGATCTTGAGGGTCCTTTCCAACTGTAATGATTCTGTGATTCTGTGACTTGGGGACTGGATGTTTTGAGGAATTTGAATGGTTTCAACATGCTTATTTTGCATTAGAACTAAATAAAACCAAACCTGTGATAATTCTACAAAGCAGAACAACACTGATACATCTAGTAGAGGAGCTTGTGTGTTTGTGTGGCATGAGAGCGTTTGACTTTGAACACCTTCCACAGGAAATTTGCAGGAACAAACTTCTTCATGAAATGCTCAGGTTTGAGAGACTGTTCAAGATAAATGGCATTTAGTTGCCAAAATATAGAGCAAATGTTGAGGCAGATACTTGCTGTGAATGAAGCACAGTGATTGAGTACTAAGAAAATGTGACACAGGGTGTCAAATTTAAACAGAAATGTTGATTTAAATCCCAATAGCACAGTGCAGAGTAATTGGAGGCTGCAGTTAGCTTGGCTTCTCATTTGAATACATCACCCCAGATGAATGCTAAAATCTGCTTTGACATCTTGACCTAACACTACTTTCCAATCTGTAAGCAGATGCACATTTTGCTGAGAAGCTGTTTCTGGAAGTCCTGTGGTCAAACCTAATTCCAACAATCTTCTGGCATTCATGTATAGTATCCTGCCTTCTAAGGACAGAGTCAGCTTTCCAAGTGGTAGCAGGAATGTTCTTATGTTCATTTTGTCCCTTTGTTCATTCCTCTCCTTGCTCCTCCAACAGTTTTATCTGCCTTGTAATAGAAAAATAATAGGGTTTCTGATCCTTTTCAAGAAAAAAAGAAAAATAATAGAGCTTGGACTTCTTTAAATCCTAGCCTGGTCTTGATTTAGATTTGGACTATAAGCTGAGGAGTTGAGAATGAAAGAGTTTTCAAGCACAGGACTGTCAGTGTGAGTGTCATATTGAGATAAAAGGGAGGAAGCACTAATTTTTTTTAACTTTCTTTCACCAGCTAAGTCATACATGGTCACTGTACTCAGTTCTTTGTCTTCTCACTAGATTTCCTAGTATAACAAAGAAAATAAACCTTGGCATTCTGATATTTTTAAGATTTTAAAAACAAATGAACTTTTATCCATGGATTTTTCCTTTTATAACTCTTCCTCAGATCTTTGAGGATGTTTTGCATCTTTGAAAACACAATAGAGCTTTGCCAGTAATGCAGACAGAAAATGAGTCAACAAAGATAATTGGCTTGAGAACAGCCCTCAAGAAAGGGACTTGGGGGTGCTGGTGGATGAGAAGCTCAAGACAAGTTGCCAGTGTGTTGGGCTGCATCAAGATGAGTGTGGCCAGCAGGTCGAGGGAGGTGATTCTCTCCCTCTACTCAGCTCTCGTGAGACCCCACCTGGAATACTGCATCCAGTTCTGGAGCCCCTATTACAAAAGGGATATGTTGGCACTGGAGCAAGTCCAGAGAAGGGCCACGAGAATGATCTGAGGACTGGAGCACCTCTCTGCAACGACAGGCTGAGAGAGTTGGGGTTGTTCAGTCTGGAGAAGAGAAGGCTCCAAGGAGACCTTATTGTGGCCTTCCAGTATTTGAAGGGGGCCTACAAGAAAGCTGGCGAGGGACTTTTTAGGATGTCAGCTAGTGATAGGACTAGGAGGAATGGGTACAAACTAGAGGAGGGTAGATTTAGATTAGATATTAGGAGGAAGTTCTTTACTGTTAGAGTGGTGAGATATTGGAACAGGTTTCCCAGAGACGTTGTGGAAGTCCCATCCCTGGAATTTTTTAAGGCAAAGCTAGATGGGGCTCTGGGCAACCTGATCTGGTGGAAGGTTTCCCTACGAGGCAGGGGGGTTGGAACTAGATGATCTTTAAGATCCCATCCACTTCTGACAATTCTATGAAAGATATTTCCCTGTTTGCCTGCAAGAAGGAAACAGTCAACAGAAACTATCCTTATCTTTTATTTTATTTTTCTAAACTCCTTTGGATTAACTTGTATCAGTATTGATACAAATACACAGTTATACTCTAGAGGGTGGAGGAAGGAATAGTTAAGCTGTGCTTTTAGCATTGGGCTAAGATTTGTTGCCATACATTGTTTGTAAATTCCCTTGAGTCTCTTCAAATGAATTGCTATGGTTTATTAAGATCTGTATTTTCTATTCATAAGTTCACTTCCTCTGAAGGGTCTGAAATTGAGTGAACTTCTCATAGCAGAGCTTCATCCTGATTTCCTTGCTGTGTGTTTATGGGGAAAATCTGGCCCTCACAGTAGCTTTTGCATCCTGTGGGAACAGGCTCTCTTCCTGGCTGCTCAGGAGCATGGTCACTGGTAACATCTGATGCTCACCTACTCTGCTGCCAATGCTTCCCATCAGCTTCCTCCTAGTGTGGACAATAATGAGCAATGCTGAGCCCTAGCATGGGTGGCAGGTCACCCTCAGCAAGGAGGGTTTTTCAAGGAATGAAGGTAAATACATCAGCACAATGACTTTTGTGAATGAAATAAATCCATAGAAGAGAGTGAGTCAGTCAGTGTGGGGGAGCAGGGTTAAATGTGGGACGGGTGACAATCTCTGTGGCACTGTTGGGTGTTAGTAGTTGAATGTCTTGCTGGTGTGGTGTGTGCATCCATGTCTCAGCTAAACTTCCCACTGGTGGGGGCAGCAAGGGCTAGCGTTGCTTGAAGTGACCTTGCCTCTTCCCCTTCTATGTACCAGGAGGGTGGATGGCTTGGCTGGTCCACCTTTGCACATCACTGGGAGAATCCTGTGAGGAAATGGCTGAGGAAGCAGGCTCACTGGCAGATCCCAGCAGCGTCCAAACCATTCCTCAGACACAGTGGGAGGAAAAGAGTGGGGAAGTTAGCCAAGACACTTATTAAGACTTGCCACCCAAGACACTCATTAAAAGGGGCTGTTGCTGTGTGTGGCTGTGCAAGGAATCTTCAGCACAGGGGCAGGTGGGAAAGTAAGAGAGCGTTCAAAGTGCAGTAGAAGATGGTGAAGTGAGTAACATAAGAGAGAAACACCTGGAGAACTATAAGGATACAAATATCAGTCTGAGTGGTGCAGCTTCCCAAGGCTGCATCTGGAAAGAAAGTACTGAAGTGCACTCAGGGGTATAATGCTCAGACCATCAGCTTGAAAGAGGGAGCCAATTTTCACTGGTTCTAGGCATTCAGTCTTTCCATATAATCTCTAAAGGAGATAGAATTACTGAAGATGTCTCCATCATCTTGTCATTTAATACTTCTTTCCCACCCCATTCCCTACCACTAATACATTCCAGATTGTTATTAGCCAGGAAATGCTACCTGGATCTACGTCCCCACCTTCCCCTTTATCAAGCATGTGGGTGTTTTAACAAATTACCACTTAGTCATCAGCTCAAAAAATCAGTTCCTTCCACATTATTTTTTGCTACAAAGATTAACAGCTGGTAAACCATGAATAAAACTGAGTTAGATGGGAAGCAAGTCTCCCAAAATCCTTACTATAGGTAACATCTCTGCCAAATGTGACTAAACAACTTTATTTCATTGTAAATTCAGCATTCCTTTGAAACAACTCAAGTGTGATGGAACATTTAATGGGTTAGGTCTAGGTAATTTACTGCTTCAGCTGAGTAGAGTGATGGTAGGAGTGTTTAGGTGGAAGATGGTGTGTGAAGAAGCATTAAGAAGTTCTCCAAAATAAGCAGGCAAAAATAAATTACCTCTTCTTTCTGTGGTAAAATAAAGCCAAACTAAAGGCTTTGAAAATGATCTTTCATTTTCTTCATTGACCTCAAAACATCTTAATTCTGGATCTTTTGGGCTAACCAGGAGAGGTGAGAGTTCCTACTTAATTGGGAATGTCATTTACCTGACTTAAATAATTATTTCTGTCATCAAGTTTAGAGTTCCTTTCTGTGGGATGAATCATTCTTTTTGTTATTAACTATAAAGTGAATTACTGTGGGATTTCTCAGATCTGTGATCTGAATTTTTCTGGACCTGATATTTTTGCCCAGTGCTGATACCCTCTTACTTTGTTCTCAGCAGTTTATTAAGTATTCCCAAAAGTGTGGGGAATTCATGGATCTATTTTGTATGTCCTAAAGGGTTAAGTTTTTTAGTCTAACAAAGTTTCTTATTAGAGTAAATGTCCTACTACCTTTTCCAGATATGTTTTCAGTCATATTGATATAGTAGGGTTCTCAAAGCATATACAGAGGATTCTGCTTTTGATCACCCTTTAAAAACTATTGTTATCAGTAGTATTTTTTTGGTTTTTATTTTTTAGAGAGAGAGAAATAAATAGAACAGGAGCAACATCAGAAACAGAAATGAGATTTGTGTATGTTTGTGAGGCCTTTGGAGACAGTGTCAAGGACAGAGCAGTGTGCTGCATTCTCTGCATGAGACAGAAAACAGACTGGATGCTTCCTTGATTGATTCATAAGGAGGCTTGTAACAAGAAAAAAAGGTTTACAGAAGAATTGTCCTTTGAACTACATATACAGTATGGTTCAGAGATCACACTACAGCTACTCAGTAGGCTTCTGAGGAGGATGCAGCGTACTTGCATAGTTCTTGAATCTGACTGCTTTGATCGCCTAATCTACTTCTGATGCATTAATGTAAATGGAACCTAGGATTGTGTTGTGTAATTCATCTCTGTTCAACCTGAAATTCATAGTATTTTCTAAAGTTTACTGTGAGGGAAAAAAACACATGGATGCATTTGATTTAGCATCAAGCAGAAAAATTCTGTTGACAAATAAAGAACATTGAAAGTAAATAACTCTGTGACACCTTCCTACACATGAACCTCTAGGCATCTGCTCTGCTTAATTGTGGGAAAGGATGAATGTCAAAGGAAACTCAAAATATATTTTATATAAACCATGACATTATTATCTAGTTATCTCCCTATTTTCTTTGGAAGTTCACTTTGTTATTCTTAAGTAGCAATGAAATTGTTGATGGTGTTACTTTACTGAATTCTGTGGGTCTTCAGAGATTCAGGCAAATCTCACCAAATAATTTTTTAAAAGGTGACATGAGAATGTTCTTAGATTTATGGGTTTAGTCCTTTGTCAATAGGCCACAACCATACTCGAAGCTATTGGACATTATATTTGCACAAGTGTAACTCCGTTTAGGAATGGGAGCTTAGCAAATCCATCAGTGCTGGTAAGTGTCAGTTAACTTCTCTCTCATTCCTAATTTGTGGATGCAGTTTCTGGCTTGAGATAATGTTGTTTCAGCAAAATGATGATTATATTTCCTGGCAACATCTTTTGAAAAATACAAAAGTGGCTAAACCTGCACAGATACATGATCATTTTTCTTCATCCTTTGAGGACTCTTTGCAATGTGAAGTCTTCTGACTTTTGAAATCCATAGTGCTTAACTAGAGACACTTAGGCTTTCATTTATGCAGACGCTTTCATCCCAAAGGGTCTCAGAGTACTTTGCAAACTGCTGGCCAAATCCAAAGCCTGTTGATAAACATAGATTTTTCTTCATCCTTTTCAGTGACCTTTGGATAAGCTCATTAAATTGTAGCCATAATGGCAAGAATGCATTAAATGTAGTTTGTATTGTAATCTCTGTCAAAAAGTTACTTCCATGCTGTCCTGGTTTGAGTTAGAACAGAACCAATTCTCTGCTCAGTGATTTTATTTTTCAGCTAAGTGTCTTCTAAGGGACTGCACTTTCTGAAGTTAACAGTGCATTGTTGCAGACAGCGTCTGTTTCTAGAAATGATAGTGTTTGATGTTTATAGCTGCTCCTAAGAGATGGTATGCAAAAAGCCTCTTGCTTATGCTTGCTCCTATGGAGACCAAGGTCACTGCTAAATCTTGTGTCCCATGTTGGGGTTGCAGTAAGAAAGATGTTATACCTGTGAGGAGGAGCTGACAGGACAGATGACCCAAACCTGACCAACAAATTATTCCATTCCATGTATGTCTTGCTCAGTATAAAGCTGAGGAACCACAAGAATCAAGCTCTCTTCTATGGCCAGCATCCAAAGACTCTGTCTGTTCTGCCTTTGATTTTGAACTGAGAATTCCTGACTCCAGTTCCCATTTGGTGCTGAGTGCAGTCCAGACTCTGAGGGAGATTGATGTTGGTTCTGTACATATTTATATATATTTCATCACTTTCTTATTAATATTATTATGTTTTCTTTTTGTTGTTACTGATTCATTACAGCTAATTTAATTTTTTTTTTTCCCAACTCAAAAGTGCCTTATTCCCTTATTAATTTCACATAAGTCCCTTATTCCATTTCTCTTCCCCTTCTGGGAAAGGAGAGGAGATACTAGAGGGTATCTGTCATTCATTCAGTGCACAGCCCAGCCTTAAATTTTGACATATGCTTATTTCTTTAAAATGTTTTGACCTTACCTAGCTAGACCCACCTGCTTTTATAGTGTTTATCTGGCTTCTGTTGAACTGTTTTCAGGTTGGTTGTTTTTGGTTTTGTTTTTTGTTTTTTTTCCCAAATTATTCTGTAGAACTATTTAAATTCTGCAAGAGTCTGGCAGTAATATAATAGAGTGATCAGGATGTGTGTAATCAAGTACATCAGAGACTAACACTGGAAGCTGGAAAGGAGCACAGACATGGGCAAAGGTGCCCACCTGCTGTGTATTGCTGCCTGCTTGTAGCTGTGATGGATAGGCTATGACAGTCTCTGTTGGTAACAGACAAATACACTGACTTCAAATACCAATTGAATGCACTTCCAGGCATGAGTAAGTAACATTAACAAAACTGTTTTGTAGTCTAGACATGGCTGGTTAATGCTCCACTTCAGATCTAATTTGGAAACACACTTGGCTTTGAGCAGACTTTGAAATAGTAAGATTTATGCATTGAAATCCTAATTCAGGCCAAATTATAGTCTATGATTCAAGTCTATGTTTGGATCAAAATTTCCCCCCTTTCTAGCTGACTTGATTCTGTCTTATCCTGGACTTGAATTTCTTTGAACAAGTGCTGCTGGGGACTGTGCTGTTGTTTACCTGTTGAGACAAAGCTGTCATTAAGCTACAGAACAGGATTTCTCAATATCACACTGAAACAATAAAATCTACCCTATAGAAATACATAGGACTGTTTTATGTACCCAGTGTGCCTCTCTAAATATTTGTAAGCTGCTGCCATGCCTATGACTTTGCATCATTCCAGAAAGTCAAAATATCTTGCATAGATCTCTGTTTGTTATCATCAATGAAATCAAGATAGCTAGCTTTGGAAGTCTGGCAAAATTCACAGCCAGAGTTTCTGGCTTCCAATCCCATGCCCTAATCATTGACCCATATTCTTCATGAAGAAAGACCAGTTAGAATCTGACCTTGTTTCTGGTGAAACAAATAGCAAAATAATTAGTATACAAGATCAATGAATTACAAAAAAATTATGTCTGGAAAAAGCAGATTTATATCTGAAGATGTATCAAAATATTGTTACTTGCAGCTATTGTTTTAATTTCTTTGTGCCTTTTGTAAGGAGCCTTCTTATTTGTAAATCTGTGCTGAACAGTCAGCACCTATTTAACACAATTGTGTTTCTCCTCCAAAAGATCAACCTTATTAGTGTCTCAAGCAGCTGGATGCTGTATGTCAATGTGAGAAATCTCCCTGAACAGGTATCACCTGAAAATTCTGCCAGTCTTAAACTCCCAAGTGGAATTACGGTTAGAAAATAACCCTGTGAAAATGGCAGTAGGATGCTCTATTTCCTTTCCTTCACTCATATTTGTATAAAATATTCTCTTAACTTGCAATCAGGGATATGTATCTAGCAGCCTAAAATCTCATTGCAGTGTCTGAAGTGCCTAAAATCTTCCTTCTGCTTCTTGTGTCACTCTATAATAAGGATTATTCAGTCTGAGTTTTGCTAACAGCCTTAATAATGATTCCTACTATCAGCTGCTACTTCTCTTCCAGACAAGATCCAGCAATACAAGCAGAAATAAATGTTTGTTTCACCCTGGCCAACTCAAAGTCAAAACTCTGCCCAGACCAGATATGGAATCAAGAAAATGATATTTCTGCAATGTCAACCTTTTAATCATAACCAAACTTCTTAAAGTGGATATTTTCCAATTTGTTATTGGAAACATGTTTCCAATAGGAAAAAACCCCCTAAGATTCACAAATGATAACTGCAGGTAGAGACACAGCTTAAAATGTATGCATTTTGGAGCCAGTTTAATTTAGGAGACAAGGACAGGGCTGTCTACTGCAGTCAAAGCCATAAGCTGTAATTTGAAAAATTAGAATATTAATCTCCATTCACTTACTATGTGGGGGAGTTTAGGATAGTGTGGGTTGATGATAATTTGGTTGATTCTACACCAGAATGCTTTTGGATGTTAAGAGGAAGAATGTGTAAGAAGTCTGAAGAGGCATTGCTTGTATCCTCACTTCATTTAACTACATGAGGACTCTGTAATCTTAGGTGTACACACATGCATTAGAATGTTTTAAAATCAAACTTCAGCTATGCATTGGCTTTTTTGTTGTTGGTTTGTTTAGTTTGTTTTTCAAAACTAGTTCTATTCTAACTTCTATTTTTTCAACAGCAAGAAAAATAAATTAATTTCATGAAATTCAGCACAACAGCAAGTGTTTCTGTTGGCTTTCCAGTAATATTTTCCTAATTTTGTATCCAAAGTACATATTAGAACCTGCTACTGGCAATGATGATTTTTGGCTCAGTGGTCTAGTTGCTGCAGTGACTTTCATATCCCCAGTCACAAGCATTCTACCTGGTTTACTTCAGTTTGTCTGTGCTTGGGGAAAAAAACAAAACACAAAACTCCCCACTTTTTTTAAAAGGTTGCTTCAGTTCAGCAAGTTAGATTTTTATTTCTTTTTCTTGGTTGAACTGTGGCTGTGCATTGGCTTGAAAGGCCAAATAGGAGTGATGTGGAATGACTTTTCTTCCCTCCAGTGCTAATGGGACACTAATATAAGCCTGAAGGAAATCTAGCAATAAAAAATTCACAAAATTAGGCTGGGAAAAACTGTTAAAAAAAGAAGGGAAAACACCAGAGTGTCTATAGAGCTGTGGAGAGGCTGCTGCTGAGGACTGTGAGTTGTGTGTGTGTGGAAGGGGTAGTGTAAGTCTACTAGTCTTCATTTGCTAGTTTTTAATCTTCTGGGGAAAACTGGCATACTACTAAAGAGATGGAAGGATCAGGATTTCATGCTGGTCATGTTGGGAGCCTGTAGTGATGGTGCATCTTGAAACATGTACTCTTGATTGTGGGTAACTAAAAATTTTGTAGGCTTTGTTGGTTGCTTGCTTTGTTTTTTGGTTTGGGGTTGTTTGTTTGGTTTTTTTTTTTTGATTTTACGATAGTTTGTTGCTTGGTTGTATTTTTATTGGTTGACTTGAGATGTTTTGTTTGTTTGTTTTTAATACAGTGATTGCATTTTAATCTTTCAATATGGATGTGGTTGTTTTGAAACTATAATGGTATAAAGGACTGCCCATGAAAGTAAATTGCGTTTCGAACAGTAAATAAGTACCATATCTTAGTAGAGCACGTGTCCAGAATCCCTAAGAAGGTAAGTAAACAAAATAAGCAAAACAAAAAGATGATAGTCCCTTTATCACTCTTGGCTTGTATTATCTCTTGAAGAGAAACAAGCTCAATGTTTCACACAGTTTCTAAATTTCAGGTCACTGAAATTTCACCAGTATTATTTTGGTGTTACAGGGTTAGAGCCTCTTCCTTGGCTTGGAAGATCTAAAAATAAGACAAATATATGTATTTATTTAATATTTCATTTCCTCTTTATTCAAAATCCTATGAAGTGTGTCACATTCCCTCTTTTTTTTAACATTGTGTTTCTCTTAATAAGAGTTGTAGCTGAAAAAAATGGCATGGGTTCCTTACAGTTATAATTCTTCATCAAGGATTATTTGTCAGGAAACAAGTGTAATGATTGCATTTTGAATGGTGGCTGCAGCAGAGGGAACAGCTCGCATCTTGCCTAGACAGTCTTGTTGGCATTATCTTTATTTCAGTAGACTGCCTTTGATCGTTTTCTGGGCAAGCCTTATGAAAGGCATATCTTTCCATATCCAGGTATCAATCATGTACATATTTAGAAAATATTTTGGTATTGACTTTTTGATATTAAAGACTGAGGATGATGCTATCTTTCTTTGAGGTGAACTGTAAAAAGAAATCATGTTAAGAAAGGGGTTTTTTTCTCTTTTCAGAAGATCTTGTCATTTGAAGAGCTGTGTGGTAAATCTCATTGAACACATTTTGTATGCTCTTTAGTACTACAGTTAATAAGCTTAACATTTGGAACCAAAGTGATTGCAAGATTGGCAGGGTTTCCTGTAATTTGGAGAAGTGAGTTTTGGAATCCGTGTGGAAGCTCCTGGCTGCTCATAGAAAACACATTATAGGCTTGGCTGCTGTGTGCCTCTGAAGCCTTACCAGTATAAAAGGAGTGTGTGAATTTTGTACAGTTTTTCTGACAGTGTAAATAAAACCCCAATCAGCCATTTTATTCTTCTTTTAGAAGTCAGCATCTTCAGGGCTTTGAGTTTTTTATTTATGGAAGATATGTTAAATTGTGTATTTNCAGAATTAATTCTGTTCTAATCCAAACCATCACAATCTGATGTGGAATATGGGGCAAAAAGTCCATGTTCCNTATTTCTAGATACTTTCCTAAAAGTTGTTAAAACTCTGATGTGGAATATGGGGCAAAAAGTCCATGTTCTTTCTTAACCATGAGGTCAGGAGAGATTACTGCAATGATTCTTTTATCTTTTTCCCAAATATGCATTGAAGGAAATGACACTGACTTCCAAAATCTGATAGATAGGGAAAGGGAGGGGAGACTGGGACCTGATTATCCTTCATCTTGGAGTATCTGCTGGCTTACTCTACTGTGAGGAGGTAGTAGTGTCCTACCCTGTGACTCATTCAGCCCTCTTCCAATGGGCCTCTGATTAGACCTGGACATGGGCTCACTAGTTACTAGATCTGAAATGTCTTAGTGGATGATGATGATGATGGCATTTTAGTGCTCTAAAAGGAGTGAATCAGGGAATTATGATGTTACTTTGCAAAACTGATGCCATTTTCCCCTTCTTGATTTCTCTAGTCAATTCAAAGGTTTGTGGTACTAGTGAAAAACACCTGAGGGCAGAGTTGGAAGGGGAGTGAGGCTTTAAAAGCATAAAGACTTTGGTGCCCTGAAAAAAAGGGAGACAGGTTGCAGCTAAAGTATTACAAAAATACCATTTTATCTGGAATTCACAGCTTCTGTATTTTGCTTCCTTCTAACTTGGAGTAAAGCTGTGTATTTTTAATATTTTTGCAGAGGAGTTTATATCTCTTATCCCTTCCAGATTTTATTTCAATAAACAAAAATGTTTCCCTAGGTGGTTGTTTGACTACCCTACAGCTCTATTTTCTACTCTAATTTTCATTCCCCTGAAGCTGGATTGCAGTAGGATTTCAGTTTGCAGAGTCACTCCTACAGCTAATCCTCTTCTTTTTCTCCTCAGCTGACTGTTGATATTTTCAAACTTCATAATCTCACCACCAAAACCTAGGCATTCTTTGGAACATAACTTGAGAAGGAATACAGACCTCAAAAATGTCAGGGAGTTCTGAACTCTAAAACCAAAAACCTTTCAGTGCTTAAACAGGATGCTACCAAGAGGTCGGGGACAAAATTAAAAAGGAATAATACTCCTTATATAAGGCAATTCACACAGTATTTTAAGTGATAATTTGCACAGCTGAAAAAAATCAACAGTAAATATTAATTCTTTCATGTCTTGAAGCCTACAAAATAAATCAATAACCACCTCCAAATGGTTGCTTTTTCTCTCGCTTTCATTTCCTCCACTTTCCTTGCATCCCAAGTATGGGCTATATTCAGTACCTGGTGCTGTATAAGAAGACACTATGTTTTCTGGGTGATATCTGTAGCTGAAATGTNCCCCCCCCCCCCCCCCCCCCCCCCGCCAATGAAATGGGCTTGGGCTCATTTTAAATTGTGAGCAGGAGCTTCTCTAAAAGTGCAAAGCTTTTAAGAAGGCATTAGAGCAGAATAAGGCTGTTCTTCAATGAATGGCTTTCAAAATGAAAACCCTTAGTGATTTGTTGTTACAGGGCTATTCCCTCTGGTAAAAGCAAGTGAAGTACTAGAACTATTTCTAGCATAGGCAGAAGAAGAAATAAACAGGGGAAGGTGCTTCAGGTCTCACTTTGAGGAAAGTGAAGAAAATCAAAGCATTAGCAAAGGCTGCACCAGTAGGCACAAGCATGGCAGGGCTCAAGGCAGAGCCCAGCAGACACACTGTGCTAACATGAATCTTTCCCAGGTCTGTAAATGCTGGAACACTGACACAGGAAGCAGTGCACTTCCATTAACATTGTGTGCTTCCTCCACGCTGTTATTGCTGTCTTTGTTGTTGGCAATAGAGCATCTGCTTCCAGAGAAAGCTAATCTTTCACAGATCAATCAGAGGAGTACTCCTGTAAATGTCTGTCCTACAGAATTTCAACTAGAAATAGAAGTGATTGCACAAATATTGCTGCTGTTTCCCAGCCACAGGTGAATCTTCCAGGTGTTATTTGGATGGGAATTATGATACTCTGTGTATTGCAGAGTGTATTCTGCATGTTGCTGAGATTGGGAAGAGTATTTTTGTCATCAGTATTACTTAGAAGAAAGGAAACTATTCATAGATTTGTAAGAGTGGGAGATGGAAAAATACAAGATCAATTTTAATGTCAGCTTTTGCACAAAGGAGTTGTACCTCTCTTGAATCTGGTGTCATTCAATCAGCCAGAATCTGGCTGTCGCTGAATTCTTGTGGTTCTGTATTTTCTGTTTGTTTTCAGAGATACAAATAATGAACTTTAACTAATGTAAGCTTGGTACTATTCCTGTTTTCTAGGCTTCCCTGATGGCTACAAAGCTCTTTCCTTCCTTTTCATTTTCCTCTGTAGATTTTCCTCTTACCCTTTCTGGCTTTCAGAGTTCTGTGGCATTAATAAATAGTTTGTGCAGATGTCCTCTATATAATTGCAAATGAAATGGAAAACCTTACCTGCAAATTCTTAATCTTTAATAAAAGTCATGTATATCAAAATTAAGTCTAATTGAATTGAAAGAATGTAAAATGTACAGAAATAGTTTACAGAACCTTACAGAAAAGTTCCAAATAGACCTGCTAACTTCAGCTGGCTTCTGACTTTGTAATGAACCAAAACCAAATCCTGCAGATTCAGAATGTGTTTTTAGAAAACCTTTCTGAAAGGTGAGAATTGAGGTTTCTCTCTGGCCCAGGCTTTCAGTAGTGAGCCAGATCAGCAAGTTTCCATTCACCTTAGGAAGGTCACACATAATTTATAACACATGGGTGTGTGAAACATCAGTGTTTGTGTTGCTTTTACAACAAAAGTACACAAGAAGTTGCAAATTAATGATATATATTTGGTCTTTGGTGGCCAACACCTTAAAGGATTCACAAGCATTCTTTTTTAAAAATACATTTCTAACTCACTTGTGATTCTTCAGACAGCTTAGCATCAGCCTTTACAAACCATTTTGCCTACAATGTCTCATCTGCCAATGGAGATAACACTACTTTAAAGCCTGTGAATCCTGACAGACAATTCTTGTCTTCTGCTTTTCTTTAATTCATGAACTCTCAGGGATAGTTATCTAATTAATTGCATCTTACAGGGATACAAAACTCACTGCTTTTCAGGAGATGGAAAAACAAGGAAGGCAACTAATTCTACAATGCTGTATAATTCATGCCTTCTGAAATAATAAAATGTTAATACAGCAAGATTGTCCTCTATCTTCTCTTTAGTTGAACCACAAAATGTTACCATGTGCTAGGAACAAAAGCCATGCCAGATGCACTCATATTTGAAACCAACATCACTTGCTCCACTCCTTCCATTTCCCATGAAATGAGGCCATCTGAATGTTGAGAGAATGATTAGGGTCTTGGCCAAAAATATGTACCTTCATGTATTTTCCCTATTGCAATTTCTAGCTTGAGTGTCCAAATTTGAAAAGGGAAGGAAAAAAAAGGTGAATTGGGCTGCCTTCAAGGCAGCATTAAAACCCATTGAAGCTCTGAGGACTACTTGGAGAATAAGCAATTGCAACAAATGAATGTTGGATTCTGCTCTTTCAGGCTCCTCTTTATCTCAGCTAGAGTGCAGGACAGGTATGTTCTCATAGCTCATTTGTCTGCTGCTGTTACCCCTCTCTGTTGCACCTTACACCTCATCTTCTACCCCTGGTTTGCATTGCGTACAGCACTGTCAATTCCCAAATAATTTCTGCTACCTCGTGTTTCAAAAGCTAGCAAAAGGACAAAAATAGAAACACCTAGGCTGAGCTTAATAACATAATTGATTTGTGTGCCAGCAGACCTGTTGTGCCCATAAAGACATCTTGCTCTTTCCCCTGGACGTGAGCCAGTGAATGCCTGCAGGCAGGTGTGTGTCCCTGTAGTCAGGCAGTCTCAGCATACCTCCCTGTTGTCTGCTGGGCTCATCAGAAACTGAAGGGTGAGTAGGGGAAGGTGGGGACCTCTCCGGAGCACTTGCTGAATCTGATCTGTCTCCCTTAATAGTTAAATATAAGAATGCTACTGCACCCCTTTGCATTTAGGATCCCTGCAACACTTCTGTAAGCTACCAGTGTGCACATGGAGGCTTACTGCAGACCTTGGGCAAATCACTGCTTCAGAACATCATTTAATGTTTACAGTTACAAGAACATTTTTAACCTCATGCTGAGCATGCAGCACTAATTCCCTCCTGCTGCTATTTAGCATAAGCATGATGCAGC
Organism: Galbula dea; assembly: GCA_013399015.1. Classification (NCBI taxonomy): domain Eukaryota; kingdom Metazoa; phylum Chordata; class Aves; order Piciformes; family Galbulidae; genus Galbula; species Galbula dea. Next base: position 193,616 of record VWZX01008709.1, on the reverse strand, counting down.
TTTGTGATGGTGTTCATCAGAGTATAGCTGGGGCCCATTGTGGACTGTCTGACAATGGAGCACAGGAGAAAGACAATGGTATTTGTGACCCCATATGCTTTCTGTACACCAGCCCAATATCTGTTTATCTCAGGGCTTCAGCTGTGGATAAACAGTCACTTCCAGTGCCTGTCTGTGCTGGAGGAAGAAGTCATAGTCCCAATTGTCCATCGCCTGCTGCCAGTGAATTGGCTCATATGATTCCCCTCTAATGTGTTGCAGTTCAAATAAGATATTGCAGCCAAGACCTGCTTCTAAGTCAATCCACTTAAATTTTAGATAAAATGTGCCAGGGAACAAATACTACAGTCATCCAGTCACTTACGAGGAGGAAGTACCAAGGGTTTGAGTGCCAGGGTGAAGTATACCTTGGTTTGCATCCTACTCTCTATTTATCCTTCAGCTCTTTATTGTATGAGGATGGACAGTTCTTTTATCTGTTGTAAAATGAAGTTGCTCTGCATTTGGGCAGAAATCTGACACCAGAAAGGGACTATGTCCCTGGTATTTAATCACATGGTAATGAAATATGGGAAGGAATCACAGCAAGTGGGATCTTTAATTTGTAACTGTTTCTAGTATGAAGAGGATAAACAGGGCTGGAAAGTGTGTGTGTATGGGAACCTCTTTGCAATTTCTTTTAAAGTTGTCTAGCAGAATATGACTACTTGGAGGTGTTAATGTATACATTTTTCTGGATTTTTATTGCTCCCTACTAAAATTTTTTAGGGGTACCAGTGTTCTGATGGGTAGTATATTTGTTGATTTTGGTTATTTTTATCTTTGATTGGAAATCTCTAGGATGTTGCCTAAAAGAGACTGATAATTGTCTCTGGGTTTAGGATTTGTTTAAAAATCCTAAATAAATAAAAATTTAAACCTGGTGATATCTAATGAAAACATTGCTTATTTTTGCAATTCTCATTTCTTTGTTTAAAAAACAAAGAGAAGAAAAACCTCCAAAGAAGATTCACATCTTTTTTTGCTTGCTAGAATTTTGACAAGGTATGAGTTTTCTACAGTTTTAGATGGCTTTCTAGAAGCCTAAATGAACAAGCCTATTTTCTGCTTCTGAAGAAAGAAAAATAATTTTCGTTCCCCAATTGTTTTTCATTTTCTAGTGAAATTTTGTCAGAAAAAGCCAATTTTAATTACACTGAATCAATTTGTTAATAGGATTGATGTAGACTGCTATTTGTTTGCATTAGATTTACTCTAAAATGTTCGATAATGTCGAAGTGATAAATATTTTTAAATGAATGTATTAAAAGGAGAGAGCTAGGGAGTGCCTATATGGTTAACTTTTCTATCTTCTACCTTTTCTATCTTAATCCCATTCATATTTGCCTTAAAAAGGAACATTGTGCAGGCATATTTAAATTCAGTCTTTCTTGCAAACACATATTTTTTTGGAGCCTCTTATTTTATCCATAGCTTCTTACTGCTGCACATGAGAAACAGTTACTCTATTTGACTTTATTGTCAAAGACTCTCATTTAGCATCAGGTCAGCATGGTGCTGATCTTTTGCTAAGGAGCTTTGTGTCAGGAGGGAGTTTTTCATGTGTAATTACTGTGAGAATTACTTTGCATATTAGGGGTCAACATTTAGAGCTCTGTAATCACCAATCTAAACATATGCTGCCCCTTGCTAAGGAAAGTATTTCAGTTTTCCTTTGAGAGTGGAAGGAGACAAAGGTGGCTCCATCTGAAGGTAAAAGGTGCCAGAGATACTTGATACAGACCCAAAACTATAGAATATAACTTTTCATAACCAAACACCCCAAATCAAGATCAAAATCAGGATCCTAAACTCAGTGCTTGTTACATGGCCAAAGGTGCCTTCTATGCCTTCAAGCTGGGATATATGATCTGGGACCCTCACCTTCCCTTCATTTGTTTGGCTGTGCTCTTGCTCTTGCTCATAAGGAAGAAGGCTCTGGGATTTGGACTGTTTTCTGCTTCTAGAGGCTTAGACCTTCACTATATGAGTGTCCTGGGATCTTCTGGAGGGGTCTGATGCTGCCTTCTGCGCAACACCCTCACTGCACATGCTGAGGCCCTCAGTACAGCATAGGTCTCTTTCATAATGTAATAAGGACCACTGGATGTTACAAGAAAGCTTGAGCAAATAGCACAGACAAATACACTGCTTTTCCATCCAGTTAGCTAATCACTTCTAAGAAATATTGCACTTTTCTGACAAGTTGTGGGTGTTCTGCAAGCACTGTGCACCTGGTTGCTTTTGGAACAGGTAGTGACCCATATTGGAAATATATACACACAGGTCATGTCTGTGACTAAGGACACTAGCACTTAAATATCTCATTTATTTCACTATTATTACTTTGGAAAACTCATACACACACTGATATGCCACGGAGAAAAGCTTCTGAACAGGGAATAATTCTTGATTTTACATGTTAGTTTGAAGCATATAATGGGAAATTTCTCAACTGAAAACATAGGGAATATAGACAGAATGAATTATTTCCAGTAGGAATTAACCAAAAATTCCTTAAAGGAACATGGCAGCAGGCTGTACATTGCAATTAATTATTTTTTTTTCTTAAATGAAAATGGAGGAAAAGCCCTTTTCCCCGGCTAAAAACCAGTAGGTAAATCATTTTGCTCCCTAAGAGCTTTGGAGGAGTGTTTGACTTACTGTGAGTAGTATGAACATCAGCTTGGAATGTTTTATGCAGTTTGTAAAATGGACCTTAGCTGCAAAAGGTCAGTTCTGCATCCCAGGGTCTAGTGAGCTTAATGTTTGACACAAGCCTATCTGTACCAGGAGTTGCTCCAAGACATACTAAGGTGAATGGCATAGTTGCAATTTTTTTTATTAGACAGAATTCAAAAATATCCTAAAAGCCTAAAAAATGTGAAAGCAACATTTGATTTAAAAACCTCAAAACCACTTGTGCATAGTAAACTACCTGGTTAATATTCAGACATGTTGCCTGAGCATTTTTTATTTGCTTAAATCATGTAGTGTTTTAACATTCCTCAGAAAAATATAAAAGGAGAAAGACCTGCTTTGAATTTCTACTATTACTCCAGCATCATTGGAGAATAACTTTTTCTTGTAGATAATGGCACTAGGATATGGCCTGTCTCTACCCTTGGTCCTGCATTTGTAAAGCTTTGAAGGCAGTCTTCTAACGATGACAAACATCAGCAGAAAGGAAGGATGAATTATGAGTTTCAATGGCATATTATCAAGTGCTGAAAATAAATCTGAGCTGAAAATACAACATAGACTCTTGGAAAAGGAAACATCTGACCATAAAATTAATATGGAAGAGAGGAGCTGAGCAAAAGCTAAACTCATAGGCCTTCTGTGATGAAAACCATTCTTCCAAATGAAGTCAAGACAGTAAGGAAGTGGGAAAATCTTTGGCAAACTAGACCTATTCTTAAATTTTCCTGGCTTTTCCTGCTTTGTTTAGACTGTCAAGAGGTAGAAGCTTCTTTTTAAACACCTGCAAAAGATCATTTGGAAAATATACTAAATAGCCATGGTCATTTTCTAATTTAAACATTTTGTGTTGTACACACAGAGGGAATGCTGGGAAACTTTCTAGAAAAGTGTGTCACATTCCCTCTTACATGTTGGGGGGTTTTTTTGTTTGTTGTTGGGGTTTTTTTTGTTTGTTGTTGGGGTTTTTTTGTTTGTTTTCTTTGTTTTGTTTTTTTTAATAAATCCTTACTCTTTGGAATTAGTCATAGTGGATGGCAGAAAATCTCTACAGATCTATCAGAGATCATTTCTTTGCAACTGGAGACTCAGATGTGCCTCCACAGTCTTAGATGAAGGATGGGCTAGGTTTGTAATCCTGTGTAGATGCATGGTCCTCTTTAGTATCCAGCTGTAGGATTTTCTTTCAAGCCTGTAGAGAGGGGAAGTTCCACAGACCTGCAAGCTGAGCGGAAGTGGAAATGGAGGACTCTGAGACTCTAATCAGTTTTATTGTATTTGTAGTGCTGTTGCTGAGTTGTTTCAGTTGAACTGAAGCTAGTTAATGGCTCTGTTTGTTTATGCATTTAGTTTTAAGACTACCAACACTACATAGAGTGTGAGATGAGTGGGTTTTTATAATAAAATTATAAGAATTCAAGTAAACTTTGCACAGCTTTGTCTTTACCCTCTTGTTGAGAGTAAAGATAATTTAGAGGTTATTTATATGTTACTGCTTTGGCAAGCTGTTTTTGGCCACTCTCAATAGTTCTGACATACATACAGGGAAGCATAAAGATTGTGGTTACTTTATCCAACTTCATTGTTACATGAGGTTTTGCTTGCTTGAGACTATCAAACTTGAGTGATGGGTTGAATTTAAGATGCCAGAAATGTCAGGGCCTTCATAGATGAGCATTAATCCAAGGACTAATTAATGTTTTATGTTCAAGGTAACTAAATATAAAACTGGCAGAGGAGGCCACACAAATTTTACATTTTCACCTGCTGCAGAAGAAATGCTTCTGCTAAAAGAAACAGTTCTATTTAGATGAATTGTTGAGCAGTATTTTCTCTTACATCTGAAAAATCAAATGCTGAACATTTGAGTTTTGGGTGATTCCCCTTGAGATTTTGTAGGAATTAAAGAAGAAGTGGTCTGGGGTTTTTTTGTTTGTTTGTTTTGGTTTGGTTTTTTCTTTCAATAATATCTGAAGTAGTTGGAATTTAATCCTGTAGGATTCAAGAAGACATTGAAGGTTAAGTTGTATATAAGGGACAATGTAGCCCCAAAAAAGGAGTGTAACACGTTTGAGTTGTGAAGTCTGTTATGCATGTTTGTAGAGCAAGTAATAAACCAATGCTAAGCATGGTGCCTTGAAAGCTACATGCCTTAAATTCAAGGGGTTTTGTCTGGAAAATGTACTCTTTTAGTTTCTGGTGCTTTGTGAGAAAGAGCAGGTAGCTAGCTGCTTGTTTGTCAGGCTCAACCAGAAATAGTTTGCATTGATGAGTTGCAGTAAGAGGCCTTGGTGTGGAGTAAGGTTTTCAGTAGCGCTGTTTTACTTCCAGCAACTATAGTGTCAGGCCTGCAGTTCTATTTTACTTTATTTTAAGGGTGTTTTAATCACAGGCATGAATCTCTCTCTACAGAGCACAGATGGTTGTCAATTATTAAAAGAATTATGACAGAGTTTGATGATTTTCTTTTTTTTTTTTTAAAGAGAAGGTAATAAACTATTTCAGTCTGTTTAATCAATAGGAGTTTTATTTCCTGTAACTACAGAAATCATAATGAGGAAATGGGTATTTATCCTAGCATGCATTTAATATAAAATCTCATTGTTTTAGTTTGGTTCTACCAAGGAAGGCCTTCCAAAGGCCAAACTTTAATTATTTTCCTGTCATTTCATTTCAGACAAGCACTAAAGCATTTGTCTCATTAACTAACTAATAAAATCTAATTTTGATTTCGTACACTGCAGAAGGACTTGCACTTAAACAGTATCTTTCACTGAAGTCTTCAAAGCCTATTTATTGATAGAGCAAAGATATGTGTTTCATTATACTCCTGTGTGGTTAGAGAATATTACTAGGTCAGTTCTGCAGCTGGAGAAGCTGTCAAATGTCACAAGAAAGGTGAAGGATTGAGATGGACACTGTTTAACCAACTGTCTGTCTAACAGAATGTGTAGTTCAGAATTAGGTGTGAAGGCTTCCCACAGATCAGAAGTAAATGTTTTATCTTCCTACAAAAATAAGAAAAAAATTCTAAAAGCAGAACATTAGTTATTTAGTAAAGTGGGTTTTTCCCCACTTGTGATCTGGGTGTTGTTTTTTGTTCTGTTTTTGTTTTTTAGTTTTGGGCACTCTGGTGGATTTGGATAGCTTTCTTTGAAACAACAAAGATAAACTGATTCTGTATGAGGGCTAGAGAAATGCATTTCTCTTTTGTATCTTGAATTAGGTCTGAGAGAAATTATTGAATTTCTTCCTTGCACACATGATTGTCTTAGACTTCTGGTGTCACTATTTTGGGTTAATTACTTAGTGAAACTACATTACAACCCTTTTATGTACAAAGTAAATTCTCCGAGTCTCATTCACTCTCTCCTTTAGCTCAGCAAATAACAACTGAATTGTGCAAATGGGAAGAGTTTAAACAGAAGGTGGTGAATTTTCCTCATGTACATGGGCCAAGAGGGACAACATTGACTTCTGACTTTTCCTCAAAACTTCCCAGAGCAGAGCTTACTCTGTTCTGTATGCTCTGCAAAGACCAGCAGGAACCTGGAATGTGAATATAACAAAACCTATTTTATAAATACTGCTGTTTCTTGGACATGTGATGGTTACAGAGCGGGAAGTTGAAGTGCTTTTGGAAAACTGCAGAAGCTCTGAGGTTGGAGAACTCTTGTTTCTACAGGATTAGGCAACAGCTGGGGAAAGTTTCTGTAGAGATGTGTATTGGAGAAATTACCTTTTTCAGGGACAAACACAGTCAAAAGGTGTCTTTCTCAAGTTTCATTCTGAAATTAGTAATAACTGATGGCAGCATCAGAAAAAGGAGCCAGGATAACTCTGCATGTCCTTCTGTAACTACTGACACCTTTTAATGATGATATTGCACTGAGAAATAGAGCCTTTCTTTGCAGTGTTTTACTCATCAAAATTGTTTATCTCATCAAATATGTACACAAGTGTTTAATCTGAGGTGTTTGCAGGATATATCTCTATCACTTTTCACAAGTTGCTATCACGATGTATCTGAGTGCACTTCATTGTGTCACAAGATGGCAGTGCAGAGTAGTTTTGCAAATAATATTTGAAGGGCAAACTTTTTCTAGAGAAGTTTGTGATTTCTGGGTGACTCTTCAAACGCTAGGTTCTCATAACCACCAGTGTTGAGAAATGGAAAACTTGAAAACTCCCTACAATTATAGCATGAAGTTACATTTTCTTGATGTTATTCTTATGCAAGTCTATTTTTTTTTTTTAATATTGCAATAGGCAATGTTTTACAGCTATGCTGAAGACAAAAAAACCAGCAGGAATTCAGCAGTAATGACAGTGGGAAATCTGGTCAGTATCACCATGGAGTAAGCAATAAATCCTTATATCAATTTACTTGGTTAGAGCTGTTGACTGAATGCATCTGTATTCATTTCCATTGGGCTGATAGATCATCTTGAAGTGGTGTTAAAATGCTGGGATTTAACATCAGTAGATTCAAGTGGCTTAAGACTAAAAGATACAATGAGAATCTGGCAAAACTGTTGTAGCTGAATTGCCATAAGGGAATGGAGACCAGATCATCTCTAGAAGATCAGGAATTGCTGCAACAAAGCATGTAACAGAAATAGCAGGTTTTACTTGCAAAACCTTTGATAGATTCCAGTGTACAAGGTTATTGAACCTTGTTAGGAAAGTCCCTACTCTTCCTCAGGGTAGAGAGTGACTGACAGAGAAGGTTTTTCTTTTTACTACAGACCTTGTTCTGTCAAAAACTCTCAAAACAACAGGACCAAAGAATTAATTTAAACCCATTAAAATTAATGGGCTATATGGCTATAGTTAGAGACCACTGTGTAAGACTTTCACTGCCAGACAATGTCACCGACTGATTAAGCTGGGCTCAAAGGTGACATCCTCTAACAGCATACTCATGTTCAAATTTTTGGATGCCCTCTCTGTTTGTTACAGTTGGCAACACAAATGACCAACAGGGAATAACGGTCAAGAAGAAATGTGTAGGTGGAGTGATGCAGGAACAGGCTCCCCTAGTTGCTGCTTCTCTGATGGCAGTTTCTACCACCTGCTTTCTCTCCCTACTTTGCCTCCTCTCCTCTTGCCTCTCTCTTCCCTTCTCTCTCCTCATTATGTCACATGGCAGAATTTGCCTGTAATCTGGAGAGATATAATTGTCAATGGTTCTGCCTATTTGCTAATTTGTGACATTTACAATGTTGAAAAGCTGCACTCTTGGGCACATACTGACATTTAATTAGCATAATTACTGTGTTGGCTAGATTTAAATATCAATTTATTAAGGTAGTGTATGGGTAATTTATCATGTAATGTATCTTCTGTACCAGATTTTTAAAATTAAAAATAATAATAATTTAAACAACACTCCAAAAATGGATGAGCTACCATATGGCTAGCTACTGCAGTGTAACAGAATAACAAGTATTGTTAATTATGTCAAGCAAGAATGTGTTAGAGAATCCATTTAAATAATCACAGATCACACTGTAATCATCAGCATCTGTTTACAGATACTTTGTATGGATTTCCCCTTTACCCATTCCTCTATTTTACAGATGATTTGTACACAGGATCCTAAGGCAAAAAGCCTTAGAATGGCTCAGCCTTAACAAAATAAACCTATTTAAGAGTGTTAAATAAAGCTTGGCAAGTGACTGTGGCTATTTGCTATAGACCCAGTTGAGCTCATCAGTTCAACATGTGTCCAAGTTCTTTTCACTAAATAAGGGCAAAATTCTCCACTCTGGCTCCGTTTAGTTTGTGTCCTGACATCAGCTGAAGCCCTCTGTACAATGCAGCCATAGATTGCACAGCTGATACCGAACTGCTTCAGTTGGAGACTTCTACAAAGAGGGAAGTGTCTCATTTCCCAGAGGCAGCCAGTGTGTTGGCCTATCTTGTACAATCTAGCCAGGCAATGAGCAACTCAAGATGGTAGTAGCAAAAGGGACAGGAATGTGGAAAGCTGTAGCAAAGAACGAGCTTGATGCTATAGGCTTAAATACCTGCTGAACAGCTTTTCTGTGGTTGTAATTGAAAGAGCAATTTCTCTCAATGCTGGGTCTGTTTAAGCAAAACAAAGTTACTTGAGTGCTGTGCTCTCAGGCTCAGGTCATTTAGAAAACGAGTGATACTGGCTAGAGTTGAGGACATCAGTGTGTGAAATACTAACACCTCATAAAACTGATCTGAAAATACAGATTGTATTTTCAGATTGTAGGTAGCAATAGATTCCACTAATCCACATCAACAACCTTATTAGTTGCATGCTTTAATTAGTGTTGCAGAGCAACCAAATAATTCCATTCAAGTACGCACCCAGTAAGTCTTGTTGATTATCTTAATAACAGGTGCATCTGCAAAACTGGGCTAGAAATCTCCAGGGGACATGATTTTCATTAGATGTCTAATATTTCCCTTTTCTAGTCAGGCTGGAAAGATGAGAGCATCCTACCCTTGCTCCTGGTCCCAGTCAAAGCCAAGAAATAAGAGAAGCATGTGAGAATGAAAGGGATATGTGAAAGAATAACAAAGTCTCTCTCACCTAACCTTATAAACATTTCAACTTGGATTTCATGAAACAGATGAGAAAACAGATTTATCAGGCCTGAATATATATGCTTAGGTGCAGCCATTCCTAGGATTCTGCTAACATCAACAGGCTCAGCACCAGATAGATGTGCTTGTTTTGCTAAATGTTAAACTTCTTGTACTCTCTTGAGCAGCAGACGGCTTCTCTTTCTAGTTGCAATGTTGTCAACTGCATCAGTGAACACAGTATAGATTATAAGCAGATACCTGGGATTAGGATAGTTTGAGTATACTAACACTACTTGGAAGTAAATAAATTATCAGTGTGTTTCACAGAGGCCATCCAACCAATAAGGACATCTGTAACCAACAAGATGGTCTGCATGTAGAGACTTTATGTATGTATTTTACTTAAAATGAACTAGGAAACTTGAGGGGAAAGAGGACTTAAGGATTTAATCTTCTGACATACAACTAATCCTATATATCAGAGCTGAGAAAACAAGCTTTGCTCCATGCAATTTGCCAGCTTGATTTGCTAATCCTAATATTTAGGCAATTATGTCTAAATTGTACTTTTTCCTTTCTTTGCATCTGACTGGCTAATACATGAATGGTGTTAATATTTCCCTTTTTTAATTACATTTTCTCATTCTACAAAGTTCACCTGCTGTCCATGGAATTTTCCCTTTGTCCTGGATACTCTGCTTGGGCAAGACTGTCTTTTTCTCTGAGAGAAAGGAAAATCCCTTGGTGTATCTCACTATGATTCAAACAACAAAGTCTTCATTCCCCACCTTGAGGTTGTGGGTCAATCATCTTTGCTTTCATCAGGCACAGCATCCACAAGCATCTTTGCATATAAAAGGCATATGTATACTCCCTCAGTCTAACAAATTTTGACTTGAGAAATTCAATTAATGGGGGGGTTGGACTAGCTGGTCTTTCAAAGTCCCTTCCAACTCCTAACATTCTGTGATTCTGTGAAAGGGCTGCCATAGAAAACTGACAGAAAAATGGCAAGAAAAGCTCTTCCTCTATAATAATTTGTAAGGTAAATCTATTCTTCTGATAAATCTGACAGCTTATGGAAGGCTTATTTTTTTTCTCAGCACCAGGGACCAATGGGAACTAAGAATTGGCCATGTTTGTTGGCCAAATGATTGTGCCAGATCCAAAGGTGGTACAAAAATATTTCCACTCCCAACCTTCTTCTGCACCTCCTTTAGTCAGCACCTCATTAAAAGAAGGAAATTCACCTTGTGGTATAAATTGTTGTGATAAATTTGCTCTTGCAGGTTGGTTTTGCTCATAAGATTTAATGAAAATGAAATCATATGCAAGATATAGAAAACGTGCTGCTATGCACATTGACTTCTGGCAAGAGTTTTACTGTGCACATGGCAAAACAAATTATAATAAATGGCCACCTAGGTCTTTATCCTATAGTCTTACTGATTTTATGCCTTTGCAGCCACTGTATATGTACCAGAAATTCATAATGAGAGTCTGCAGCAGCTGAAATTATGAAGATTAACTGGAATATTAGTGTGAAATTGATTAGTAACTGCAGCTTCCGGAGTAAGCATGAAACTGGACTTGGAGAGATCAGGAGGCTTGTTTAGTATCCTCCCAGCATTACAATTGCTGGGATGTGTTTTTCAGTCCTGTCAAGAGGCAAATACCTTGATGAGATTTTGTCTTGAGGAAGCTTTGGGCCAGAAAGTAGAGTTTAATTGATTTCTGCTCAATCAAAATCTGGTCATTTGAATCAAGAAATCCAGTTGCATTACACAAGAGCTAAAATCTTACTTGGTCTGCTAAGTTTGGCTTCCTGCTTTAAACAACATTTTACAATATTTGGTTCTCTCTCCAGAGTTTCTCAAAATGTTTCTGTCTGGGTCATAATGTGCACATAGCATGCATTAAAGCACTATAATCTATTTTAAACTCTAGATAGCATAACTGCCATAGGAATGATACTGTTGATGTTAATGCCAGGCAGAGTGATTTTCTGAATCTATGAACAGACTTAATGAAACCCAAACCAAGAAAATATGGGGAGGAAACCAGGTGAAGCTGCCAGTCTTTTATGCTCCATTTCAGGAGAGCGTCAGAGAAAATAGGTGCCCACCTCCTAACAAGTGTCCCTTTCCAAAGTTTTAGACTCTGTATTCTCTGGCTACTCCCAAAATACCAGTCTGTATCACACTTGGAGATAGACCTGAAAGCAGTCCAAACTGTCTCAGGTCCTCCCGTGGAAGGGAAAACGTAAACCAGTCTGCAAACATCAAGTCTTGTATGCTCTGAGTACCACATGTTACACAAAGCTTCATGTAAGAATAGTATTTGTGGGCCCTGATTTGTAAGCCAAGAGCTCCACTTCCCAGAAATACTATGCAGTCACTATGGGGATGAAACAAATAAGATTATTTCACTGGCATGGGTTTATCTACCCATATCACATACTGTTAGGTTTCTTTCTGTAGAAGAAAGTTAGTCCCAAGCTATCTGTGGTCTTTGGAATGGGAAAAGGGGAATTAAATGTTATATGTTGTGTTATTTTGTAGTGTTTTTATTTTAAGGCTGAAAGTGGCCATTACAATAATTCAATCAGATCTTCTGCATAACTCAAGCCAAAGAATCCAGCCACTAACAGCTGCATCAAACTTGTAGCTTCTGGTTGGGTTCTATTTTAGAAAGACACCCAGAAAGAATTATATGGTTTTGGAAATGGCCTACTATCTGGAGATTAGGAGGACAGCATAGACAGCATATGTTGGGGGGAATAGATTAAACTACTTTTTTGTTTCAGTTTGGTTTCTTTAAACTTCCAAACTTTAAAATATATTTAGATGTAGATTAGGAACTAGTTGTTTTATAAATAAGCTGCTACATTTATGAATCAAGGGGTTTCTGAAAGCCTGAATCTAAGGAGGTCTGTTTTATAGAGGTGTCTTTCAAGATGAGTGTGCCTATGTGATGTTTGATGAGGAAGGAACACACGCCATAAGCCATAGCAGAAGTGCTGTTACTCTACTCATTTTATCTATCTATCTAATCAATGTATTTGTTTCTAATAATACTTAAAGATATAAAGCATATATACATCCTACCTGCTTGGCTTTCTTTTTTTAGACTATATAGCCTAAATTTTGGGGGGGACAAGAAGTGCTAAAGGCACAGGTATTTGCATGCAACTTCTCCTGCATACTCTCTCTCACACATGCAGTGTGACAGACAGTAGCTAGTGCAGTAACATGTTATAGACTTGGTAGGATTAGATAAAGTATTCAGTGATCACCAGAAACTAGGTTAAAACTTTGTCTTTTAACTTAGGACATGAATACATTTTACATAGCTAGTTTTTGACCTTAAATAGGTGACATGTTTCTCCCTTTGTTCCAGAACAACAAATGCTAAACTGCTTTTAGTCAAAAAGGAAGAAAAATTAAAAGCTGAGATTATCCTAACTCAAATTTCTGTAGCAGTCTTTTAAGGAAAACTTGAAAACAATGCATGAACTGGTAAGAGTCCAGTTTAGGACAGAAAGTGAAAATGCGTTAGTGTCCAATATGTTACAGATAATTGTTTCAAAAGCATCTATTTTCACCATTGGAAAAAGATTAGAGCTTTCAGGTATTCAGAGAAGGGAGACACTAAAGAGGATTACTGCCACTGTTCAGGTAAATCAACATGAGATAATTCTCTTGTTAAGAGATGCTGCTTGCAAACATCTTACACAAGTGGTTTCCTACGGCTTTCCAGCAGGTCAGTCCCATTCTTGTTTAATGGATTCTAGGTTGATTGCAGCTGAGCAGCCCTGCATTTCCAAGGGTGCTTTTACTCCTGATGGCCCCCAAGGAACTCCACATAGCAAGATCATAGTATATCTGTCACCTGTAATAGGTGCTTCTAATGGTTCAGTCATGCCCCAGAGAGTCAGTGGCATTCTTGCTATTAACTATGTTTAAATCTTGAGTGAACACTCGCTATTAACTATGTTTAAATCTTCAGTGAACACTCAGGTTTTTGGTTGCTGAGTTAAAGAAATCACTGGAGTGAATTGGTAAGTACCCCCCATATCTGCAGGTGGACAGAATAATGCCATTATCACTCTGACAGTGACTGCTAGAGCTAGCAGCTCTGAAGTGACTGCTTAGCTGAAAAAGCAAAGAAGTCATCTTCCTCATCTCATATAAAAGTACAAATAAATGCATGGCTCATCAAATGGAATTATGCAAAGGGTAAGTAGTTTGTCATGGTTTGATTACTGGGAAGGATACATTTGAATGAAATTGCCTTTTTGTGTTTTGTTGCTGGGTTTTGGTTTTAAGTCTTCAGCTAGAGGTTTTAATATTTGCTTGTAAAATGACTCAAATATTGTTTCATAACACTTAACTCTTAGTATGAAAGATTCTTAATCCAGCAGAATGGGTGTTGTAGCTTTGGTCCCCTTCCTGGCAAAGGGGTTAAAATCCTAAAGCCAATTATCTTATTTGCAGCAGTGGTTGAAATGCAGAGTCTTACCTGAAGGCATCCTGCAAAATTTGTTATACTGTTAATATCTTTAGCCTATGTGATGTAAATGCTCTGGGCTCTTTAATAGTTTGATTCATCATTCTGCTGAGCACCAGATACTGTCTCCCAGAAATTTTTGAGCAACCTGGGCATATATTAAAAGAAAATTTCACTAACATTATTTGCACTGTTGTGAGCACAGAAATAGTCAGTGATATGTGAAGGGTGTGTGTCAGGAGGATGGGGTCAGGCTCTTCTCAGTGAAGCCCAGTGACAGGACAAGAGGCAATGGCTGTAAGCTGAAGCATAGGAGATTCCGTGTGAATACACGTAGAAATTTTTTCCCAGTGTGGGTGCCAGAGCACTGAAACAGACTGCCCAGAGAGGTTGTGGAGTCTCCTTCTATGGAGATATTCAAAACCCGTCTGGATGCGCTTCTGTGTTACTTGGTTTAGGGAATCCTGCTGTGGCAGGGGGGTTGGACTAGATGATCTTTCGAGGTCCCTCCCAACTCCTAATATTCTGTGATTCTGTGTGATTCTGTGAAATACAGGCAAGCAACCTATTTTCAGTGCTCTCTAACTAAGCACCAGCATGAGAATCCTAGGATATGGGTATGTGTATACTCTTAAATAAGAGACAAAGTTCTTGCCCCAAGCCTCCGTTTACCAGCACTCCTTGACCACTCACTCTCTTCTTGGCTCTGGTTTGAACTGTTCCAGTTAGCTCTCTCTCAGACATCTGTGTGATGTAGTGAATTCATTCTGCACAGGGGGAATGGAAGTCAAAAAGTGCCTCTTTGCCTTGTGTCAGCCCATAATTGTGACCTATTTAACATTTTATTTGTAGCTAGTGTCCCAAGAATTGACTTTGGGTTCTCCAAAATAAACTTTAGGTAAGTACTGAGATGGAGTTAAATTCCCTGCTGATTGTTATAGCTTCCCTAAAGAAACTAGTATGCAGAAGTTCTATCTCCATTAAAGTAAGGCTGGCTGTAAACATGCTGGTTGGTGATGTCTCCTGTAAAATAAAAAACTAATTGATCTTGTGGAGTCAATATAAAAAATGCATCTTGAATTATTATGATACTCTCTGGCCTGGACTTAAATAACTAGCTATGATACCCAAATTCAGTTTACAAGTGGTAATAAATTTAAAATCTACTTCTATTTCTTTGGGTGTTTTTAAAATAGTTTTTCAGTGAAGGAAGCTACAATGAATCCATAAAACTTTGTACTTTGTGAGCTTAGTGTATTTCCTGTAATCCTAAGATCACATTAACCCATAACTTTTCAATATTCAAATGCTGTTTTCTTTAAATATTTTTATAGGGAAGTAAGTACCTGGCAGCCTCAAAGAAATATGCTTTGAAGTGGGTTGTTGCTGATCTGCTTCCCAGCAAGGTACATCCTTTCTTATTACTCAACTTTATTGTTGTATCCATGTTAACTTATGCAAAGCAAATATAGTATGTAAGCAGCAGCTAAGTTTCACTAGAGTGTCAGGCAGCATAATATGCTTGTATTGTTGGCATAAACTGTTGTTTTCAGGTTGGAAAGCAAACGTAGGTATGCTCAGATGCCAGCCAAATTGTAGATCATGAGCCTTGGATGCTAGCTAAATTGTGGACTGTGAGCTATGGCCAAGGGCCATCCTACAGTAGACAGGCACTCTGTATGGAGGTTCAGAGACTGAGACTGGGAAGCTGGGCAGCAATATATTTTGATCCAGCAAACAGGATCTCCTTACTGCCTAATGCAGTTCCTCATAGAGTGAGAGATTTTAGAAGCTCCTTTCTTGGGACATGGGAGGTTCCACAAGCTCCTTGTGCTATTGACCTCGATATTGGTATGCTCCACTCTTGCAACCTCCATGCATGTATAGCTGCAGCCTGGCTTGTGCGTTCTAACAAGTAAGCTGAAGCACAGCCCTGCAAACCTTCTGCCTGTAGGGCTTCTGTGGAAGTCAGAGGGCTTTGATTGTTGTAAGTTTGCTGGCTTGGAACACCAAAGAACAAAAAGCACTTTATGAATACTGTGCAAATTATGTCATAAAAAAGTGACAAGTAACCAAATGATTCACTGTAAATGTATCAGTAGTTTTGGTGTTTATCTTTTTTTTTTTTTTTCCAGCTGATCTAAGAAAAGGTTTATTGTAGGAGTCTGAGAATTGCTCACATCTGAGAGGTTTTGGGTTATGTCTGCTCTTCCCAAGTATTTGGCTTAGCACTGGAACACGAGCTCAGGCATCCCACCTCCTGAGAGCTGTTCATGTTCCTGTTCTCTTGTAGTCATGGCACACTCATTTGATGTATCATCTTTCCCTATGATTACAGTGACAATGATCATTACTGGCTACAGATTCAGTGGGGAAGGAAGGATAAAAAGAGGGTAAATTTTCTGTTTAACATTCTCTGCCATATTGTTAACAGCATACACTCTTCTAGCCAGACATATGCTTTCTCCTGCTCCTCACCCCAGAGTAGATGGTGTGATACATAGGATTTGAGATCCTCACCCCTGTGACAAACTTCCACTGTAGCTCCACCTCTCCTCAACTCGTATGCTGTCCAGGAAGTCTGTAGTGCCAGGGCAGGGAGCTACAAGCAGCAATATCATATCCTACCTGCAGTTTCCTGCCCTCAGTTTCCTTTTGTCAGTGCCACTGAACAGAGTGACATTTCACTTGATCAGTTGGTATGAGAGGAAAGCTTTTGGAAACGTGAGATTTCTGGAGAAGGGTAGAGCTTCCCTTAGGAAGGAAGATGAGCTTAAGGTCTCTCTAATGCTGTGGATGCTAATGATGTTGTGTCCAGAAGCTCTGTGGTATGACTTGTGTGTCCAGTATGAGCCATTGTGAGGGATGAATCTCTTCTATATTAAAGTGAACATTGAACGTAACAGGGTGATAGAGTTAATGACAGCCTGTAGTGGAGTTTTACTGGGGTTTATTTAGGAACTGTCAAGGTTCTTAAGTAAACTTGCACGTTTTAAAACTTTTTACAAAACCCTAAACCAGTACAAACTTTTAAACAAGCTTTTACCCTCCTTGATTATCTTTCCCACCAATATGCTCCCTCCATCAGTGCTGGGTCTCAACTTCCTTTCCCCACATGGAGGTTATGTTGATCCTGGAAGGTTGGGCAGAAAGTCCTGGTGTTTTCACGCTGTGCTGCTGCATCCAGCTAACAATATCTACTGCTACTGGCCAGCTCCCCTGGACCTCCCTCAGCACTTGGCTCTGCACATCTCATTCATTGGTCTTCTGGATCGTCCACAACTTCTAGGATCTTCCTCCAGCCAGGATCTTCACCTTTCTCTTTCCAGGCCCTCGTCTTTTCTCCAAGATCAATGTTTCTTTATGGAATCTCTTCTTTTTGGGGCTTCTTTCTGAAACCACAGATCCCTGATTGTCCCAATCTATATAGTGTGTGTAGAGAAGAAAAACATGCAGTCAGCCTCCTAGTTGGTGGTTTTGTCTCATGTCTCTTTCTTAATTGAAGGATCTGGGATATGCCACTTCTGTTTAGTTACAGGCCACTTTTAGCTTATGCAACGTCAGGTATCATAACTATATACAACAGTCTCCACTTGTTGCAGCTAGCAAGTATCAGGCTTCTGCTGGAGTGTTCAAAAGTCCAGTTTTGGACATTCACCCATCTATCCACCAACACAAACTGAACTATCTACTGCCTGTTAGTGTTCACAGTTTAAATTGGGGTTTGTAACTTATGACATATATTTGCTTAGTTTTGTATCTAATCTTACTGCTTTGCAACTGAACTAATTGTGGGTACAAAGCTAGTGAAGGTAAACAGGGAAAAGGATGGGCAGAGCAAAGATTCTTCATTAATGTCGTCCAGTTTGGCACACATGCACTGCAACAAACCATGCAATACCAGGCAAGAACTGTACAGACATGCCCTTCCTCCAGATCATGACAGATGTGTACTAGCTAGCATCTATATATTTTAGAGAGATGTTAGTAGATGCAAAGAATCCAAATAGGTAAGTGTTTTCATTTAGTATTTACTATCCAGAACCAGTTTTCGGGGTTTTTTTTTTGCTTTCCACCCCTTGGAATTCTTCTGTCATTTCATTAAGAATAGAAGCCGCTAATATTAAAAACCGGTTTCCTCTGTCACTTTGGTCTAGCAGCTGAAAGGCCTGCTTGGTAGTATGTACTGTCAGACTGCTCAGATGTTTTATTCCTGCTATGGAGAAATGTGTAGTATGAGTCAGAATTTTTATTGGAAAATTAATTTATTTGTTCTGTATTTTTGATGGAGTGGTGGTGTGTTGGTTGTTGTGTTTTTATTTAGTTTGTGGAAAATGAGCCAGTTCTGAAAGTGATATTGTTGGTTGCTGGGCATAGGCTGGCTCCTGGCAGCAGCCGCAGTGGAGGATGCAATTATTCTGAAGGAAAAGGAGAAACCCACAGAATGAACCATACATAAAACCTTAGTTACTACTGTTGGAAGCCACTGACTTATTTAGTTGCTGAATCTGAAATTAAATGTGAATGGCATATCACATGAAGAACGAAGAATTACAACATTATCTCTTAACCATAATGGAAATTTACAGACACACTGTAAGCTTTTAGGTGGTGATGTGGTAAAACACAACTTCATTTTCTGATTAGCCCAAGGACAGCTGATTTTGACTTACATGTCACTGAGGTGGCTCAGCAACAATCACTTTTTGTAAATACCAATTCATTTTGTTAGGCCAGAGATGGTTCATTTTGCATAGAGGGCTATTTTACTAGTTTTTCAATATTACAGTATTACAGAGGCTAACAGTGATCTTCCCATCTCTTATTAATAGAGCTCTTCCTTTTTATCCTCCATTCAGGACCCTATAGCTTTGACTGCTTGCTCTGACATTTTGTACTGCTACAGTTAGACAAGCTCTGAAAATATATGCCTTATTTCCAGCACTTCTATATGAAATGTGTTAAAAATTCTTTTTGTGACTTCAACATTAGTGTAGTAGAAAAGATCCTACAGGGAAATTAATGGAAATATTCCACTGTGGTCTGGGCAGATGTTATGGTTTTATATAGGAAAAGACAAATTTCTGTCCCGGGTTAGCGCCTGCTGTACCCAAAGGATAGTAATTTCTTTGCAAGTAATTGGAAGGAATGAATTTCTCCCTTTACCAGCTAGCTTTTGAATTGCATTTTCTCCCCACAAACTCCCTTCAGAAAACATGCAAAGTAAATAATTAGAATTGCATATTTGTAACATTCTTTAAAAATGTTCTTAGAATTAAGATGACACATGATTTATGGTGATTAGTGTATAGATGAAACCATAGATATTCTACCGACCTTCAAAATGTAGTTCAAAGGAAATCTTGACATTTTTTTGAGTTCTAACAAAGTTGGGACCAGCCATTAGAACTACAGGATGCACTTTTGTTAATGCAAGGTGACAGCTATGGCCTGATCCTTAACAGCAACATAGCTTTGAGAGTACATTTTTCTAAAGCATTTTGAATACATGTGCTCTATAGATTCTTAAGAAATTAAGCATAGCTGAATACTACAATATATTGTATGATGCTGCACCCAGGCTAATCCTTTTCTGGGACAAAAATAACTGTGAAGATGCTGCAGACCATGCCTGGACTGTATGTAATTACATACTGACTTGGAAAGAAAAGATTGAGTTTCTCCTTCCAAGGAGTCCTCAGTTGTAGGAGCAGAGAAGTAAATCTGCTCATATTCAGGCTGAAATTATAGAGGAGTTCTGTTAGAAAAGGAAACCTATCTTCTTCACAGTGGTTGAGAATGAGAGTGGGAGCTCTCTATGATCAGGGCTGCCCTTCTTAGACATTTGGCAGAAGTGATGACTAAGACTAAAATATCTGAGAACAACAATGAAGAGGGCACTGAAGTGGCCTGAAACTTGGGCTTTCACATGATGGGAGGAAGCAGAGGAAAAGGAAAATTGAGACTGACTGTCAAGAAAGATATTCCAAACACAAATTGTAGAAATTCTTCTTGCTTGAGTGATCTAATGGCAGACTGTGCTGCTGCCTGTTGTGCAGAGGCAGAAAATTGGTGTCTGTCTATGGAGATGAGTCAGGGATGCTTGATTTGCTCAATAATATTTTATTAGTGTATGCTTAAAAATACATGATTGTAGGTTTTATATTGCTTCTAGCTCTACCTCCTGAAGAAGTTATTTCAGAAAAGCCTGGAGTCTATGGGGAATAAAGATGACTTTAAATGTCTATTTCACATTAAAATTTGTATAGGGGTTATAAAGGTCACAGAAGCCATATGGTGCCAAAGGCAGGATCTCTTATTGGGCATTTTACCACCTCTCCATGCCTATATCCTTTAACCTGCCTTACATGAACAGTGTAGCAGAAAGCAGGGGAGAAGTGGAGGATTCTGCTCTTTGTGGCCTAGGACCACTATTGCAGGTGAGCAGAATCTTATTCCTTCTGCACAGTGGCTGCTAGTTTTCTCTCATCCCTGTTTGGATGGATACTTTAGCATCACCCTGGGGATGTTGTGAGGTGTACTTACCACACAAGCATAGAACCAGAGAGGATTTTCCTTCCTTGACTTTAGCTGTTAAGGCATGAGAGAATTCCTGGTGAACATTTGACTCTGTGTTTTCCTTATAGCGTTTCTTTAACAACTTGAGAATGACCTGGTGTCAGGACACGGAGGGACAGAAGTTATTCTATATCCTCTGGGCTGCAAGGTTAGTACTGAATTAACAAAGTTTTGCTTTGTGCATAGCTGCATACAGCAGTTATGTGCTTCTAGTTCTGCATGATTCCTTCATCTGTTTTAACAGCCACAGGTTATAAATAAACAAATTAAATTGCTGTGAAATTCTTCTTTGATACAGTTATAGACACAGTATTGACAAGCTTGTGTAAAATGCTGCTGTTTTGTGTGGTTTGGTTTTGGTTGTCTTGGGGGTATTTTTGGTTGGGATTTTTTTGTTGGTCTTTTTTTTTCCAAACCAGAACATAGCTAACTCCCCAGCAATTCCTTTTTTTCCAAAACTATTTAAGATACTGCAAGCACAGTGGAATTTTAATCTTTATGAAAATGACTTATGTGAAAAATCTGCTTGAATTAGAGTAGCCTTTATTTTCTTGGGGAGGAGTGGAAAATATTCCCCATAATCTATCTCTAACCATTGAAGTGCATGTTCCTGTGGGTGAAAGTCCATAATCGTATATATTTATATATTCATATATATGAATGCATAAAAATTATGTGAACCCTCTGTGTAAAGCACTTTAATGTTACTCAGGAATGCTCTCTAGTTTCTCTGTATTGCTTAGTTCTCTAACATTTTAACCCCACAGTCTGCTTTCTGCTTGGGAGTGCATTGGGATCCACTTAGTTCACTTACCTGTAGTTATCTCTTTAGACATTTGTGATTTAGTCCCCGAACACTGGAGAAGTGCAATCAAACTGCAGAACAGCAGATCACTAGTGACCAGAAACAAGACTGCATTTCAGGGGAAATCATCACAGCTTTAAAAGGTAAAGGCAGGCTGGTCTGATCCACAGCTGAATAGCAAAACCTCCAAGGAACACCAACGTGCTGAGGAAAGTGGTGTTGATGGTTTAATATGTATCTTTCTACACTCAGTGATGCTGCAGCTCAATGTGCTAGAAATGCTGTTTCTTTGTAAATGTTAAACAGATTTTTTTTTTTTCTGACATCTACAGATGATTATGTGGTCCCAGCTGAAACAGGTTTTGGTTGGTTAAAGGCAAGCCACAGCCAAAGCAAAATAAACACATATTTTGTAAGAGGCTATATCCATACTGCCTGCAAAATACTAAGTCATTCAGGTCCTTCCTTAATACTAAGGAGGTAGAGTGGAGGGGGGGGGGGGCGCGGGGCGGGGAAAGCTACAGCAGTTATGTAGCTGGATCCCTGATACCAACCTTTTATGGTACTCCAGCCAAACTCAGACCAGATAGTTCCTTTGGGTCTCTGAATTATGTATGTGCTTTGCACTATCTGAATTCACCACCTAATCCCTGCTGTTATCCTCATCTGCTCTCTAGCATTTATCATGTTTCAGTGAAACAGCTTCACAAAAGCAAGTGAAGAGATTTGTGTATATGAGAGAGTGTTTTGATAGCAAAAGATTGATGAGCATGACTTTTTATTTTGTAGCTTTGTGGCAACCCGTCATTTCACTGGGTTTGTCACTGTTTCTCAGCTTTCTGGAGAACTTTGCTGACTATCTCATTAGTCTTCTTAGCAGAACTACTTTCTGGGCTCTTTATACTGTAGAAACTGTCAAGTAAAATGTGCCTGTTGAAAAAGTGAGGCATAGTAGATGGCAGAGGTGCAGTGTGAATTGTGTATGTGAAAAGGAAAAACTTGTCAAGGCAATGTGGTTGTACAATTCCCGCCACTCGTGGGTCGCTTCAATATAGGGTGTGACTCCCTTCCCTGGGCCGCAAAATGATCCACTGGAAAAGTACAGATTGCACCGGGTAGCATACCAGAGTGTTAAGACATCACCTCAACATACCTGGCTCCTGCCTCCCTTATTTTCTGGGCATGATAAGGACAATTACTTCCTGCAGTGGACCAGAGTGTTGAGGTGCACCCCTCAGCATGCTTGGCTCCTACTCCTCTCCTTACAGTCTCAGATGATAGATAAGGACCTAGTATGCTTGCACTTGGGCCGTAGCCCGGAGGGGGGACTACCAGGATGCTTAAATCCAGGACTTGGGCAAACTAGAATATTGCAACACTCAAGGATGAAGTGGAAAAGTACTTGACAAAAGTCAGTTATCTCAGATGCCATAAATAGTGACACAAAATGAGACCATTTGAGCTCTCCTTGATCACAGCAGACTTTATCCAGCATCTCCCCTGAGTCAACTGCTGGCAAAGCTGACAGAAGGCCTGGGCGAGATCACCTCATTGAGACTCAACTCCTACCCCTTGAGAAATGCTGATGCATTGCATTTACTCTAAACTTGAAGATGGCAATTTTGACTATAGTTTAGTCTCTTTTACCCACCTCTCTACCTATGCAGGTGTTCGTTTTTATGTATTTGCTTTTATGAGTGTGGAAATCAACATGTTTCATTGGCCAAGTGTTTCTGTGTCTGCATGTTTTGTGTTCATGCATACACACATGCTTTGGTTGGAGATACCTTGTAGTGAGTTACTGTGATTTTTGTCATCATTAAACCTGTAATTAAGTTGCTGATTTACTAAATCACGTGTTATAGTAAGTGCTGCTAAAATAAGACTTTGATTTATCGAATTTTCTTAATAAATCTTGAATTGCTGAGAAATCAAACTGTGTCAAGCATATTCACCCAAGACACACAGCAAGACTTTGTGTGGCTGCCAAGAAAATGAGAGGCTGCAGTTCGACCAATCATCCACACTACTCATCTCAATTACTAGCCTTCTGCTTTTGGGATCACACCAGGAAACAACCCCTACAACTCCTCAATGAGGTAAGCACTGCCTCAAGTAGTAAAGCATCAGCAGTGGAAGTTTCATCCATTTTCCTCACTTGCTTTTCTTATTCACACATTGGCTAGACATGACCTCAGCTGCTATTTGGAAACTGATGCGATGACAACTCACAGTGGCCTTTTGCTGTCATTAAATCCTTCCCGTTCCTCTCACAGAGTCAATCAGATGCGAAGTAAGTCTGATGTGTACATTTTTCTCATTTCTCCTTTTCCACCTCTGTGGCTAGGGCAAATGTTTCTCCTTCTGATGACCTTGAAGTATGTAAAGTCCATTTCAGTTTTCAATGCAGAGTTAAATGGGCTCCGTTGTTCAGAGATGTATTTTGTATCTTAATTTCATTAGCTTTGTCTTCTGTTTGCATATTCTTCTTTCGAAAAGCAAGAGGCCATGACAAACTTGGGTTGTGGCCTACTGCTCAGCTGGAATTACCTCAGCTTATTTTTTCTGATGCCCTTACTTAATCTGATTTGTAGAGTTGTTTGCAACTTGAGATAACTGTCTCTCTTTCTAAGCTATGGAGCAAATTATCTTATGACCTCCATATCCTCTTGATTTCGCTCTGAAATTTGCATAGGGACTTTTATATATCATATCATAAAGTGACCACCTGTGTGACATTTTCTGTATTCCTAGCAAAATATGTGCCTTGCTCTTATTAATAGTATGTGTTGTTATTCAGACTGTCATCCTTCTATGAGCTGATTAAACCAAATGACCACGTTGCATCTGTATATAGTGCCTTTGAAACAATTAATCTGGCATGCCACCATGCTGAGACTGACTATATGTCATCTCACTGAAGATATCTAGCTTGTAGAAACTCTCCAATGCAAGGCGTGTGAGGAGGTATTTTACAAACAGTAAACACTTTCCCCAGAATGTTTTCTTGTCATAAAGTTTAGTTTTATGAAAGGTGGCAAGAATAGCGACAAAAAGTAAATGGAATTAAGTCCTAAGCATTTCTTTGCTCCACATGTAAGTACTTGTGGTAGTAGATTTTCCCATCCGTTAGGGAAGATGCCCTATTAGTAACAGTCCCTTGTGGCATGTTGCTTCACTCGTGCATCCTGTCTTAGTTGTGATGTGGATCTATACAGTACCATTTACCTCTGATTTGTTTGCAGTTTAGGCTTATTTCCCACAGATCCCATTCTGTGGCTTGAACTGTGAATTTCCCCATCTAAGTCCTTACTGATGAAGTTGTATGTCTGTAGGGTTGCAATTTTTTATGAAGAGAATCAGAAACTGTATTTCTCTTGGTGGGGTGGTAAGGGGATCAAAATCCACACCAAAATTCACATTAGCATTATTAACATCTGTTAAAACTCTTGGAGGTAGTTGTGTGTTCTTGTGCTGTGAAAAGGGTGTGGATCTCAGATGTGCACCTGTGTTCAGCATTGACTCTGAGCTACCACACATGGGCTTCCTCACTTTACTAGAGGACGGTTTGAATTGCAAAAAGACTTACTTCTGTCTCAGATTTTTTTTCTCATGCTTCCAACCGCCAGCTTTAACATAATAATGTTTAGGTGTTTGACTTTAAGGCAACTTTGCAGAACCTTACTCTGTTTACCTTTAAGTTAATTATTTCTTTCTAATCCTGTCAATTATTTTTCTTTTGGGGTGTGATTCCCTAATCCTATTTCCTCCCCTGATTAACTTTCAAGCAGTCTGTGTTCTTTTGGTACTGAGTGGTTTGAGTGTAGAGGACTCTGGTTCATTGCTTAAGATGTTGAAAATTTTTCTAGCCTGTTCCAGGACATCTATTGCTGAATAGATGCCATATAGAACCATTATGGATACTAATAAAAACATAATCTTCATTTTCTCTTGGAAGATAACAAACCACCTACTTTATTCCTAGCAGGAGATATGCAAACCTGCTGTAATGTGTAGCACTCTGTGGTTTGTCCATATCCAGATTGGTAAATGAATTTCATTGGGCTTTGGATCAGTTCACAACAGAAGGAACTGCCTGCTGGGCACCCCAGTTTGCCAGTATCAGTAAGAAGAGTGTTTGGTCTATCGGGTTTTGATGGTTGGCCACCTCCCTCATGGGAACACTGTTACACCAGGTGGTGGTGCTGCTCATACCTACTGACTGGTGGGGACAGCTATTGGCAGGGGCTTCCCAGAAGTGGCAATTTTAAACTCATAAAAATTTATTAGCTGTGAACTTATCTGATAAAGCCAAGTAATTTAATCTTGTCTTCTTGTTTGACTGTGGAAATAAGACCATGTGGAAAAAACACTTAAAGGTGTGCTTGTAGGATCCATAAGCTTTGCAATACAATTTTAATCTTTATCTTACAACTTTTTTCAAAATGAGTGTACTCTTTTTAATATACCTGTAATATCTTGTGCCTCAGAAATTTGTGGATATAATTTGTTGGTTTGCATTTTGAAAATCCTATCATATTCTGAATCTTCAAAATGCATAACTAGTCAAATGTAAGTGGATATATTTGTAAGTTCATTTTCTAAAGCAATATAATTTAAGAAACAGATTATACAGAATGTTATTGAGTCCCTCAATTTTATTTTGTGACTTATTCTAAGTTATCAATATATCCAGGAGATACACTGGCGAATATTCAAATATTTGTTCAGGGAATCTAAATGAACTATCTAAAGCGAAGGGTGATCTTTCCTCTCTTTCCATTTCCTCCAATAGACTCATATATTTCAGATTACATAAAAATGGAAAAATCCTCTTCTTTTAGGTTGCTTTATTGACTGCTTTGGGTGCATACCAGAAATAGATTGTTCCAACATATTCTTTGCTGAGAACCACCTCTGAAAGCAGTGAGAAAAAAGGGCATGTGGTAATCCACATGGGTTTTCTGCATTTTTTTAAAATTAATCTGGCAGGGTGAAAAGATCACTCAACTTTGTTTAGCATTTTTTGTTTAATATCTTCAGGCCTGAAACTGTTTATCAATAAGAGCCAGTTTTCTTTTCCCTTTTCTAGGCACTGCTGAGAACACTTGACTCTTTTCCTCTTTTTCAGTCTATCCATGCAGTGCTCTCTAATCTCTTTTTCCTAATAATATAGAGGGTGAAACTTGCTTTCTTAATGTACATATTCTCTGAAGGTTGCAAGATTTGGATTTATATAATCTGCTGAGCTCCCCTTCATTGCCTTCATCTGCAAAAGTTGCAAATGTTACTTGGCCACCTTCTTCCTCCCTGTGGTTCATTCTCCCCTCAGGTTTCAGCAGGTTTTTTCCCAGAAGGCTGTTCCATGACCCTAAGACAGTAAGGGAGTCCTCTGGGGCAGCCAGCAATGACAGTGCAACTAATATCCCAAAGGAAAACCCATTTTAAGTTGTTCCCACAATCCAGCAAAAATACCTCTTCTTGACCAATTATTTTCTTCAGGGCTTGCCTATTTTACTGTCCTTCTAAACCTTTTTAATTAAATTGGGAACTGACCTGTTGCCCTTAGGCCCTCCATCATGACCATTTTATCGCTGAGCTATTTTGTGCTACTCCAGCAGTGCAAAATAACCTTCAGAATTTCTAAACAGCTAGTGGAGAAAGGAGTTGGTCAAGTTAGGAGTATGGAAATTTTCTGACCTGGACTTCAAATTCTGCTTAGTTTACATGTTTGCTGGCATGTGAATCCACATATCAGTATTGCTTGACCTGGACTTTGCTACAGAATTTAGATCTGAAAAGGGTCCAAATTTGAGGGATGTTTAGGCCTAATGTTTCAGATCAGCTTATGGGAGATACACACTCCAGCTGCAACATTTGAAACTTTCTTTGTATTTTCAGTACTTTCTACAGTTTTGAACTCTTTTCTGACAATACTAAAATTCCAGCAAAGGGACACTGGACCAGAAATATCATCAACTCTTTCTTTAGCCACCTAGCTAACAGAAAGACACGAGCACGCTTTGCACCTAGTCCTTACATTGACAGAATGCTGAAACTTGCACCAACCCACCAAAACTTGCATTGACCAGTGACTTGTTTCTGCTTGACTTCTGCATATTCAGCTCTCTGAGCCTCACTGGAGTTATACCAAGGAGAATGCTTGCTCCAGAGAATCTGTTCATGGTTGTTTTGAAATGAAAAAGAGAGAGAAAGTTTATTACGTCAGCATCTTCTTCAAGCCATAATTCTTCTTGATGCTTCTTTTAGAAAACACTCAAAATGACAGGAATTCTTGTAAATTCTATTTCATGATACATCAAAGCATTGGCCATGTATTCTGCTATTTTAAATGATGCAAGTGTAGTAAAAGTCTCTATGAGAAAATGTCTATAAAAAAACCTTCCAAGTTCATAAAGATCCTTTTCAGTGAATATCTTGTGTAGAATTTTCTACTTTTCTTGTTTTGTTATTGTTCTAATGGTATTATAAAACTAAAATTATCTGCAAATATATCTGGCAAACAAGACTCCTCACAGATAAGAGCAAAGTTTGAAATTCCAAATGTTTGTCATTCTTCCACTTATAATCCACCTTTTCTCTTTGACCTAGTTCTTATCTTTGCTTAGTGGCTCTGATCAATAGCTCTAACCTGTCATCAGACATATTTCACATATGTGTCTCAAATAATGGCATATGTCATTTACCCTATTTACAAATAAAAAGCAGGCTCACAGATTTGAAGTAGTTTTACCAAAGTCACATAAAAGAAAAAGACTCCAGGGCTCCTGCCTGGACAGTGTCCATAATCTGTGCACCACAATGTACTGGGTTTTGTCTTACTTTTCCCCATAAGGTTAGTTACCCTTTATTAGCAATATAAATATCTCACTGTATTTTCACACTTATAATAGACTTAATACATGGGAGTGGTGGAAACAATATTCATGATACAGTTTCTTATGAGATTCAAGGGGTTATGAAAACAACAGTTGACCTTGAAGGGTAAGAGGAGGGAATTGTTTATCTTTCTTTTATTGTCTAGCAAAATTTTCAAGGCTTTGTGTACCATAAAGAGCTGCCAGGGTAACTGCAACACAGGCACATTTACCATTTACCTTCACCTCTGGTGACCTGACTCTGTGGTTGAGAAGCACGGCAGCAGGCCATAATATCTCCTATTATGGTCTCCTCATCCCGATAATCTGGACCTACATGAGCAGTTTCTTTTCAGTGTGTGATAACCATGTAGTGTCAGGCTTACAGCATGAAGTTTCCCTGGATTTATTACAATGTAGAGAGTACATTTCCAATTAATAGTAGATGTCAGAGGATGTGACTGAGGTGTACTTGAACCAAGCAAGCCAACTCCGCTAATAAATTAAGGCTCAGGAATCTTGATGGGGTTGATAAGCATTGCTGTTTTTTCAAATGAGCAATCAGAGCCTGATGCCAATGTAGACAGAAGTTTCGTAGCAGAGCCCAAAGCAGACTCCTGATCTTTCAACTCCTAGATAAATTTCTTAACATTTCTTAGTGGGTTTAGATGAGCTTGAAAAGTGATCCATTCCTTTCTGCTGAGGACTGTGCCTGTAAAGCACCCCTGGAGTCATTAATGTACTAGGTCATTTTAAGTAAATAAATGGAAAAAAGAAACATCAGTCATTCCTTAGGGCAGGGGGAAGATGCCACTGTTCTTGCTGTTATGATTATTTAGACTGATGAACCTGTGGATTAAGCTCAATATATTGACTTCCAGCATTGCCACAAGGACAAAGAAATGAGAAAATTTGAGTGTATTTTCTGTCCTTTATGTGCAGCAGCATGTCAGGGATAAGATTTTTCTTAGAGCAAACATCCTCTGAGGACAGGAAAAGAACGCTGGAGCAACTGTGATCTTAGTCAGAAAGCTACAAAGCTTAGTTTCAATATGCTATATTTAAAAGTTCACTTGGCTTGCCCTCCTTCTATCACCAGTTAAGTATTTTTTTCCGAAATAGAAAATTATTTTGTTTGAATATGAAATAGTGTTAAGCATTACACAAAGTGATCTTTTCAGGATGGTTAACCGAGTTCCTGTGGATAAGGAACCATTGTCAGAGGTGAAGCAGCAAAGATATAGACTGGAGACAATAGGGTTTATATGCTTTTGGCTTTCCTGTTTACTGGATACACATGACATTAGAAGTAAGAATATAATTTGTTTTCTCTGTCCAGTCATTCTTTTTCTTTTCAACATACAATGCTAAGAAGACAGTGTTTATGGAGATAACCTTTTCTGCAGCTCTTTCTAAGGTAAATTCCTCATTACTGTGAGTGAGAATAAATACCCTTCCCTAATGCAGTGATGCAAATTCATGTGTGCTGCCATCATAGGAAAATTCTCAAGAAGGGAAGTAACAAGCAGCAGGGAGATCTTCTTTTAGATTTTTTTCTGCATAGAGGCCAAAATTTGAGGTGTGCAAGTACTACTGCTCTAATCCTGTCTAGTGTTAGCTATTTACTTGACACTAGATAGAATATATGGAAGAGAAAGTAAATCAGTGCCAAAGAACTTGATTTAAGTGACTTACTTCAAACTCTTCTGGTAAGTACCTTGGAAAGAATGCTTGTTGACTTCTCTAGAAGGTGATATTTTTGACTGAACTGGAAGGGAGAAGATGCCTACACAGGAAGGTAAAGAAAGATAGTACAGAGTCCTTAAATGACTTTTTAGTTAGAAGAGTGCAAGTCAGGTTAACAGACCCAAGGTGGTGGCAGACCTTGGATAAAAGCAGCTCAGCATGAGTTGCCAAAATCTTTGACATTAGTACTAGCATTTTTTTGTTGTTGTTTTGTTTGTTTATTTGTTAGTTAACCCTATTGGAAATCTTATAAATGAATTTTTTAAAGGGATGTGATTGGTCTAGAGGAATGACTAAGCATGTAGCTTTTTTAGTTCATACTTTACTGAGTATGGAAGTAGGCAGAAAGAGTATACCACTGTAGGGTTTAGAGTGAAAAATGGAGAAGACTACAGTGTGACTCTGTCTTCAGATGATTGAATAGGGACTGTCCTGATTTGGGTTAGAATGTCCTGGTTTGGGTTAGAACAGAATTAATTGTGTTCAGTGACTTTATTTTCTAAGTATTCCATTCCATATACATCATATTCAGTATCAGTCGTCCCTTCCCCCCCACCTTGCCAGAGCTGCCTGCTAAACTAAACTTCCCCTTTAAAACCTGAAATTCCTGGATGCTAAGTATGACCCTGCCCCCCAGGGGGAAATGGAAATTGGAGGTCTTTGGGACCCTGGGTGGGGGGCTGGGATTTAGTCTGGTGCTGATTGCTGAATGATGTGGAGCTGTTTTGGACTCGTGCTGGGGGAAAAAGAGCTGCTACCGGGACTGAGAGCGTGGTGATGTAGTTTATCATTTAAAGGGGGAGTTGGGTTCGGTGTTTGGGTCCTGTATATATTTATATATATGTTTCATTTAACATTGTTATTATTATTAAAGTAGTTTTAGTTTTACTTTCCAATCCAGAAGCCTCTCTGCCCTTATTGTCCCCTATCTCTTCTGGTTGGGGGGGAAAGGGGGTAATAAGGAACGTCTGCTGTGGGTCGTGGGGTTGGCAAAGCCTCTCCAACCACGACAGGGATGATCAACTGGAGAAGATCTGTAACAAAAAGCTTTTGATAACTTACTGCATTTGAAACCAGACAGCCCTCCCCCCCCCCCCCCCCCCCCCCACCCCCCCACCCCCCC
>VWZX01008709.1:0-162653 GCA_013399015.1 Galbula dea | reverse complement strand
TATCTCACTGTAGTATTGTCAATATTCCTGAAACATTTTAATCAACAAAATTAGAGAAAAATAGTAGTTGCTTTTGAATAAGCATCTCATCATTTTGGTAGGAATGATGCCTTCATCTCTTTCAATTTATTTAATCCAGAGCTAGACAACATTGATTTTTCATGGGAGATTTTTCTTGAAATTTCTTTTCTTTTTCAATCCTAGGTGTTATCAGAGGATCTTCAGATGTCTACCACCCTCTTTTCCATGGGCAGATCCCTGGCTGACGGATTACACAGGAGAATATTTTAAATCCTTCATAGAAATACAAGATAACCTAAGTTAGAATGGACTCTAAGGATGCTATCTACTTTACACACCACTCAGAGGAGGGCAAGCTAACATCACGTTCTAGAAAAGGGTGTTCCCTTTCCTCTCTTGTGCTACAACAAGTTGTACTTTAAAGAATACATTATCCTTGTAAAGGAAAGAAATCAGTTAAAGATGCTTTTATCAATTAGTACTTGTGTCACTGTGCTTAAAGTATGTGATACCATCACTTTTCTTGATAAGTAGTGATGGCACACAGAGGTCAAGATGTATTTTCCTGAACTGAATTTCCACATTTTAGTGTGTCCTGTAAATGTTAGTCCTTGTCATTTTGACAGTAGTCTAACATGAGCTTTATAAAGTCTTGAGGAAGTCTCAGTTATAACCTTCTCAGTTTTATTGTGTGGTTTCATGCATGCATATATCATCTTTTTTTTTCCCCCTTCTCTCTCTGTGGTCACAAGAATTAAAACATGACAATGAAAGGTTCATCTTTAAGTATTTTTTTGATCCATGAGATCCTCTGTCATGGGAGTGATTGGAAGCTGGTCTCACGAGAACTGTAGTGTCAGCTTTTATAAATAATTGCCTATCCACTGACAGAATAAAGTCAGCAATTCTTTCAAGACAGGTGGAGAATTAGGTAAGCTTGGGCATGTCTGGTCTCATGTGGATTTACTGTGGATTTTAGATGAGATGATTGATGTTCATTTTTAATCTTGTTGCCTACTGTCTCTAGTGGGTAGAGTTTGGACTCCCAGTATGCCAAGAGTTCTATAGATACATAACATGATATATGGTAGAAATATGAAAAGGGATTTGGGGTCAATAAATTCCTATGCCTTGCATCCACTTAAGGGAAGAAGTGGAAAGGTAAAGATTCAGATCCCAAAGATCCTGAAATCATACCAGGAATTATTTTTGCTAACTTAAGTAAACTATGAAACAGGTCTTAAATAATTTGCTCAGGATCAAAAAGAATAAGTCTTAGGCAATCAGAAAACTGAACTTGAGTTTTCATCCAGGTTTTCAAGCAGTGTGCTCTTGTGGCCAAGAGGGCCAATGGGATTTTGGGGTGGATTAGAAGGGGTGTGGTTAGTAAGTCAAGAGAGGTTCTTCTCCCTTTTTACTCTATCCTGGCGATGCCACATCTGGAATATTGTGTACAGTTCTGGGCCCCTCAGTTCAAGAAGGATAGGGAACTGCTGGAAAGAGTCCAGTGCAGAGCCACTAAGATGATGAAGGGGCTGGAACATCTTCCTTCTGAGGAAAGGCTGAGGGAGCTGGGTCTCTTTAGCTTGGAGAAGAGGAGGCTAAGGGGTGACCTCATCTATGCTTTTAAATATCTGAAGGGTGCACGTCAAGAGGATGGGGTCAGGCTCTTCTCAGTGGAGCCCAGTGACAAGACAAGAGTCAATGACTGTAAGCAGAAGCACAGGAGGTTCCATGTGAATACAAGAAAAAAAATTTTGCCAGTGAGGTCAGGGTGCCGAAGCACTAGAACAGACTGCCCAGAGAGGTTGTGGAGTCTCCTCTGGAGATATTCAAAACCTGTCTGGACCTGCTTCTGTGTGACCTGGTCTAGGGAATCCTGCTGTGGCAGGGGGGTTGGACTAGATGATCTTCTGAGGTCCTTTCCAGCTGCTAACATTCTGTGATTCTGTGAAAGCAGCTTATTGCTTGTCTGGAACTCTATAGCCACAATAATTGCATGTTGAAAACACCACACCTTTTGTGCTTTTTTGTGTTCAGACTGGGTCATAGAAGCAACTGCACCAAATTCATGAAGAACCATGTGTAAAAAGCGCATAGCCTTTCTGCCTCTAGCTTGAAATGTATGCTGTGGCTGTAAATCAAGTGAAGATGATAGATTAAGAGACATCATCCACAGCTGGAATTGTTGGTCAACTGAGTGGTGTAGCCAAGCGCATGTCTTATCAAGCCACATAAAAGCCATGTGATGATGCAGATCTGAGGCTTGTAAGCCCCGTAGAGATGGTGTGTTGCATTGGAGACTCTTTGAAAGACAATGAGTAGCTGTCTGAAATCTCTTTCCAGAGGCTCAGGGAGCCTCAGGGTGCTGTTCCATGTTTTTCTCAGGTCCCTAGTGACATGAGGTGCTCAGCCTTGTTAGAACAAGGTGACATCATGTAATCTGAGGAGGGTAATGGAGAGGTCAGCAGCTAACTTTCTCCTTTGGGTCTGCAAGTAAGCACAGAGCAGGACAGATCCTTAAGGATCTCTGCCATCTAAATGGGAAAGATATTTAAATGTGTGAATGAATGTAAATGAGCTCTGGACAATATAGACAATATTTTCTGACTTGAGAGCTGGGCTTGTGTAATGGTTTGACCCAGGCTTTTCCTGGTAACCAGTTTGTAACCAGGGAAGTGATCATATTTACCCAGTATTCCACACGATTTTACGTAACTGGGGTATAAATACAGAGGGGGAGAGGCCCTCGTTCTCTTTTGCCTTCCGGTGGATCCGAGGACGCAGGTTCTCTGCTATCGGTCTCACCCGTGCAGAGGAGTCAAGCCTTGTAGGCCTTGAGAGGCAGCTGTTGCTGGCGTCGGTCAGTGCGACTCTGCTATCTTAAGGAGAGTAGTAAGATTCTGTTTTTTATTAGTTCTATCCTGGGTTTCGAGTGTACATACCTGTTTTAGTTTTCCTTTTCCCTTTTTTCCCTTTTTCCCCTTTCCCCTTCCCTTTTCCCCTTCCCTTGGGGGTTCCCTCTACTGTGTACATAGTATTTTAATTGTATATAACTGCTATATATATAAATATAAATACTTTTGATGTAGTTCGGGTTGTTTCGGGCTCTTTAGTTTCTCTCGTAGTTTTTTTTCTTAAACTCAGAGAAGAAGGGAGGGGGAAGGATTTCACTGTGAGTTTGGGCATTTGGCAGGGAGCCAGGTCCAAACCATCACAGCTTGACAGATAGAAGGAGCAAAGCACGGAACGCAAAGCACATGACATGTTTCCATCCGAAATATAGGGACTGCTTTACGAATGTGGTACTGAACTACACACTGCTTTTTCCTCCTGGTCACAGGGAATAGTATGAGCTGTTATTGTATTATGTTGTCTCTTATCTTTGTATTTCATTAAGCCTTCCTACAAGCTGTGTTGAATCTAACTCAACTAGTCTCCACAGCCTCCTTTTCCTTAAAGGAGACATTTCAGTATACTAAGAAAAAAACCCAAACCAAACTCAAATTCAACCACAAATATCTTAATCCTCAGTCTCTTAAAACAGGGAGGAAATAACTCTAATTTTTCCTTGGTATTTGAATTATCGTTCCCTTTACTTATCCTTGAATATGGAAAATTAACTAGACTAGTGGTTAATAACCTCAGACTACTTAATTTAAACCCAAAACCAAACCCACACCAAAGTTACTAAACTTTTGTATCAAAAATTTTCAGGTTTGGTTTATTTTTTTTTTCTTGAAGGGAACAGAATTTGGTGGTGAAAACTTTGGGCCAACACATGGGTGAAGCATGGGAGAACATCAAGCCTATCATGTTATGGATATGTCCAGTAAGTTCTGAATTTTTTTCTGCAGCCACCTTTAAAATCCCAATAAATGTTCAAAGGCTACAAAGGTTAGTCAAACACTATGATCCTTCAGTCTCCAGATCTTTTTCTACTGATACCAGTTTGTAAAAAATGGAGTAGCAGTAGGTTTTATTAGGAAAATTTTCTGAGATCAGGCTGGTAACTAACTCTTGCTTCAGAATGAAGGCAAAGCCCAGAAGTGAAGATCTGGTGTTCTGCTACCAAAATACCAGCTCATCTACCTCTTCTTTCCTCCCTGTAGTAATAATTACTTCAAAAGAATCTGAAATTAAACCTCAGATAAGAGCTCATCACTATGTATAAATGTCAGAGTCCCTCAGAGAGCTTTAATTAGCTTCTTTTCTGGGAAGTCAGAAAGCTCTCTCTTCTCTACCTTTTTCCCTCTTTAAAATAACTTTTTTACATTTCTGATGAAATTCCTGATATGTTTCCTATTGAGTTATTTACTTTGAATGTTTTAACTGCACTCTAGAAAATATTGTCCATCACAGAAAGTCCCTAAAGGATGTTGCAGGTTTTTTGCATTTATTGTGGTTATTTCAAATACTCAAAAACAGAGAAAAGAGGCAAAAGGCAACTCATGGTCTACTAAAAGAAATTTAATATTTATAGAACTTATCCAACATTCTTTTGCTCTTTTCAGTTCACACAGACATATCATGCTTTTGTTGACAGATTTCTGGTAAATGTATTTTGGCATAATAAATTTGTATGTATTTAATGTTGTTAATAACACTCACTGTTTTAGCATTGAATTCTGTTCTAAAGAGGGGAGCTATGTTTTTCTGAGTGCAAAAAGGAAATAATCTGGATTGAAGTAGATATAAACTTCTGTCCTATATTTGTATTAAATTCAGTTGAACATTTATATGAATATGGTTGAGATTGTATCTGTCCTTAAGAGATACAATATTTTTGGATACCAAGGGTCAATGTTCCGTGTTCTGGCAAAGGCTTTTGTGAGGAACAGCAGAAATACAGAAAGGTCTGCACAGAGAAACCCTGTAAATAAAAGTAAACTCATTTGGACTTTTTCTTTTAAACTAAGGTAGTCTCCTTTTTAACAGAAGCTGAACAGAACTTAAAGCTTCAAATGAATTTTCTGGATTTTTTGAAAGCAGAAATAATTTCTATTGCTGGCATTTCCTAAGCCACTGTGATGACTTTAGACAACTGATTGACATTTTATACCCTCAATGGTCTCTGTTTTGAAAATAAAAAAGGTATTAAGGTAGAAGATTTTGATGTTTTCTCTGGTTGTTATGAGACCTTGCTCATTGCTCTACTGCTGCTTTATGGAGTTGAGGAATGGCTACTGTGAGAAATTTCTAGGAAGAAAACTGATTTGGTTCAATATTATAAATTTCTCCCTTGCAAATATTATAGGCAGC
Source organism: Galbula dea (assembly GCA_013399015.1). Lineage (NCBI taxonomy): Eukaryota > Metazoa > Chordata > Aves > Piciformes > Galbulidae > Galbula > Galbula dea. The sequence continues at coordinate 157,370 of VWZX01008709.1, read as the reverse complement.
TAACCCTCAAGATAAAGAAATGAAATCTGCTGCAAATGTTGATATAGTGTGCCAGATCGGCATGTGTGGGAGAGATCATGTCTCCCTATTGCAATGAATCCATTCCCTGACAGGAACTTGTAACTGTCATCAGCACTTATTTGATTCAAGCTTTAAAGATTCATACTTTTGGACATGCCAGTCCTGAGATCCCACTTGGAAGTTTCACAGGAAATATTGTAGTGGCACTGATCTGTGAAGGCTTGCACAGAATCAGGGAGCTTTTTGCTCCAATATGTCACTAGCATTACTTGATAAACTCTTTTGTCATGTTTCAGTTGTTAAGATTTCAGGGAAAATTATGCTTTCAAATTCCTGACAAAAATGTTTTTATTTGCAGTTAATTTTGTTTAAATTAAAATGAATCAGGTACAGTACAGCTATTTGAGCACTTTAGTCTGATAACACCGAGTAAGATTGTTGAGATATATTTGTTTCCCATAAATTAAAAATTAACCCTGAAATACTGAACAATTCAGAAACTTTACTAAAAGCTGGATATCATAAACCTGGCATTAATTACTATTTCCAGCCCTAATGTCTGTTGCATAATAATTATGTTATTTATTTTCTGTCAGATTTGCAAAAAGAAACAAACCTGAGTCAAAACCTCAAAATACTCCAACTTTGTTTGACTACTTATTTTGGTCAGATCAGTGTAGCACTATTAATGTATCAAATCTTGCAATTGATTTTCAGGAAAATGGGAATTCCACCCTTATTTGGGCTATGTCCCTTTGGATTTATTTATTGTTTCTTTTATTTGATTCTTGGCTTGGCAAAAGTCCCTTCTGTATCTCCTTGATATTCCTCATAGCAATAATCACTTTGGCTAGGCCACAGGAAGTGGGACTGACAAACTAGTTTGACAAGTAAACATTAATTTTTACTTTACTTGTGTATTTTTATTAACTAAAACTTGCGGGATTTTGAAATGAGGTTTTATAATTTCCTGGTAGTACACAAATAAAATTAAAAATGGAAAAAATACTGAGGTTTTGTTTGCAAGGTATAATTTGAGGTCTGTCTACAACTTGTTTTCATATTTTCTAAAATTTTTATCCACATTAATATTTCATGGTAGGACTTAGCCTCTCCTAGTGATACTGAATGTTTCAGTCTGATTTAGTGCTGTGGTACTTGACACAGGGGTCTGTCCTATAATTATGAGAAGATCCTTTATAAAAAATATTCATTTCCAACTCTCCAGAGAAGCTGTGTTCAGTATTAACAATTTACATCCAGAGACATCTGTAAATGCTTCATTCCTGTGAGAGGGAGCTCCAAGAAGTGATACAGCCTCTTACCTTTAAACAATCCCTGGATATTGGAGTCTATTGATCCTTGCCATTTTAAAAAATAGCCAACATATTCAACTTTTATTTTAAAACTATAGCCATGGGAAAAGACAAATGCTGCTTTGGGGAATCGAGTGGAGGTGAAAAAGACCAGTCCCGAAGAAGATCAAACTCCCATTAAATTCTCTGATTTGTTTGATGAAGGCGAGTAGCATAAATTTACCTTCCAGTTTCCTACCAGTCTACTTCAAACTGAAAAAGGAGGAGAGGCTGAGGAGAGAGGTTGGCTATTGGAGTGTTTTCTCCATGTTGGCTACCAAGGTTGTGAACCAGGGGCTTTACCCATCCCATGCATAATGCTGTTGGAGTCAGTGGAGTTCTTCCCTGGCAACTTTGACTGTCTCCTCCTGCTGGAGCTGCAGTAATAGCTTTCCTCGTGTGGAACTGTGTTTACAGAGACCAGAGGGAACTGGCTTCACACAAGCCATCACTATTACCTCCTAGTAACCTTGCAAAGCACAGGATGACAAACTGCTGCTCTGTATTTTCATAACCATGCAGGATTAATATCTTATTAATTGGCATCTGTACTGGGAACAAGTGCATAACACCAGAGTTTCTCAGATGACACTGTTTTCACTGTATGTGTATTTTTTTCAAAGAACATAAAGGCAGATACATCAAAATGCCAGGGAGTCTTTTTTTTTAATTAAAGCCTCTATCTTTTTTGTCTTTCAAGATATGCAAATGAATTTAGCAATTAAAAAGAAAGATGAAAGGAACTCCAAACACTGTTTATACATGGCCTTCATGGCAGCAGCTACTTATTTTGTAGGAGACATTATTTTGGCTGGAGCAAGTTATAGTGAAGCATGACATAACTCAAGGCTGCTTGGCAGTGCTACATAGGCAGACAGTGACTGGAAGGATGCCTCATCCAGTTTTGGGAGGTTCCACCTCACAGCACAGATCCTGCACTGTACTCTGCCAGAGATGGCATTTGTTTATCCCCACTGCCATTCAGCTGTTTGTGATCGTGCCCTGGGTTACTTGGTTGGCCTACTTTTGGAGGAAAACAAGGGAGTGAATTACAGCTGGTTCCCCTCTTCTACAATGAAGTTTCCTTGGCTATAGCTTAATACTTGCCCTCTGTATGATTGTGTGCTAATGTACCTTACACAAGGTACATACAATGTGCTTTCTCTTCTGAACAACAGCACATTATTCTTGGAAAATTGGCATAGTTGGCAGCAGGTGAAGAGTTGTCTTGTTCCAAATCTCTGGCATAAATCTCCCAGACTGCTTAGCCCAGGATACTAGCTGAACGGCTTGGAATCATAGACTCATTAGAGTTGGAAAGGACCCTCAAGATCATCAAGTCCAACCGATAGCCCTACACTACTCTTGTCCCTAAATCATCCCCCGAAGCACCACATCTACCCACCTCTTAAAAGCCTCCAGGGATGGTGACATTGTGCAGTGAGCATGAGGACCTCTGCTGAATACAGGAGGGGGATAGCTGACATCAAGCTTTGTTCAGAACATGGGAAAAGTGACATTGCAGCAGATTATGAGACTGACAGATTAAGGATGCCACCTAATTACAGCACTTGATATAGATACACAGGCCAAGGTTTTTAAGAATCTGTACTCGTAGTCAGGAGACCAAAGAACTTGGTTTCCTGACATATTGGTGCCTTTGTGTAGTCTAGTTGGGAAACTGCAATCGTCAGTCTGTAAACCTACAGACCCACTATCACATATTAAAGAACTTTTTATAAGGTCACGTCAAAACCAACCACAAAGAAAAGTTAGAGAGATAATGCTCTTGGAATGAAAACAAAACAAAAATCCAAACAATATAACAACCCCCCTAAAGCTTCTTTAACTCATGAATATCTAGGACAAACTTGACAGTGACACCTCCTTAAGCTACTGCAGAAACTACGTTGGCTCACATTTCTGTTTTCAGGTTTCTGTCTTCAAGTACTCTCCTCTCCAGCAATAGAGATCAATGTTATCTAATTAGCAGGACAGCATTTGGGTGGTGGGCTTCAGTGAGGTCATTTAATAACCCTGGCACTGTAGCTTTTTTTTTTTTTTTTTTTGGAAATAGTTAGCAAGGACATTCGGTTCTGTGCTTCACTGTAGATGCTGCCTGACCTCTCAATTCAAGGCCTAACAACCAAATAAGTTCAAACAAACTGATCCAAATGCTGAAGTGCTTGTTCAGGAAAAATTCACTGTTTGTTTTCCCTAGAAAAAGATTAAATAAAGATGAATCAGGATTTCTGGAGCTGGCCCCTTTAAAGCTGGAAGACACCACTTTGGAGACAACAAACAGAAGATGGGTGAGTAAGAGTTCAGTACAGAGAGCACTATTTTTTTATTAATTTTTCCTTATATATTATCTACAAGCACAAGCTTTCATATTTTTTAATGTAAAAATGCATACAGATCATTATATATATATAAAAATCAACTAGCCTTGTAGCAAACTGCCAGATGCAACTGCCCCCACTTTTGGGGACAACCTGTCTGGATCCAGGTGCAAACACAGTGGCTGATCCTCATTTCCATCCATGCTTGTACTGAACCCCCAGATATGAAGATTCTCAAAGCTCCAGGGAAGTCTTGGCTCCTGATCCAGGTCTTGCAGCATGGGCATGACTAACTCTTCATCAATTGAAGATAAATAGTTAAAAATTTCACAAATGACAGTCAACTTGTTGTAGGTAACAAGTATCCATTTCACCTTTCCTTCCCCTTTTCATTTATCATCCTTCCCATCTGTGCTCTGCAGCAATGATAATGGGCAGGGGAGAGGAATTTAATGTTAGTGTCATATATGAACATTTAAATATAGCAGTAGAAACAGAGTTTAAACTGTTGACGACTGCTGTGGAAAGGCTACCAAATGTGGGTTCGTGTTGCATTTGGCCTTTTCAATGCTTGGGCACTTTTTGGCTCAATTTTGACATTGTAGGAATATGACACATTTATAGCATAGCCAATAATTGTGGGCAACAGTAAATCTGATTGCATTTAATACTATGTAACGTGTATCAACAGATTATGATATACTATATTATAACTGGCTTGATAAGCCGCCTATTACGCCAAGGAAAAAAAAAAATAATGAGCAATTAAGTAAAGAAATTTGTGTTCCTGTGGAAGGAAAGGTCATGAAATAGCAGCCTTCTTTTTTATCAAGTGTTTATCATGTTTGGCAGTTTCCAAATTCAGTCTTTGCAAAGGAATGTTACTATTTATATTAGAGGTTCTTTACGTAACAAGTCATGTTTGCATGGTGGAACATTTTCTTTCACCAAGATTTTATAATTTCTCCATACAGACATTATAAAAGAAGAAGGAATTTTCTGGGATTCTTCTGGAATGTATCAGGGCCATAACTTAGCCTCTCCTTCCTTCCAACTCTCCTAATATGAATATGATTCGTTTATTTTCTCTTGTCATTCATATATTACACTTTTGTATTTTAAATGCAGCTCAACTCTGAACCCCAAGAAAGGTTCAGATAAAAGAACTTTTGCAATTGTCTCACAGAGGGATAAATCAATTGCTTAGCATACTGACATAAAGACTCTTCTCCCAGTTATGTTGCCATGGGATTGCAGGTAAGGATTTTGTTTACTTCAGATTCATGCAACAACACTGATTTGAAAAATAACAATGACTTAGTGTCTCGACTTGCAACCGCTCACTCTGGGTCCTAGTGTTGTAACATACATGTCTGCAAGTTCAGACTTTTGGCTAATGACTGGTATGTGACCAGGCACTAGCTCTCTCTTTTACACTCATATTGATTCTGCATTACAAATAGGACTAAAAATTTAAAACTTCTCTCTTTTCTTTTTAACAGAAGTTAGAGACATGACAAATAGTTTGGGAACTACTGTGTCACAGAGACAGTGATATCAGCTGTTGTGAGAACACCCTGCCCAGAAGCGCATGGTGAAGTTGCAGTGAGTCTAGCTAATGTGAGGCAACATACCTGAATATGAGGACCAAAATACAGACATTGATTCTAGAAGAGTGAAATGAGTTTTCACTCTCTAGAACAGGGGAAACACAGAAAATAAACAACAGCACAAACAAAATATACATCTGAATATGATATTCTTTGATGCTGGTTCAGTAAAAAAAAGTATATTTTAAAAAATTTACTTTGGTAAAGTATCGTTAAACCAATCCTTTTGGAAAAAGTACTGATTTGGGACTTTCTCTGTTGACAGGGATATAAAGGCTTGGTTCTCCAGCCTGTTCCACCACATATATGGCTACCTGTAACTGTATAAATTGCTATCCAAACAGATTTCCTCCCTCTCCTACATCTGTGGCAAATTGTGTTTGATAGCCTTTTGGTGTTACTTCCTCATAGAGGCAAATAACTGTATTAAGTACAAAGCAGTGGAGAAAAAGTCTGTAAGTAGTTGTTACAGGGCAGATGCTCCTCCAAGGAGAATACTGCTAATGTTCCTATTTGTCACCTCAGCCTTTGCCTGTGGTTCTACGTGCACACCATGCCGCCTAAAGGGATCTAACAGAACTGGTGGGAGACCAGCACAGTCTGAATTCAAATCTTCCAGTCTTGGTTCTTGCATCTCTTAGCATACAGTTAACAAACCAAGTAAACAGGAGGCAAAACTTGTCAGCTGGCTTAAATGAGAGTCATGATGAGGCAGGAGGGAGGAGAAAAAACATGTACAACTTTTATCTCAGGCACCAAAATCTGATACAAAGCACTTTGACTACAATGTGCCAGAAAAAAGTCACAAAAAACCTTTGCTGAGTAGAGCAGAGAGTGCTTCAAGCAATATCTGGTAGTTTAAACAGCTGGAAATTATGGCCTTTTGATATGGGAGAGGCCATTCACATCTGATTTACATTTGGGCTTAGACTTTAAATATTTGCCTTCCCTTTGATTCAGTTCTTCTTTGGTATAAGACAAAGTAAGAGGAACTACTTGAATTGAAATAACAACAAAATAAAAATGTAAACAAAAGCTAAACCCTACCCACAGTTAAATCAATAGTAATATAGTGTTGTGGTTAGTTTGATTTCCCAACACATACACTCCCATTTCCCCAAGTACAGTACTGTACTTCGAGGGGGAAATGATGAAATGCCACTGGACTAGCTGATTATTTCTTGATGAATTCTGCAGTTTCAAAGGATATGGGAAAGCAGCTGAACTTCAGCTCTGTTGAAAAGTGTGTCTTCCTAGCTAAACACTCCATGAAACAGACCTTTCCTGTATTTTTTGCATACCTCGTTAAGAACATCAGCATTCATAGATTTGATAAAAATAACAGGAAAGGAATAACAGTTGGAAGTAAAAGCACACATGACAATCTAGAGCTGGTGAAAGGTGTCAGATGAACTGTCTGGTAGAACACAGCAGCCTCTATGTCCATTCAGTCCTTGAGAACACCGGTTGTGATGGTTGCTGATGGACTGAGGGCTGAATCATACTCTTCAATGGCTACTGAGCAGCTGGCTGTCTTGAAATGATGTTTAGGCACTATCAACTTGCAGGGAGTTGGAGCCAGCCTTGTAGGCAGAAGATGTTCTGCCAGTGCCAATCCCCACAATCACCTAGTCATTAGGAGTTCATTTTTTCTTTTTTTTCTCTTTTCTTTTTTTTTTTCTCCCCTCATTAGCCAGAAGCAGTGTGGATAAATACATTTTGAAACAGGAAAAAAGTCTGACCCTGTGTTACTCAAAAAAGTAGTGTGGTTTGTCTTTTCTATTTTTTATAACTGCAAAGCTTTAACCATTTTTAATTAAATGTGCTCTGCCTGCTTCATCACTACTCCAAGCTAATATGCTCTAAAATGCTTCTCTGGCTTATTACTGCTTTTTTTAGCTGCTGATTTTGGTAAGCATCTTATTAATTGCCTGCTTGACGTGGGTGGTGGAGCTTCGTCTCCGAGTCTTGCCCTGGACCATCTTCCGACGCCGTACCTCACGACAGAGCTCATAGAAGGCTTCCATAATGTTGCCCTCTCCTGTGCAAGCTGAGCACTCATAAAAAGCACATGCTAGTTCTGTGGCCAGCTTTTCACCTTCCTCTGTGCTGACCTGCCTGGAGTGATCCAAGTCTGCTTTGTTTCCCACCAGGATCAGAGTGACATTTTTGGGTTTTTTAACTTCATCCAATAAGTTCTTAAGTGGCAACACTTCCTCAAAGCTGCCTCTGTCCGTGATGTCGTAAACCAGCACGAAGCCTTCACCCCATCTCACGTGACCTTCTTTCTGAATAGCATCCTCCTGTTTTGAAAAGACAGATATCAGCCTTAGGAATTTGATTTATGAAGAAGACATCAGGCCTTCAGAGAGAGGCTGGTCCTCCAAAGCCTGTGAAGCCATATACATCTGCTTTATGTTATACTTTATGCACACTACCATTTTTATCATGTAGTACAGGAGACCAACTCTGCCAAGGTGCCATGGGCTGCCTGTGGACGGGCTTGTAGCAAGAAATTGGAAGAAGGTTGAATGATATCTAGCACATGAACTGCAGTATGAACACCATGTTTTGACAGGAAGGGAGATGTGACTATGAAAAAACTGCACTTTGGTGGGAATCATCGACTGAGGCTGTCAAGCCTCACCACTTAACTGTAGAAAAAGATTGTGACTTTGTGCATAATATTAACATATTATTGGTTTGGCCCTCAATCAATGAATGAGAATGAAATCATTTTAACCTGAGTAACCCCTGACTTGTTTGTTTCTCCAGTGTCTGCAAACTCTAAGAAGGGTCCATTGTAGAAGGGTCTAGATCCAGCACGCTGGCTCCAGCAGCAAGCTGGTCGTGTTGGAGGAAAGGGAGCTCTGTTCAGAAGCTTATCTCTGTCCCCAGAAGTGGAGCACACCTGCCACCCACCACACTGCTGTGACCACACTGTCTGTCTTAGCCAAGGTATAGGATAATAGTACATGTAGTCACGCACCTGACCAGCTGTATCTAGTATCTCCATGGAAACCACTTCATCATCAATGGTAGCTTGGTGACGATATGTAGACTCTGAAATAAGTACACATTTTGTGAAATGTATTAGATTCTAAAGATTTTTTTTTTTTTTGTATCTTCCTTACAGCTATTCCAGCACAAGACCTGAGATGTGACACACAGCTTCAATATATGTTATTTGTTGGAGCAGTTCCAGCCATTCTGGAGCACACTCAGGTCCTCCTTTCAACAACAGTGACCCTTTTACCTCTCCCCATAAAGCACAATTCTTTCTTTCCTGTGTCTTACACCACATGCCTATGGAGGCTGTGCTCTGTGCCTAACAAAAGGACAGTTTCTTGTTGAAAAGTACTCTGTAAAGCTGCAGCCCATTTTTCCTGTTTGCTCACAGGGAAGGTTGCCACCTATGACACAAGAATACAGTTACTGTCAAAGTGTCCAGCTCAACACTGTGTAGCTTGAAGTCTCACAAGATCAAAACCAGTATGGTTGCAGATTAGCAAAATTAACCACTAAGGCCAGGCCTTATATTGTGATAAAATTACAGAACAGTTAACTATTTTAGGAATGTCTCTTTGAAACATGCTGAAATCATCACATTCCCCACTTCTAACAAGGGCTCATGCACTGATTTCACTGTGTATGATTTATGAGTGTAACAAGTGGGCATCAAGCATTTACACTATGCTACAGGACCAAAAGGAAACTGTTTACTGCATCCCAGACTCTAGAACCAGCAGACTAACCAGAAAGCTAATGGCAAAAGGGCTTGTTTTATCTTAATGAGCTGATAAGTTGAATTTGATAACATTTAACCTAAAACTTGGAAAATTATCTGTGCTAACATTCAGATTTATTCCTGTTGTTAGCTCACAGATGTCCTATATCAAAAGGCAAATGTATTTGCTGTAAAACTGTGGCCAGTAACTATGAATGCTTTGCATTGTCAGACACAATTCTTTTACTTTGTGCAAATCTCCTCAATAGGAAAGATGGATATCTTTAAGTAAACACATTTCTTTAATTTGAACTTCTGAAAGGGCTCTTGTTTGCTGAATGCCCTATTTCATTACATGCTTAAGAATGTCACCTCTTCACGATCATGAATTTTTCAGTGCTATCAGTGCTGCAAATGTTCTCTTCCCAAATCAAAAATGTCACTTCCCTCCTGTGCCATCTTAATCAATTTAAGTAGCACAGCTGCCCCTGATAGAGACAAATGGTCAGTTTAATTAGGCAGATGGCAAGCCAGCTTCCTATAGGGTTTCAGGCAATGAAGACTGGGTTTTTAAAAGGTTGTAAATACTCCTGTTTAGTATTGCAAGGCTGTTGAAGGAGTTGGAGTTCCATCTTTGTGATCCTGAGGCTATACCTGCGCAGCAGAGTAAGATATGGTATGTCTTAGCTGTCCCTTCCGCACGCTCTCCTAGTTGCAGCAGTTCCCCTAGGGGAACGCAGAAAAGGCAGGAGCTTTAGTTTGTTGTGGAAGCTAAAGTGATGCACTTTCAACAAGTTATTTCAGTAGCTACGATGTTTAGTGCTAGGTCAGGACTCTGTACAGCACTCCATGTCCAAGGTCATTTAGGAAGTGAGGCTTTGTTTCTTTGGGGGGAGAGTGCCATGAAGAAGAGTTGGCTCTCTGAGTGTGTAATGTGATATCAGCTCCTTGCTTGTTTAAGCCTTGTGGTGCTTAAATGTATTCAACCTTCTGGCTCTGCTTTACAAGTAGCTGCTAAGAATTGGTCCACACAACTTGAGAAAGTGCTTGTCTAACCATGTTTGCAGCATAGCTGTGAAATGTCCACTTAGGAGGTAGAGTGTCATGGACCAAATGGCCTTTCCTGTGAAATGAGAAAATAAATCTCAAGGAGAAGATGGGCTCACTGCAGAAAAGCAGCATGATCCTTAAATGATACTAGAGTTCTCAAAATAGGACTCTGGTGGCACTTTATGTTGCAAGTTTTACTCACTTTGGCTGCTCAGATCAGGATGGAATTTGATCCTGGACAAGTAGCACTGAGTTGAGTCAGATTAGTGTAAATATGTCTTAGTAAAAGTGTGTCTGTTTTTGCGCTTTGGAATGCATGGTAACTGGGTGCATTTTAACGAGGAGTGTAAAACAGCAAGACATTTAAAGCATTTTTTGGTGTAATCTCAGACGTGGCTTCTCCTTCAAGGGAACAGAAAAATCTGAAGAATCTGGTTGTCTTGTATGTTATGACCCCTGAAGTTGTGCTTTCCAGTCTGTTTACATCGATCCCATGTTACTTCACAAATGCATTGCCTTGCTCTGGCATTTATTAGTATTTTTACCCTGAGGCTTTCTTGAGACTTGCAGCTAGAGAGAAATTAGATGACTTGAGTTACCTGCTGGATCCTTAACTGAAACCATCAACAATGTAGGCATCTGTGTTTCACCTAAGCACTCTTGACTCCTGTTAGAGTTGATGAAGTAAAATAGGTGCTGGATATAGCTTATTTGGTCTCCCTCCTGAAATAAATCACATGTCAAAAGCACCTAGAAGTCTAAAATTGGTCAAGTAGAAAGAGTAAAGTGTAACACTGTGCCAGTGGCTCCCAAGAGGACTACAGGCAAATTTCTGAGCTTCAGATTGTTGCTTATGCCAGGTGATGCCTACATATTATCTCTGTAGCCATGAGGAGGGTTGGACTAGATGATCTTTTGAGGTGCCTTCCAACTCCTAACATTCTGTGATGAGATATAGATAGATATATAGCTATATATCTAACTATATATATATGGCTAAAACCTCATAGATAGAAAAGAAACCTCAGAGCTGTGTTTTGCACTTCATGGATTCAGTGTCAAACCTGCCAGTCTAAAAGCAGAGTTAAGGAGCTGTGGCTGCTGAGCCATGGTGTGCCTGATGCTGCTAGTGCTGTGAAAATAGTTGTGTTTGGTGGTTTGCTCTGCTTCAACGTAAGTAAATAAATCTGACGTGTTCTTGTTGGTTTGGGGGTGTGCTGTGCTTCTATTTGTATTCCCAACAACAAGATGAAAGATGCTGTTGAGTGTAGCTTTGAAATCTGATGCCAGATTTCAGGGTCCCAGTTGGTTATCAAACTGCAATCACTCAGCACTCCTGTTGTGCAAAGCACTCTTGGTTCTCACAGTCCTATCACTTGAAAAATTTCAGTTTATTCCAGACATATTTAGATCTGTCATAAGGCCTGAGAAATATGTTGAAAAGCAGTAAAAATTGGTTTGGTTTTAAGTCTATAATATATTGCCACAGTAATCCATTAGTAGGAACTGGATAAAATTTTCAAACTACCACCACTGAATAATTATGGAAATAAATTTAAAAAAAAAAAATTAAAAACTGCTTTGGGGCTCTCTGTGTTGGCGAGCATGTTACAAATCTCCTTACTCTTTTGAGTAATATGATTTCTAAAAATGCAGGAAAAAAAACCTGCTAAAAATCTAAGAGGAAAATTTGAAGTCCATGATCCATCGACTGTTCATGAATATGACCACAGCTTGACAATGTCACATCCTTGTGCTATGCTTACTGTGAAAAAAGTTTTGGCTTATAAGACTTAGCTGGTTATTTATCAAATCAATTTTGCCCAGAGCTATCCTGATCTATTGAATACATCTGTTCCAGAAGGTTATATTTTCTATGGAAAACTGTTACCCAAGAAGTAATTGCTAGTTCTTGGTAGTGTTGTAAAAAGCTGGTGTAGTGATGTATAAAGCTGGTTTCAGTATTTGGTTCTTTTGAATGGGCAATATATATGAAGAGTATGTCACAGCTTTGGAAGGAAATACTTGCATCAGAAGGGTTTATGGCTTCGATAAACCAGCTGAGATGGAGGAATGGCATACACCATTTTACATGTAAATTTGAGGAGCAGTCTGGTCTCTTTTGTTTGCTTTTAAGAACACAGGGACACAACCTCTGTTTCTATTCAGAATTTGAGTTGATTTTTGTCAAGAAAGGTTAATAAAACCTTTTTGTCAAGAAAGGTTAATAAAACAGGGACAAACAAAAATGCTCTAAGAAACTTTGGTCTTATGGGGGCTTTCAGTTAGGTGGATCTAGAGAAAGAGCCTTTGTGTAGCAACTGTAGCTGAGTTTCCAGACCAAAAAACTTTAGCCAATAGGCATGAACTTCGAAGTTACAGTTAAATTTTTGTTGGATGGCAATGCAGCAGTATGATTAAAAGATTAAAATTTCCTATTATTATTTCCAATTACATAATAAATCTTCCTATTGTTTGGTGTTTTTTGCCATGTCTTTCAATAAACTCCCTGCTCATTTTGACTCCTGCAGTCCTTGCCATCCATCAAGGTGGTACCTGTCCCTATTACATTGACTCAAGTTGAGCTTGACAGTCCATTGTGAAAAAAAATTACTTCCATTACTAAACCTGGTGCTGTTTTATATGTTACCCAAAGGCTTCCTTGAGCCTGCCTTTGTGAAATCTCTCCCACTATGCATTTGCTTGCTCTTTCAGGAACTTTACAACTTTTAGAAAGCCCCTGTAATTTAAATGTACCTTCCTGACTGAGTCTCTCCTGCCACTTTCTTTCCCTCATCCCAGCTCCTTTCAAAACTCAGCTGAGTGTATTTCTCTTGCTTCCATCCAGCTATTACTTACTTTGTCCATTCATTATAGGAGGATTTTATTTTGCAGCCATCAGTGGTTTTACAGTAAGAACAGTGCTGCCTTTGTGAATTTAGAATATATTTCTAATGCAAATGTAGTGTATTGCCATGTCTCTTTATTAACTTATACTACAGACCCAAAAATAAATATGGTTGGGTTATTTATCAATCATTGTAATTGAAATCATTATCACATGTAAAAGGAGTAAAAAGAAAGTTACTGAAAGGAAACTCTGACAGCTCTGGTAATTAAACTTAGACTCTTCAATGTTGTGTTTCTGCATGTGTACCCTCAAGAGTCAGGAAATACAGAAGTACAAGTTCCAGGAGATTCTACAGTACCTGTGATGTGCTTTATACACATGACTATTATACCACATGAACATTCATGTCAAGCTACAAATTTAAACCAAAATGTGTATGGAAGAAGGTATTTGTTTGCAGTATCGTTTAATTCTACTCCAGGGACTCTAGCCTACTTCACACTCATTCTACCTTTGTGAAAGTTGTTTCTTTTCTAACTTCATTTTTGGCTCTTTTGGCTCCTTTCTCCAAGGCTACGTTTCCTGTAATCAGAGTTATGACTGCAGTACAGCAGGTATTCCCAAACTATTAAAGATTAAAGCTGAGAACAAAAAGGTCTTGTGGGAAGCACTGCACGCTATGAGATTGTCTTAGCTTGCTAGGCTGCTTTTATTTGCTGGTTTAAGTCCAAAGCAAAGCTCTGAAATATTTCTCCTGCATAAATCCAGGTTGGACAGAGGGTAGAGACCCTATTAATGCCCCTAAGAGGCATAGTGTATGCTATGGGCACTTGGCATGCGTCTCTGCACAAGCCAGGATATGAGGCTGTCCCTGGTCCATGCAGACAGGCAAAGACTGAGTAGGTGACTTTAGAAGCAGCTTCAGGTGTTGTGGGGACTCATGAGGGACAAAAGATGTTCCTTGGAACACACAGGCGCGTGCAAAGAGAACAGCTACTGTAGCGTGAACTATGGAGAACAAATTCAGAAGAAATGAGGCTTCATTAGATCTGCCACCACGTGAGCAGTTTGATTTTTATCATGTTTCCCCACTTTTAGTGAAGATGGAAGATAATAGATGGCTAGTGCATGCATAGCCCCACTGGACTATAAAGTTCTCATCTTGGTATGAAATGACCTTGTTGCATCCCCAGAATCTGCTTTTTAGGTAGAACATGTGGGAGATATAAAATTAGTCTACAGAAAAGCTTTTTTTTTCTTGATTCATTGGTATATAACATTTTTGCCTCAAAATAGAAATCCTAGAATACAGTAGAAATCCTCAAATACAGTTTTCTTGAAGATACCTCTAAAAATAATGGGAAGTATGTCTGTTCATTGGCTTCTGCTGCATATGATTTTTTTTCTGCATGCAAAGACCATGTTTCTTTTGAGGAGAAAGGAAAGATAATTTCACACTACTCCCTATAAATTCTGTGCTCATCTAGCATTTACTGAGATAGGCAGAGAAAATGTGTGCAGATACCCAGGAAGTGGATTCATTCAGCCATGCTAAAACAATACCAACAAAGCTGGAGCAGTGCCAGCTAATAAGGAGCAAGCTTCAAGGCCTTACTTGTTTCGTTTTGGTATTTGTTTTGTGGGGGTATTTTTTGTTTGGCTTTTTTGTGGGGTTGGGTTTGCTTGCTTGTTTGTTTTTTAATTTTCTGATTTAATTTTCCCAACAATGCTAAGGGGAGTCATTGGTTCCTGGAAGGAATTATGCTCAAGACAAGTTTAAGTCTAAATTAATCATATTTTGCTACTCTTCCTTTGTTTGATTGTGGCAAGAAGTCTTTGTTAGCGAAGCTGTCAGTTTCACCTTATTTTTGCCAACATAAATGAAAGCTAATCAGTGAGAATTTTCTCACACCTAAACCAAGCAAAACAAAAGTCTGCTCTCCTAAAGATGCAGAAGCAAGCACTGGAGGCTTCTCCTCATCTGGAGACCATTTCAGAATACGATGAGCAAGAGAAGTAGGGACAAAATATTTTGCAGCTGTAGCTACAGCAAGAATGGCCATTGACATTCCTGATTTTTGCTGTATGTCGAGCTACTGTTGAAAGGCAAATGTTTTTATTTCTGATGTCAGGAATATTTTCATCTTGAGATGCTCATGAAAGAAAACAAACCACGTTTTCAGATAACTACTTCCCATGTTATTTTAAGCATCTTCCTCTACTGCTCTCAATTACAATTTCATCATTTCAAGTCTGTTGAGCATTTCAAAAGCCAGTGTCAGGGGTTTAAGATGCTCTAGGCCATAACAGTCCATTTCCTTACAAACACCTCAGAGAAATCTGGAATACTTTCACTGCTCGTTGCAATCATATATTCAGCATATATTCCTACTGCTGAGGAGTATGGCAAAAATGATACAACGTATTAAATGTACATCAAGTTAAGTAATGTTTCTACTGGTTTGAAGCAGGATAAAAATAGAAGCCCAGGAACACACCTAGAAAGGCACAATCTGGATTATTGAGGACTGAATCCCTTAAGCACTGAGGCAGAAGAAATGAGTAATTCTGTTAATAAAAATTGAGAAGTCCAGCAACTTATTAACAATCTACAAATTTGTTATGGTACTCCCTGAAACACAGGTTGGCAGCCATTCTTTCTAGCCCCAAATGGTTGGTTACCATTACATCTCCCTTTGGCTGAAAGCCCATGTTGGACCACATATGTTATTCCTCACTTGTGCTTGGATAAGCTGCAGTTGTCAACATGGGTGTTCAGAAGAAATAAGCAGAAGGCAAAGTGCTGTGAGATGATGGCAGGATTCCCTCCTCTTTTGCTCACTATGGAAAATGGTTATTTTTAATTATGAGCATGTCGATGACTGGGTCTATAGCGCTGTCCAGATTGCAGTACCCTGTTATGCAGCAGAAGGAAGAGAGATCTGAGAGGGAGGCTTCCTTGTGGGGCTGCTGGTCTGTCAACCTTTACAGGATGATGAGGGGATGATCAGTTAATGATTTATTAACACTCATTTTAGTATGAGCCCCTTCGTTAAAAGTTCTGTTTGTTGTCTGGGCAGTTTCTCTCAGCTGTGCTGCTGGGAGTTAGTATTTTTATGGTAAAGGCAGGCAGTAAACCTTCAACTGTGTTAAGATAAACTTGCTGAGTGAGACACAAGTCAAGAAAAGTACAGGTCTACAATATACAAAACGTGTTTCCTCAACTTGTGATCTGCAGCAGGAAAAGCAATCCTGGGGATGAAGAGTTTTTATTCAGATGGTATTCCAGCTGTCCTGACAATGTGTTAGCTGTGTAGACCAGAGAGGAAAGACAGTACCTGAGAACTGCATTTAAACGGAGGACCTGAGGACTTTTTCATGGCTGCACTAGCACAAAATTAGCCCAGAAAGATAATTCTTGCATCTTTTCTTGCTAGACTGAATTATTCTGAGTGAGATCTTGGCTCCCACTGCTAAACTGTTTCTGGTTACAAACCGTTTTGATGGAAACTGGTTTGGATATATTCCCACTCTGCTCTGTTTATGTAGTTTCTACAGGTCTGTATTTATCAGGTGCAGAAAAGAAACTCAGGCTAGCAGTATTTGCTGATGTTGTAATGTTAATTACATTATGTATGGCATCTGCAAACTTCCCTTGTGGTCCCTGAATGATACCATTTTGCTAACAGAACCCCAGCTGCAGATGTGGTTATACAGGCAAAACTACCCTTTTAATGTAAAAATAATCTTCCTTGCAGCAAGCTTTCCAATGGGAAAAGCCTTCTTGCCAATGTAAACAATATCTTCACAAAGTGATTTCTGCTGCTCTTGAAGCAGTGGTGAAATTTATGAGTCCTAAGCCAGTCTATAGGTGATGAAGTTCTCAGCTGTGAGATATTTCAGGGCGCTAACAGAGGTGTCTGTCTCCTTCCCTCAAGCACTCCTTTACCTAATGTACCTTTCTTTGGTCTCTTGGCTGTTTCATGTTAAGCTGGGGAAGAATGGTACTATCATTGGCCTTTCAAAATCAAGCTAGTGGGGCAGCAATTTGTACCTCCTTATCTCCTATCCTTGCTGCTTTGCTAGTACCCACAGATTTTACATGTTCAATGCTATCTTATGGGCTGTCTGTGTCTTGCATTAGATAAGACTAACAGAAAGAAGTTAAGAAACACCAACTCAGGTTTTTTTCCATTCCCAGTAGAAAAGGAATGAAGAAAAACCTGAATGACTTAAAGAAGCTGTGACAAAGTTGGAAGAAATACTCTTAAGAGTGTCACTATTAATCTAGTAGTCTCAGCAAAAATATAATTTTTCTTCAGAGTCATTTTTTTTATGATTATCTCTGCTCCTTCAAAGTAATGAATAGTCTTTTCTCTATCCTAGTCAAATTAAATAAACTCCTATGCTTTCTGTCTCTCTTTGGCTTCACAGACAGGCCAGTCTGTCATGCACTGTTCTGCTGAATATCTGCTCAGAGACAATTTTCCTTCCAGAGGATTAGCAAGGTTTTATGAAATATGCAAACAGCTAAAGAAATACATCTAAAGATAGTGCAAGAAAGCCAAGCAACTTTTAGAAAGGTTAACAAGCGTATTATGTCCTTGATTGCTGCTATGTTATAAGTAGACTTTTGTTTAAAACTCAGTCTTTGGAAAAATGCTTGGTTTTTCTGTGCACCTTTGATATGTGAGTCTTAACCCTGTGAGTACCAGTTACTTAAAGTATTTACAACCCTTCCATGAGATGCAGAATTTATAGGTGAGAAGCCTAGTGAGTTGTTATGGACAACAAATCAGTGGCAGAATCAAAAAAAGAACTAATGAACATGTCTCCTGCACTTCCTTGGGGTTTTGTTTGGATTTTTTTTCCTATATGGAGAATGGGTGTTTTAAGTCCCTGTACCTCATAAAGCATCTAATTCTCCCAGTACATAAAAAATGGTAATTCAGAACAAGTAACACAATCCAGTGCATAATCCCTCTTTTTAAAAAATCTGGGCTATCCCAGCTGTGGTTCTAGTTAAGTGAATTGTCCCAGTTATGGCAGGACAACAAATGTGTTCTTAGAGAAATACTGTAAACTTATTTTAAAAAGCACCCATGTAGTCATAGCTATGATGAATTTCCATCATTTGATATAGGAGACTCTCTCTGTGTCATGGCTTATGGAGGCAGACAATTTGCTGTTGCCCATGAAGTAGCCTGCAGGTCATCAGTGTTGCCTGTCTGCTGCTGTGAATGACTTTTTGGGCTTCCTCCCTCTTTTTTCTCTCCCAAGAAAGAAAAAACTACCAGTTCCCTTTATGACTTACTCTGATTTCAGCATCTCCAATTTTAAAATCAATTAAATATCACTTGTTTAACACCAAACGACATGTCTCCATCTTTGAAGTCAAGTGAAGGCACCCTAAATTCTGGGCACTGCCACTAGCTCATAGGGCAAATTGCTGAGATGTAGACTGCTATTCCTACTTATTGGCACCGAGGAGAGCAGTTACTCACAGGAGCCTTGAAAATCATAGCCTGAAGCCCTGGGTCATTGAGGTCCGATGATGTCCTGCATTCAGACTAAGATTTTACCCACAGAGGGCTGTTGGCCAAAAAAAGGTCTTTGCATCTCCACTTTGAGACTCACCCCTGTAGAGTATGTTCATCCCTGAGACAACGGTGGCTGGCAGGTGCTACACATTTATACCCTTCTGGGTTTGTGGCAACAGTGAGGTGGTCAAGCCCCAAGAGGGCTACCCTGCTATGGTAGGGCTGCCAAGGTGGCTACATGAAGTCTGCAAACCCTGCCCCAGCCAAGCCACCTTTAGGGGGTATGCAAGTTGTTGGCCTGCTGCCACTGTGCTCCTGGCAAATGCTGCTGAAATGGTACACAGCAATGCTTGGGTTTGTGCTGCTTCCACTGATCTCTTAACAGAGCCAAACCTAAATATAGCACAAATTTCCAGTTCTGTGTTTAATCCACCATGAATGTGTTGCTTATGTTTGTGAAGTGCTTTTAGGCTGTGCCTTAAGTAGTACCCTAACCAGGCCAAATGTTTTTAGACTTTTTAACACAACACTGAATTTGCTTATTAATTTGCAAGGTGTGTCCTATTTAAAAACATACAAGCATTAATTTTGGTGAAATCCACGTGGCAACCCAATCTCCTTTCTCAGTACATTTTTAACAAGCTTAAAGATGACTAAGTCTAATGCTGAATTCCTATATTTAATATATTTTAGAAAACAGTTGTATGTACTTTTTTAAATGTGCAGCTCCTGGCCATTTCTACATAGAGCTCTTTCATTAGATCTCCTAATTTGGTTGCACATGTGAGATAGTTGTGCAATTTATTACAGAGAAAGACTGAAAGTGGAAACTTACATGCCTTGGTAATGCCAGATGACCACTTAACCTGAGAGATTAGGCACCTTTTTAAAAAACAAGCAAAAAACCCCACCCCATGCCAAGATGGTGACAGTGACTTATCAGTTAAACAGAAATGACGGAGAAGTCAAGGCTGATGGGTAACACACCCCAGAAAATGACCTTTGCTGCAGTTGTTACCCCTTGGCTGAGAATAGTAAAATAAAAAGCACAGTGATAATGTACTTTTGTGAACATGGAGCTATCCTACCAATCCTTACATAGGTGCAACATCATGCACAAAAGCAGCAGAGCTGCAAAGCCCTGACTTCAGCAGCAGCTCAGTGTGCCAAAGCTTGCAAGACTCTGCGATGTTCCTCCCAACAGAAAATGTTATTTTGTGGTTTGTAATTTGGCTCCTGAAGATAAATCAGTATATCCAGATGCTGCTAAAAATATGGTCTTTCATTTTCTTCTGGCAGGTTTGAGTAGTAAAGAATATTTATAAGGTGTGTTTTTTCCTTTCTAGTTAAAGTGTACCACCCTTGAATTAAGAGGATGAGGGTTTTTACCCTGATGCTTAGTTAAGGATGGTTGTTAAAGTTCCTTCAGGCCTTACACAGCTTGAAGAAAGCTTTCCTAAAAATATGAATTCTCTGGGGATTCCTTGCATGAGAGGGTTAAGGGGTGGTTGAAAGAAATAAACTATAAGTAAGACATTTTTGTCACAGCCTCAGTGATTTTTGGCAAAACATCTATTTGCTTAGGAGATAGATTATTTGCATCTGCTTTATTCCTACCCTCTAAAAATTTTTTGACAAAACTACTTATTCTCCCTGTAGGACAAATGGGTCTCACTGATGACTTTTTTTTTTATATTGGTGGGTTATATTCATATCCCTGTTCCCACCCAACTTCCAGTCCATGCCTTCGAAGAAGAAATTAGTCTATTTAGCTAAAACTTCTCAGTAAATTTAACTCAGTGATGTTTACAGTAACTGTAAATCACCACAGAATGATCATGGTATAAGACAGAAATAGGTTCTTTAAAACGCTGTTTATCAAAGCTTTTGAAGGTACAGTACCTTTCCAAATGATCTCTGAAGGCCTGAATAGTAGTTAATAGTCAGATTTTCAGATTTTTCCTCTTGTTTTTCTAACACTTCAGAGCCTCCTTTGAATCCCATTGTGATCCATGGTTTGAAAAAACAGTACTTAAAAAAAACCAGTCTCTGGTGGGCAT
This sequence comes from Galbula dea, assembly GCA_013399015.1. NCBI lineage: Eukaryota > Metazoa > Chordata > Aves > Piciformes > Galbulidae > Galbula > Galbula dea. The sequence goes on along the minus strand of VWZX01008709.1, from coordinate 136,814 downwards.
CTTCGACTGTGATTAAGAAATAACTTAATGGTAACAGTTTATTAGTTTTTGCATTTCTCAAACTTTTCCCTCTGAGCAACCTAAAACACTTATCTTTGCAATAACTGTAATACATGGTTTAAGCCATTATCATCTCAACTGAATGAGAATGTAGAATTCAGTAAGTCAGAAGAGATTGAATATTTCTTTTATGGAGATAGGACTGTTGTCTACATGAAAGCTTTCTGTGTTGCAAACAGAAGAGAATTAGCTTCCTGACGGGTATGGTTAATTTGCAGCTGTATTCATTTGTAAAACAGAAACAAAAGGCTTGTACATCAAAAGGGATGTAGGGCCTTCATAATGGGGCAAAAAAACCCCAATAAACCTTGCAGCTTGCTAATAACTAACTTTGTCCACTTAAAGAAGGCAACAATGATATTTTGCATGCACTGTCTCTGTAAGACACTAATGAACTTTGACTATGCTGATACCAAACACTTTATGTAGTTCTTCTACTGTCAAGTTCATAAAACAATATATTAGAGAGATGTGAAGAATTAGTACTAATAATACTAACAAAAATATTATACTGAACTTCCCACTGTGTAGTACAAGGCAGGTGACATATGAATACATATGACACTGATGAATACATTGATATTAGCAGATAGAAGGATATATTTGAGTTCAAGTTGTTCTGAGAATTAGTCTCCTGAGACAAGATTTCTGATATCTGTCAGTTCTTCAACTTGCCAGACAAAATACTTAGCACAGTACTGGATACTTTGCTTTGTTGAAAGAGGTTTTGCAATGAAGTGTATTAAAGTTTCATCCTCGTTTCTGCTGTACAAGTTTATGACATTTTCTATTACTTTAGTGTGATATCTTAAAGAAGGAAACCTAACAAAGGAATAGGTATTTAACTGCACAATCTGTATTTGAACCTCAGAAGAAAGGTTAGAAAGGAGATGGCAACAAATTGTAGGAGAAAAGGAAATTTCCCAGCCCCTTACTTCATGTGCAAATTGCTTAGTCCTGAGGTATTGAAGGTGCCTTCTAAGATGTGATTGCCTCATCTCAGACTTCTTGGCCTGGATTTTCCCTGGTGCAGAACACTCAAATTTATGCTAAAGTACTAAGAAATTGGACCTTGGCCCAAAATTTCAAGCAAGACCTCTAATTCAGAGAAACTGTTTGACAGGTTTCTTGGGCTTTTTTTGAGGTATCTGTGCCAGCTTCTGAAAAGTGCCAGACCCAATGAAGCTAAGTGGGAGTGGTGGAGGAGACATGGATATTCTTATGGTGACTGGCATCCCTATGTGGTCTCCCAAAAAGTGAGACGTAATGTATGTTTGCAAATGAGGACAAAAACTTACCTAAGTGTAGATAGATTGACTGTAAGTATCTACAGTATTTTTTTTTATTTTCTCCCACACCAAATAATTTTCAGAGTGAAATACTAATGTAATTGCTTTTGATGGCAAAATTCCCACTGACTTCTGTATGGGCAGAAATGTGCCTCATATTAGTTCTGTTTCCATCTGAGTGCATTATTGCTTCTCTGTTCTGCCATCTTAGGTAATAATTTGTTCCACCTTTAAATGACCATTGAGAAGCTTTTCACAGCAGATTTAAACATTGACTGAGGCTTGGAATTTTAACTCTATGGCTTTCCATTACTTCAGCCATGCTACTATATACAACATACCATGTGTACAGAATGAAACACAACCTACCTAGTGTCGGGTCATACTCCCAGATGAACCTTTTGGTCAGGAAACGTACAACAAGAGCTGTAGGAACAAAAAGTTTCCAGGTAAGATACACAAGCCATCAACTCATTTGATTTTTAAAGCTTTACCAGTGGATGGGCATGTAGTAGCCTCCCCAAACTATGAGGAGAGTTCAGTTTTGCTTATTGTGGCAGTTGAGGTATTTTCAGTGCTTGTGGCTCACTTCACACTTTTGGATGGGAAAACAAAATTTAACCACCCCCCCCTTCTTTACAGCATTAGTCATTTACCCATGTAATAGTGCAGGACAAAATACCAGGAGGTTTTCAATGGTAGTTTCTAACTTTTTTTTTTTTCCAAATGAGCTTCTACCATTAAAAAGCCAAATCAACCTCCTTTACAGTGCTATGAACAGATGACCTTTGAAAAAAACCCTATTTTGGATGGTCTAGATGTCCCATAACCAGTGGAAAAATAGTTGGTAATTTTTGAACCAGGATGCTTTGAAGCTTCAAAACTAGGGGTGTTCAAAATCACTTAAGTCTTGAAAACTTCTCCTTCAGATTTTAAGCCTTGTAAGGTAAACATATAACTGGCTGCATAGTTTCCTTCTGTATTTTTGCACACCTTCCTTGCAACAATTTATCTTCTATGTTTTGCCTATTTGTCACTTAAAGCAATCAGCTATAATATTTTATTGAATTAGAACAGAATATCCTGACAAAGCCTATATGAACTACGTTCCCATATATTTAATTTTTTCTGTCTCTCCACTTCCTTTAGAAACAACCTGTAGGGGCTTTGTCAGGATACTGATCATGTTCTAGCTCAAAACCAAGCAGTGCCTTGAATTTCTATTAATGTCATAGAAACATTATATACAAATATATATACAAACAATACAGCATGCTGTAAATGAAGCATTCACTACAGCCAACTATTCAAAATCCTTTCTGCATTTCCAAATTGGAGCTATAGATATCACCACACCAGCTATAATTTCATTGATTACAGCTACACAAAAAGTTTTCCTTTTCAACCCTTCAGGATTGTAATTAAAAAGCTAGGGGTAAGAACTAAGGGGCAGGTTAACGTGGATGATGCTGTAGTGGGTGTTTACTGCAGGCCACCTGATCAGGAGGAGGAAGTTGATGAGGTCTCCTACAAACAGCTGAAAATAGCCTTGTGATCACATGTCCTGATTCTCATGGGGGCTTCAATCACCTTTTTATTTGCTAGAAAGCCAATACAACTAGGCATAAATAGTCCAGGACGTTCCTGTAGCACACTGATGATAACTTTGTGACACATGTGGCAGAGGAACCAACAAGGAGAGGTGTGCTGCTGGACCTTGTGCTAATGGACAAAAAAGTTCTGGTTGGGGATGTGAAGTTTGGGGTCAGCCTTGGCTGCTGTGACCATGAGATGGTGGCGTTCAGGATCATGCAAGGAAGTATCAGGGCAATAAGTAGGATTATAACTCTGGACTTTTGGAGGGCTAAGTTTAACCTTCTCAGAGACCTATGTGGAGGAATCCCATGAGTTAGGAGTCTAGAAGGTAGGAGGGCCCAAGAGAGCTGGTTAATATTCAAGCAGCCCTTCCTCTAAGCTCAATATTGGTGTATCCCCATAGGTAAGAATTCAAGCAAGGGAGGTGGGAGACCTGCACTGATGAGCCAGAAGCTTCAGGAAAAACTCAGGCACTGAGCGGTACTGACGTTAAGAATTAGAGACCACAGATGACAGCTTTGGCGGGAAGGGAAAAAGCAGGTTGTATTAATCTCCAGCAAGGAGGCCTGTATGCAGAAATAACAAATAACAACATAGGCAGGAGGGAGCTGAAGAAAGGAAGAGTGGGAGGCAGTTGTATACATAGGGCCAGATGGCAATCAGAGTCCTCTGCTGGCAGGTCTCAGCAGGGAGCACAGCAAGCCCAGTGAGCTGCACGCTCGGTAGGGCTGATAATAAATGACTTGCATAAGTCTTGCTTGGGAAGAAAATGCCACCTCAGCCCAACCCCAGGTGAGTGGGGAAGTGTCAGCCTCAGTCACTTCCTCTGTGCCAGGTTTGGAGGCATGCATGCTTGGGGCTGTGCAGAGCTGCTGTTCGTGCAGGGCTGGCTCTGCTCAACCAACCTGCGGCAGGCCTGGCCGATTCCCTCCAAATACTCTTACTCTCCTTCGTGGCACTGGTCACAAAGTATCCTATGGAGCTTTTTACTTCCATGCATTTTTACAAGGCTGAAGATAGGCAGCCTCATTTCGCACGTGGGGAATGTGAGATGCTCTTAATCCCGTTTATAACTATTGCAAACTATTTTGAATGGGAAATGTGTTCCCTTTTGCCTCGTTAGGGGTTCTTAGCAGATGGGCCCTAGTTGAGTATTAAATTCATGTTTGATTTCACAGAATCACAGAATCATTACCGTTGGAAAGGACCCTCAAGATCATCTAGTCCAACCGATAGCCCTACACTACTCTTACCCCTAAATCATCCCCTGAAGAAACACATCTATCTTCTTCTTAAAAACCTCCAGGGAGGGTGACTCCACCACCTCCCTGGGCAGCCTATTCCAATATCTAACCACTCTTTCAGTAAAGAAATTCTTCCTAATATCTAATCTAAACGATTTGACTGAAAATAGTCAATGAGAAGACTTGATTTGACTGAAAATAGTCAATGAGAAGAGAGCTGAGAAAGGCATCCAAGTGCTTGGGCTGTCAGTCCAGAGACCAGCTTGCTGGCTCGTGCTGCCTGCTCTAGCAGTGATCATCTTGGAGCAGGGGTATTACTGTGGAACCATTTCACTTACATTGAGCTCACTTGCTGCCAGACTGAATCACTTTTTAGTAAAATAACTTCTGCCAGCAGAAGAACCAGAAGGGAGGACATTAGGAATTCACTACATTTATTGCTGCAGCACTCAAGTTTCTGCCACTGGCATAAATGATGCTTCAGGCAAAACAAGAAAAATTCCCTGTGTCCTTAGCAATGCTGCGTAGAAAGAGTTAAGATGCCCATTACTTCCTGCTCACCTTAACAAAGGTGTGTGCACACTCTTTGACCTGTCAGCCTTATCTAGATATTTTTTTCTTACAAAATTAGGTAATTCCAATGTTCATATTAAAATGACCAGTTCCAGTACTTATCCTCAGAGGAGATGAAATGCATTCTGAAGCAGGCAAGATTCCTATTGCTGCAGTACCCAATAGGAATGAGTTTCATGGTCCTCCACTGGACTAGTCCAGGCTCTTCCTGAACACTTACTGCTGGTGAAATACAAGAACTTGCAGGCTTAGAAGGAAAGAATCTCCAACAAACTGCAATTCGGATTCCCACTGTGTTTTTCAGAGACATGACCATTACCTCAGAGAATTGATGTAATGTCCCAGCAAAGGAAGAATAGACTCATGTTCTCTTTCTGTCTTTTCTTACACCCTCACTTCCAAGTCAGCTGTTTTGTACAGGGTTTATATTAGAGTAGGACTTGGCCCAGGATTTTCATTCACTCATGTTTAAACCTTCTGCCTTAGAAGTTATGCTTGGAGAAGAAACATGACTATCTATCAAATACATGTGCAGTGTGACTCCACTGATGACAATGAAGTTATATCTGGAATTCATTTAGCATACAAATTGAGATTATCAACCACATATTTAATTAATTTCTTCTGGACTTGTGTAGCTCGGTCCACTACTCAGCTTTAAAAATTTCAGTTTATATCTTTCAGAACACCTTTTTGTGGTATTTTTTTTGTCTTCTTTTAGATCTTTGGATTTAGTCACATATAAATGCTCTGGCTAAATTTACAATCTGCTTGAATATATATCATATATGTGTTATTGTTCCAGCTAATACAAACTGAGCTTTTGGGGGAAGAATGGAAGCAAAGTTTTATTTGAAAAACTTCCCCCTTCCCCAAAAGCTTGAGTTCAAAGTTATTGTAAGAAAAATAACCATTCTCCACAGTGAAATAACTGTATGATGACTCTTTTATGCTGTGAGAACTTTCAGCTATAAAAATGGTCTGAAAGGAGTCTCATTATTTAACTTATCAACAAGTCCATTCCTGGTGCCATGATGATGTGTCATCAGTAAACCACACTTGGCAGGAGACACCAGAGTGGTTAAAACCAGAGGTTATAACAACCAAAAGGCACTTTCACAAACTATAGAATTTGATTAAAAAAAAAAAAAAAAAAAAGAAAAGAAACAAAAAACACAAAACCAAAAAACCCCCCACCCTTATAGTTTTGTTAAGAGAGTTCATCCACTTCAGAGACTCCTTGTGTACTGGACTTTCAGTCCCCTTGGAGCATGTGGTGATCTCCAGCCAGAAGGACAGTGGTGCCACAGGATTGTGGCATGTGACATGCTGCCTCCTCAAACAGCTCCGTGTCCAACTTTGGAAAGTAATCATTTGTTTTAAAGGCACTACCATGAGAATTTAATTTGTTTCCGAAAGGCAAGGCTTTAGGGGAGGGATTAGGCAGAAATTACAAACCTTTTCTGATCCTGGTACATCATGAATATAAACATTCAGTCATTACTTCTGGCTCTACATCTGTGGGCCTGGGTTTTGTTTGACTCAGTTTTGACAGTATCTCTGGCAATTCAGTGTTGTGGGGATACAAGGGGTGAGTGAGACAACATCAGGAGGATTTTTCTGCCTTTACTCCTCTATTAGTTTGTTCACTGTGGTCACTTCTGATGTTGAGACCAAATGTGCTTGTGGTAAAGTGGAAGGTAAATTTCATGGAGCAAAATGAGATCCGTGCATGGGGAAAGAAAGGATGAACTGTACCAGGTATAAAAAATGGTCTGTTTTATACTGCCTTATTGTCTCAAACTACATATTTTATGCCTGTTTTAATCATTGTCTTATGCAGCAAACTGTTCAGACAAATCAGTCTATGCTTATGTGTTTTTCTTTCTGTAACAGCACAGCAGTCCTCTGCTGACTGATGATATAAATGTCTAATACTTTTACATATAAATATCAATTCAATATAAACATCAAAAGTATATATACTTTTTAATATACTTATATACTGCATAGCAGTACATATATCACAGTATAATAGTAAATACAGACTAGGATTGAACAGCTGTGTGATGAAATGTGTTGCTCTTGCCTTTCACTACACTGTCACTTAGTGTAATGTAACTTTTGTTTTCTTCAGTGGTAATGACAAGGGCTTCAGTTCTGGGGATCCAAATCTGAACATCAAAAATGGTTTAAATGTAATTTTGTTCTGGTGAGGTATAAAGGGATTGGAATCCTTGTCTCAAATCTCTATCTTAATCCTCACAGCAGCATCATGGACCAAACCAACATCCCACGTTCAGGTACTTCAAAAACACTAACATACTTTCACATACTTTCAAATTAATCACTGTGTATCAGATTTATCTTTACACTAAATGCTACTTCATATGCTGAATATGCACTTAGCAGGACTCCCAAGACTGCTTCAGATGCTAATAGAGTAGGTTGTTCAATTAGATGTCAATAGCTGACCTTCTTTTGACAAGTTGTTTGGAAGCACTGGGCTGCCTTGGACAGAAAGAGAGAGACCATAGTCCAATTAATTTGTGTTTTAACTGTCTTCATCAGCATATTGATCCTTTGACCCTGACCACAAATCAAAGTAATTAGTGTCTTGGTTTTAAAATCAGTCATGTTTCAGTTTCTATTACAAAGTTTTGTGTAGTATTTCTTTTGTTAGTGGCAATTTCAGTTAATCTTATATGTAACTGCATTTTACTGCTGTGGGTTAGGACCATTTGAGTGGAAGGGGTCTGAAGATAAGTAACTTCAAGAAAATCATCTAAACTCAGGCAGTCCATAGCGTGGCTTATTCAATAATCTCCTCTCAACTGTCTTAAGAACAGACTTGAAGGAAGCGCTGTATGAGATTATTTTGCAAGCACCACTTAATTGCAAAGAATGAAGTTAGCAATAAGTGGTGCTTTTATCAGAGCATGCACAATACTTTGCTTCTACCATAACTGAAAATAAACATAGAAAATCATTGATTTGCATGCAATCAAACTAATGTTTGCAGGTGCTCATGCAATGGAAAGGTGAGCCATCCATTTCCAGACTTGTATAAGGGTAATTGTTCTACCTATGTTCACACTTATTCCCAGGGTGACTGCCCAGTGCTCTGCTGCCTGTATGTTTCTCCTCTCTTGCTCACCAACCAGATCACGTGTGAGCTGCCCAGCTGTTGTGGATGCTCCAGCCCTTCTGCAAGATCTGGCTATACCTGGTCCTGCTTTTGTAGGCTTGCAGCTTTCACACAAATTGAATCTGATGTTAGGGAGTTGTCAGTATCTCCCTTCCCTGACAGGGGTCTGGCCCACTGGTTAGAGACTGTGGAGAAAGCAAGCTAGGCATAGGCTTGTTAGCAGAACCAAGGTCACTTATTCAGTACTGAATATGGAAAATATAGGAGTAATTTGTCAAAATCTTTGATTATATCCACATCCTAATGTCAATAACAGCAGGAAGTGTTTCTTGTCTTGCTTCTGGTGTGGTAATTTCATGGTAAAAAGAATCTCTTCATATATTCATCTAGAATAGTCTACTGTGAATTTCACAAAATTAACAGTATAGTATTCAGCCATCCTACCTTCACTGACAGGAGGGTTTCTGTAGTAATGTTCTGGCCATTGCCTTCTTTCACAATCCATGCTGCATATGTAATACAAGCAGGAGGCTTAATTTATATTAGGTTATTCCATTCCATAACATATTGTTCCAGTGTAAGGTTTATTTCACAGCTTTCCTCTTATATAAAAGATAAATGATCAGACTGGAGTGTCTAATGGTTTGATCATTCTATCCGTGCTTCTAACATTTCTCCTCTCTTGACTGCATTCTATAACTTAATGTTGCCCCTTTGTGAAGACTAAACTTTCTGATGTGATATTACTAACACATATGGTTTTCCAAAACACAGTTATGGTAACACATCCAGATGTTTGTGTGTCTGAGACAGAGAATATTTGGGATTGGGCTGTAGAGCAAGTCTGACAGATGAAATCACACAAATAACTGTCGCTTTTCTAGATGACTGGCACACATAAGGTTTGAATTTGTATGCTGTTTTGAAAGACACTGGCACAAGTAAAGCAGAACAGGCTTCTCAGTATAAAACTATGACATAAACCCCACTCCCTCATGTCAAGGTGAAAAATTAAAAAGTTTGATTTGAGAAAAAAAAAAATGGAAAAAGAGAAAATATTGTCAGAAGAAAGAAGGCGTGGAAAACTTTTTTCTTTAAGAAGCCAGTACTTCATTGAGACAATAGCAATATGAGAAAATTTTCAGGAGGCTATAAAGTGGGTTTAGATTTTTTTTTCTCCTTAGTAGCTTTTTTTTGATTATTTTTCTCCTTACATTTCTTCTGATGTTGACTTTAGAAAATATCCCACTCCCTTCTTTTGCTCAAATTAGTCTGTCATCTTTAAAAAGGAAAAAGAAAGAAAGAAAATAAAGAGGGAATTCTATAATACTTTGGATGGCAGGATGATCTGGTTATAGTCAAAGCATTTTCGTATGAATGAATTTTGCTGGAAAATGCATTTTGCACAGAAAGACCATTTTGTTTTGGAAGGAAGCTTGTTAGATTTCTCTTTCAAAGGAAATGCCTGAACACCTCACCATTTCTTTTCAAAGAACCTGTAATTTAGGAAATGCAGATTTAAAACAAACCAACCAAATACAGGTTTAAGACAAACCCAACCTTGCAAGCCTCCATTTTGATCTATTATTCATTGCAGTCTTATTTTGTGTTGCACTGGTGAAATGTGTGGGACTGAATCGTGGGGTTTTAACCAGATGTCACTATTACAGGGAGATGGCAAAGATGCACTCTCTTGCCTGTAGTGTCAACAAGCTACTCAGCTCCAGCTGACCTATGTGTACCAAAAGGGTTCAGAGTTGATTTCACTCTGCCAGTGCTGAGCCTGGCTGAAGGCTCAGGTAGGACTAGTTACTTCAGTGGCACTCCTAAAAGAAGGGCTGGACAGCTGTTTTTGGAGACGCCTTCAGCTCCTCCTAGGACAGCATGGAGCTGCTGCCTCACCCCCTGCCAGTGCAAAGGAGCAACATGCCTGAACACAGAAGAAAGTCATGATCAGTGCAGGTATGTGAACTTTTTTTGTTGCTGTTTTGTTTTTATTGTTGTTATTGTTAATATTGTTTTCTTGTGGGGTTTTTTTTTGTTTAGTTGGTTTGGTTGTTTTTTGTTGTTCTTTTTTGTAAAGGCTTTCCTTCATCTCTTGCTCTGATCCCTATTCTCTCTCCCTTCCCATGCTCAGAAGGCAAGAGATGAATAGGAGGAAGTGGAAGAAAGGGGACAGAAGTGAAGTTGCTGTATCAGAGAAGGCCTGCAAGTTCCAGGAGAGCTGTGGACACCTTTCCCAGGGAACAATGGAGGGAGCGTGGTCTCATGCCTGAAGGAGATGAAGAAATCTTTTCAACAAAGTGAAAAGCCAATTCTCTGTGACCCTTGGTCAGGGTAGGGACTGGTGTATAAGGCCCAGCTGGTCTGTAAGAGCATCCTGGCTACCAGCAGCGAGCTGGCCATAAAGCCTTACCTAAGGGGGAGGCTGCTGGGAAAGAGCTCAGCAAATCAATTTGCCTTATGCTGGTGTTGATGCTTGATAGTTTTAGGGGTGACTAGTGTTTCACCATCCTACTGACTGCTGTTCTTGCCAGAAGAAAAAGACATTTTGTTTCATGTGGTAAGTCCTGGTCTGACAAAGCTGTTGCAGAAAAGCACAACATACTCTCTTGCTGCAAGACTGAAGGCTTTGTGTAACTCTAAAAGCCTAAAACCAGGTTTTTACCAGGCACTGGTGAGTCAGCCTGAATGAGAGGGCAGTTAGCACACTGCGAGCAAGGCCACTGCCATTCATGCTGGACCACTGCCTGTGTTTCTAACCTTCACAATGGCAAAAAGTACCTTTGTGAAAGTGCCTTGCCATGCTACTGTTTCACTGAGTCTGTATAGAGCAGCACAAATGGTAACTAGAAATGGCATAAAGCTCTCATTTGCCTCAGGAACCCGGTGAAGGGATGCAGAGCTCCCTATTTCATTTTGGTTGACAGCACTGGCTGTTTCTGTGTGGTCAGAGTCTGAACAGACTATCTATCACTTGCTTCTCCTCAGCCTGACTGTAATAATTTTCCTGTCTTATTTTAAGTCTGTGGATACATTATCAGATGAGACTACAGCTCACGTAAAATGAAAAACAAGCTGTTCCCTGGCTTCTTCTGTGGTACACTTCACTTCTTTTATGTGCACACCCTGGCTTCCTGGGTTCGGCTCCACAGAAATGTCAGATAACCTGGAAAAACTTTATATTGAGATTAGAATCCAGCTGGAGTAGAATATATGGGAAAATCTCGTCCTGTGCAGTTTCCAACTTTCATTGACAAAGGAGTTCAGGTGAACACTAGAAGTTTGCATCAGCCCTATTGATTGATGAGCCACAAATCAGTAAACAGATGCATGCCTGTAAGGTGCCTATGTCACAAGGAAATGAAGAATCAGGGCAACAAAATACATTGAAAATTGACTACTGGGTTTTTCATGATCCTCTCTTTTATAAGCCTGATGATGTAAGCACTGATAAATCTTTCATCTTTTTAATACTGTGCACAATACAATATTTATGGAAACCCATTCCTTTCAAATCATGCCATTACTTGATTTTGCTTTGCAGCTCTTTGGCTACCTGGAATTTTAAAGGCAGAAGATAAGGTTTGGTTTTCTTCCTGACGAGCTGATCGCCAAGTACCTGAACCAAACACCTGGAGAAGTTTCCAGAAGGATGAATGTAAGAACAGATATATCAGTGACATAAACTACAATGGTTTTCAGGCTTGTGTGACTAGTTACTAGCGAAGTAGTGTATAGTCTTCCAGCTTCCTCTAGTGTCTCATGGAAAGTGGTGGCAAATGTCCTGATGGCTCTTCTCATGATTTATCTATCCTTGTTTTTATTTTTTACCTTCTTTCCTTTTCTCTGTGTTGTTAAGACATCTGCTCCTGTTACTTGCCACCTGCATCTTTTTGTATTAGCACATTTTTTTTTTAAAGCAAGCAGCTTTGCCACTATGTGTGGGACATTAAGAGACACAGCAGCAGGAGCAGAGAAGTTCTTGGTGACAAAGGTATCATTTCCACAGTAGGGTTTGTGATACTAAAGCACAAGAAAAATGAATGACAGAAAGGTTGTGATCAACAAGTGAAGTAAAATTTAAGGTAAATGCTATGTACCACACGTTGGAAGTACAAAGAAGTATGTTGCAAAGTGGAGAAAGGTGAAGCTGAAGAAGAAAGCTCAGTCTGAATAAGGCTTTCTAAACATGCCATTGAGATGCTTATATTTAGAGGCAAAAAAATGACCCTAAGGCAGATGGGATTGTGGTAGTCACCTTATGGTACCTAATAGCATCACCTGCAGCATAACCTCTTTTGTGGAACAGGTTGGAAGAGCAGGTGTGGGTGGAGAGCAACTTTTCATAAATCACTAGTGACCAAAGCCTGTTTAAGTCTGAAGCCTAACTAGTGATCTGTCTGATCTCACATCACTGCTCATCCCATACAACCACTGTCAGTAGGAAGGTTAATTCATCCCAGAACCTGGAGGTAATGATGTCCTGTCAGAGCTATAGCATGTTAGGATGGACAAAGATAAAAACTGCTAAGTGGTCCAGACAGTATACTACAATGTGGTGTGCTTGGTTCCCACTAGCAGTAACAGAATGAAATGAAATGAAACTAATTCTTTGTTTTGATAAATCACTATCATGTCCTATCTCTGTCTGCAATCACAGTTTTATGAGTTTTATTCAGTGCCTATAATAATGTAGGGGTTATTATTAGCCTTCTGCTTGGAATCTGGACACACTATCCTGGGAACTGTTCAGAGTAAACTTTAAAATTATGTGTGTGTGTGGCAGGGGGAAAGCATGTTCTAAATTTATATGGTAAATTTCTGCTTTTGCTTTCAACGTTTAAGGGAACTCAGCTAATAAACATCATATGTTTTCAAACAAAATAAAACATACAGTAGTAGATATTGGATGTTGTAAAACATCTGACTTATCTCAAGTCTAAAACTTGGAGAATTAACATAACTTAGTTTATGATGTTCAGTCACAGCCTCCAGGAGACCTGGTCCTGCCTCCCTAGACTGCAATAGCTACAGGGAGTCCTCTGTTCTCAGCTGGCTATTTATCTATACTTAGTTAAAGAGGAAGCTCTGCTACCTTTACTCATGCTGAATAATGAGTTGTATCCCCAAAATCTGAGATCCTATGTGTGTGTGAGATTTTCTTGTCCATGGAAATTACACAGATAGCAAAGATAACAAGTCATATATTCAGAACTCTTGAAGTCATCATCTCATTCAGTGCTTTATCCAGTTCAAAGTGACCTTAGCAATGGGATTTTCTTTATTCCTTTTCCACGATGCTACAAACACCACTTGTCTGTTGGTTCTAGGGTGGTGTTAAAGAACCCATAGCAGTTTGGCAAGTGTTATTGTGTCATCTTTCCATACTAGGATCCTCTCATTCATGCTGAGGGGCAGTAGGTACATGCCACCACAGTGCATAAGAGTGTCAGGGGCTCAGAGATCCTTCAGGACTAAGGAAGTTTGCAGTTATGATTATATTAGCTTCAACTTCTTTCTCAGGCCAGCATGATAAACCTCTCATTGCTGAGTATTTCTTGTAATGTTTTTTTTTTTAAGAACACTTCCTCAGTTTCACCCCATGATCTTTTTAAAGTGTGCAGAGAGAATATAAACAATTCCACTTTCTCTGCCAGCATTTGAATAAAACAATATAGGTTTATTTTTCCTGTTACTGCCCTGCAGAGTGCCGTATACTGCCTGCAGCAAGCTGTGTTTGCTTAGCCATTCACAATGACATCATATGAGCCATGAGGAAACCCAGCCTTGGGAATCTACAATCTGACAAGTAAGAAAACCTCCAATTGTTCATAATGGAGGCTGATGCAGTGAGCAGGGAGCAAGTTCGAGACTAGTTTACATTCCTTGATTCACCATGCTTTTTGTTTGGCTTTGCCCACAATAAAGGGTGATTACATTTTCAAAGCTATTAGTGTGCCCGGCAGGGCAGAGATGTTCTCAGCATGATGCCCCATAGCATTTAAATGGTGTTGGTCTCTAAGATGCCTTTCCCCAGGGTTCTCCCATCCATCTCTCCCCAGAATTCTCTTGTCTCCCCTCAGTCTGTAGCTCACCAAATGCTCCCACTCAGTTGCATTTGTTAGGATAATCTCTATGTAGAATTAATAAAATTATCCTGATTCAAAAGATGCTCTTTACACAAGACTGGGTTTAGTTTTGTTTTAGTGGGAGTTTATTTTTCATTTGTTGTTTTGTTTTAGTTTTTTTTTTTTCTTGATGTGTGGTGTTTTGGTCTGGGGTTTGGGTGTGGGTTTTGGGGTTTTTTTTGTTATTGGGTTTTTGGTTTGGGGTTTTTTTGTGGTTTTTTTTTTTTTTTTTGGTTGTTGTTATTCCTAATCATTCCACTCATCCTAAGAAAGGCATGGTGCCTCCAATAGCTTAAGCAGACAAATTGAGAGAAGACAGAAGGTGGTCTTGTGGAAAAGGTGGGGAATGTTTAAATTGGTTTTGCTGTTGGAGAAAACACACCCTACACCTGGTGATTTCACTTACAATAGGGCATTTCTAGAACTTTCTTTTGTGACTTATCTTTCTCTTTCAGCCCCCAAAGAGCTCAATTTTCCTCAATTTCACATGGAACCTAAGTGTAATGATATTGCTGCTGAGATAAATGGATTATCACTGCAGATAGGCTGATGCTGACAAAGCAGAAGTGTTCTGGAAATACAAATTATACTTTTTACTTGGATACCGAAACAATGCTTTCATAGATGTACTTTTAAGAAAAGCATTCATTGCATATTCAATAAGTTGTTTACAGACAGCAAGAATTGTCTCTAACCAGTTTTTTTACTGATTTTTGAAAAAGGAAGGAAATTTAACTGGCATTTTTAACTTTCGTGGTGCACCCTGACATAGCCTCTCCAGGAGATAAAGATGAGTCTTGTAGTCTCACAAATGACTCTGCTGCAGGGTGGGATGAACTCTTCAGCTCCAGCTGAGTTCAGCCAAAGCTGAGAGCTTTGTTCATCTTTCTTACAGGAGCAAGGTTTATTTTTAAAGTAGTCTGATCCCCTTTTTGTTGTTTTGGTTTCATATAGAAGAAAAGGTATGGCTTGTAAGCTCCACTTACAGGTACTGTCCTGCCCTGTGGACTTGTTTAGACAGCAGAACACCTAGGAGGGCTATGGCAGCTCCTGCTTGTCCACCTGGGGCAGATGTAATAGAGCCCCAGGAGAGCAATAAAAGCCACAGTGATCCTGTTCCTGCCCCCCAGCAGCACTGCTCTGTCATGCTCCTGCTCCAGGCAAGCTTAGCTACTCTATCTGCTCTACCTGTTGTCCTGGAGGATGAGCTGTCAAGGCAGCAATTCCTGCTCTCCCCACTGTTATCGAAGTCAGAGCTGGAGGAGGAATTTTGTTATTTCTCCTAATTCTCTGAATTCTTTTCCCTTCTATTCTTCAAGATTTTTCCCCAAAAGAAGCATGAGACATGGTAAATAGAGACAAATAATTCACTGATCTAAAGGAATGAGCATGGTCTGGTTAGAAAAGGGGCATACATTATACTCTCATTTTAACTAGACAAATCACAACATTTAAATTATGTCACCCATTGATACAAGAGATAAGAAGGCCAGGACTGTGTGTTTGGGAAGGCAGAGAAGCAGCAGGCTTATTGTAACCTATTGTCAGATAAGCCACTGAGACAGAAAGTGTTGGCTGGAAAAAAGAAAAACATTCCTGCAAATAAAGCTGACAATGAAAGGGCAGAAAACTCACATGCCATTGAGATTATTCCTAGAGGAACACTCATCAGGAGGCTATTTTCAATTGGGCTGTAAAATTGTTCAACAGCTGGGAAGTGCCCTGCCATTGCTCAGTGTAGCTATATATTTCTGAGATGACTTTTGTACTGAATTCTTCCTTCCTCAAAGGGAGCTCCAGGCACAACCCACTGAAATCATCAGCAGCTTTGCCCTTCTTCCATAGGTTGAAGCTCATGCCCCTAGGGAGTTGTTTAGGTGCAATGAGATAAGTAATGTTCTCAAATTGATACCAGCAGCAGCCCCACCCCTACAAAAAAGAAGTTAAGCCTGAAATCCCTGTGCCTGCAATAGCTGGAAACAAGGAGGCTTTGGCTAAATTCCTGCATCATATAGTGGTCTCCTAAAGAGAGAGCTTCTCATCTCTCCAATATCTTCTGTGTGAGGGTTCTTGCAAACATTGCATTGTTTTTCAAGTGTTTCCTTTGCTATTCATGGCTTTGAAAAGCTTGCTTGCACCTGGAAAATCATCTTGCGTGTAAATTAAAGTGCAGCTGCTACGTCTCAACAGCTCTTAATGTGCACGGGCTTACTCCTAGTCTTTCTCTTATGAAACTTGGTTAAATTAAATCAACTTCAAATATCATTGGGAAAAGGATTGTAAGGTCAAATTCTGATCGTTTGGGCAGGGGGGTCCTTGAAAACTGTCTGGCTGCTTTTTCTCCCTGTCCTTTAAGTGCTCACCTGGGCCTTCTACAACTGCTAGATGGTGCCAGTGGAGACCACTGCAGCTGCTCACCAGTTACTGCTGGGGGTGTGTGGTTAGGCACTTGCTGTGGGGTGTGTTAACAGGGTTGGTCCCTTGGAAGTGTATACTTTACAAGAGTCTAATTCTGGTTGAAGGCACCACTCCAAGTGCTTACCTGCCTCTTCATGCCATTCTCACTAAGCCAAAGGTCTCATCTTTTTATTCCAGCAGAATTTCCTTCAAGCTACACTAATTACTAAAGAAAGCATATAACCTAACAGAGGAGGCAAACAACATCCCACAAAAGTCCACAAGCACACAGTTAATGAAACATGGACAATAACTGCTAGCTAGGATTAGACTCAACTGTTGCTTCATTATGATCTTGCTCCACCAGACATGAGCTAGCTTCCCCTTAGCACTAGAGTGCCTCACTAATGGCAGACAGATGTGCAGTAAACCACAACAGGCAACTAGTGAATCCAAAGAGGTATCACAGGGTTGTGTGCCAAATCACATGGTGAAAATGCCGGTTTAGCACAGTCATAGGCCTGAGGGGGGCTGGGGAAGATAGGGTAGTTAAATATGTATTAGGAAAGTAGAGAAAGTATGTGGAGAAAAGTTAGTATTGTTATGACTATCATTGTCCTTGTTGGTAGAGATCTGACTGCAACTTCTTTGATGAAAATGTTGCCATATTAGGCATCACCCCTCCAATGCCCCTTTTCCATTTTCTGTTAGAAAACCTGCAATACTTCAACTTTAGGTAGAATTTCATGGGAAGTTTCTCCATTCTTCTTCTTGATCACTCTACCTTTCCTTTTCTGCCCTTTTAGGAAGAATTATATATTTTTTTTTATCACTAGAAGGATCTTAAGACAAAAAAAGGTGACAACTCTTTTGCTATGGTTTGAACTAGTCCTTAGCAATAACATTGCCATACCCTGTCTTTCCCCTTACTCCTACTAATAGCATTAGCCACATTTCCCACCAGTCTTTAGATCTCAGTATCTGTGTGAGTTTGTGTTACACTCATGCAGAAGACAAGTCCATGACTTCAACCAAACTTTAATTCCATTTGAAAAGATAATGTAGTAGATAAACCTTATCCTTCTCTCTGATAGGACTTGAACTGCAGCAAGTATGTATTCTTTCCTTCTTTGATCATGAAAATAGCAAGTATCATAAAAAGGGGGTTACTGAGTAACTAGTCACTCCATAAGCTTGGTGCATGGCTGCACAGCTGATAGCTCACGGGTCTTTTCCATCTAGTCCTGGTAAAATGATTTTTCCACTACTTTATAAGATCATAAAGCGTATTTGTCTCCAAAGGCCCAATATGAGCAAATTCCTACAATATCTTTTAGTTTATGGTTGTCAAAATTGTGGATGATCCCAACTCAAAAGACTGGGAAATCTTTAAAAGGCATTTGAAAGATTTCCCAATCACTTCAATGAGGTTAGATTTTTTTCAAAGTCCCAGATCCAACACTAGCCTCTGTTGAAAGTTCTCACTTACAATAACCATAAGTATATTTAAGCCCTTAACATGCAAATAAGGACCTAATCAGATTTTGTAGAAGGACCAAGATTCCTGGCACTTATTTGCAGCTCTGGGGACATACTATGTTAAAAATTTTGGCTCTAGGTCCCTGTTTATAATTTACGATTTCTATCATTGTCATTATTTCTAAGAAGATGTACAACCCCTGCTAGCTTTGCAAGTACTAATGCACCTATGTCACTTTAAATTTTTGTTATAGATTATAGGGAATCCTGCTGCGGCAGGGGGGTTGGACTAGATGATCTTTCGAGGTCCCTTCCAACTCCTAATACTCTGTGATTCTGTGATATCAGCACTGTATCTAGTTATTCCTATAGTTTCTATTTTTAAATAATTGAAAGTTTTGTGCATTAGTATGGAACTGGATGAACAATTCTATGGCATATGGGACAGAAAAGTAGAAGTGAAAAATCAGAGACATAACACTCTTGCACTTGATCCTGATTGAAGTGGTTTTTTTGCTTCCTCAGAGGTAGTCATGCTAACAATGTTTTTCTACAAGCCAAATAAGTATATTTTTCAGACACAAATTCTCTACCAGTAGTACTCAAATACAGAAGGACTAGTAAGAGGGGTAATTCAGAGACTTACCTGACAAGTCATTAGAAAGCTTCAAATGATTTTGGATTAGGTTCCTAAGACTAAACAAAACAATGCTCAAGCTCTTGCACCCATCTTTCTTAGCAGATATGAAACGTATCCTTACTCACTTGCACAAACAGAGAACTACATGAAAACTTTGAGGCTTAAGCCAAGATCTAAGATCTGCAACAGCTGGCTTTAGCCTCACAAGACTAATTTCTCCAAGATTTTTTTCCTAGTTGACAGATTAGACTGCTGTACGGGATTACAATAAGGAGGAGCCCATCTTTGTACCTGAGTATAGAGTTGCAGGGAGCTAATACCTGTATTTAATATCCTCCTTTCTTTTTCCCATCACATACATTCAGCTTTCAGTAACGCCAAGGATATTTGAATTCCTTGACTATGCCAGGGTCATTCTGGCATACTGTAGGAAGGTTAGGGACCTGTTTTCCTGTTAGAGCCTGCAGTCCTTCCACACTGAACTGTAAAGAAAACTTGTCTGCTTCTCTGAGTAAGAGATAAGAGAAACAAGGGGACAAAACAATCAGCATCAACCACAAGCAGGTTTGGCTTGTGTTTGTACTGCAGAGTAGGGAGGTTATCAGCCTAAATAAAAGCTGAATGCAGGCTTGCCCCCTTTTGATCCAAGTAAAAAGTCTGAGGTTTTCCTCTGTGTTAACAGGAAAGGGCTGCATGGAACCAGAGACAACTAACTTAAGCAGGGTAAAGGGAGAGAAAGAGGCAAGAAATGTCGGTAGATCCTCAGTGGAAATAACAGCAAACACTGACACAGACAAATGCCATCCACAATTCAAGACAACTGATATAACAGAAAAAGGAAAAATGCCCAGAGTCACAAGATTCACCTTTCTTCAGAACTTCTATTTTGCCATTTAAGTCCATATCTAAACTAAATGGGAAAGGGAGAGAAAGTAGTAATCATTTATCACTGGTAAGAGGCTCTAGAGCCTGGGTCTTCACCTACCCTAAAGAAACACTGAGTTAGACTTGATCAAATGATTCATCTCATCTTCAGGGGCACTCTCATGTGCAAGGTTTTTTCTGATGTACACATGACATAAGAACAGTCACTTGCACAGATAATGAAGGCAATTCCCTGGCAACACTGCCTTTCCTTTCATTCTAGCCATGTTTTTATGCAGAAGTTTTGATACAATGAGTTTGTATAGATGTCTCTGGACCAGAGAGCACTGCCTGTGGAGAATCCCCATTTTTCTGGATACCTTCCTTTCCTTTTGTTAGCTACTGCCAGTAAATCAACACAAAAATGAGTATGTCACTTGATTAGATGAAGCCTAGGGATTCTAGCATGCTTTGCACAGTATCTCTGCTTTGCACTCAATCATAACAGGCTGCTGCAGTTTAATTAGAGTGTCTGGGTCCACCTCCTGTTCCTGTGTAATAACATTAACCAGAAGTGAACTGTCTGGTTCCTGCCTCTCCTAGGCTAGCGTGAGCTGTGGATGTGGAGCTGGCCAGATTGGTTAATTGCACTCCTGACTTTTAAAGGTCAGCTCTTACAGAATCTAATAGCATTCAAGAAGATTTCTAAAACAAGGTAGATTGGAAAGAAGAGCCTAGTTTCCTCCCCTGAGATGCTGCCTATTGAGCTATGGGACAAAATAACCACCCCTGCAGCATCCCTCAGCAGAACAGCTGGCTAGCCCAGCCAGCAAGGCCACAGCCAGATGGTAAAGGGCACCTTCAAAGGCTGCTTTCCCTTGGGTTTTGAGCAGCTGGCATGGTGCAGAGTTGCACTAGCTTCTGGGCATTTGCACGTCAGAAGAGTACAGAGTAAAGGAAAAGTATATCTGAGAGAAAGCTGTAAAAACAGGTGACTAACCAGCTAGTTTTCCCTTATGTAAGGGAATGTGTGATATCCTAGAAATTCTTCATCCCTGGCTTATCCTAATAGGAAAGCTGAACCAGTATCAGTTGAAGTAGAAAAACTCAGAAACATGAAAGATGGCTTGAGAAGAATAAGATTTTTCAATAAAGCATGCATGTCCTCAGTCCCAGTAAGGAAGGGAGTGCATCTACTGAGGAGGACATCTAAGTAGGATCTATAGTTTCTAGATGGTTTATTCATTAAAGTTAATAATATCTTTCTTTGAAAAGCAAATTGTCTTCTAATTTAACCTCGTTATCAGGGCAGACCCCAGCAATCTGCATTATAAGCACTCTCTCTTAGCAGAGGAGAGGAGGCAGCTGAGGGCAATTGTAGTGCTTTTCCCCTCCTTGAGTTCTCTGGTAGGCTGGAAACTCCCCTGGTAGGAGGGAAGGGAGATCCTCAGCTGGGTCACTCCTTTCCCCAATTAGATCTTTATCTTCCTCATGCAAACACCTGAATGAAAAGGCTGTAAGTTCTAATAATCTCTAGTTCTCTTCCTGTTTCTAGTTCAGCCTGCCTGGAGCCAGGTGGTCTTCAACTTAGCCACAGAAAAGGGGAATTTTTGAGAGAAGTCAAAGAGGAACTCTTGTGCTGCTATTTCCAGGGGAAGAGGAGACAATCTATATAATTACACCAGGGACTTTCACTCCTCCTCTTCTTGGCAGGCAGCCTCGTTTAAAATCTCTCACTTGCCAGTCCAGGACTAAATTTATAAAAGATAAGTAGATTTTATTTTTTGTCTTTCTGTGGTTGACAGTTTTCTAATGTTGTTTACCATGTAAAAAGTTTGAACAATTTTGTTTTTCCTTTACTTTTCTTCATTCATTTCCGCTCCTTATTGTGTTTTTAAGGGCTTTTCCCTTTGAATTTTAGCCTGTTTTTTGCATGTGCTTTTTTTTAATCTGATTTGCATGTATATGGTATTCAACCAAACATGCAGTTTGGGTAAGGAGATGTTTACAAACAAATACTGAAACACTCTACTTGTTTGTACAAAACAGTAATTGAATAAACACTTGTTATTAGTTTACTTCCATGTTTGCTTTGCATTCTTTCACTTTGTTTCCATAAACAACATAGGAGTGCTTGTTCTATAATTACTAGCATTTAGAATATTCTAAAAAAAAAATAATTTTTTTTTCTCTTTATAAAAATACATTTTCTCATGAATAAGATTTAGAGAGTAACTGTATTGCTGCCTTCCTGATTATTCATATTCTTTAATTTTTTGTTACATATTCACTCACTGAGTCCCTGTCCTTTTTTCTTGTTTTTTATTCTCCTGTTTCCTTCACTATATACCCATTTTGCCTAAAGCATGCCATAAAATTAACAAAAAAAAGCCTAGTATAAATGCATTTATGTTTCAGGTGCTGAAACAGCTTTTAAACTGAAGATTTTTATCACACTCTTTCAAGCACATGCTGCTGTCCTTTACAACCATAGAAAGTTAAAACTTTTGATTTATTTGCAATTTAGTGCAGCTCCCAGGTCACTGTTGGCATTACTCTTTTCTAGATTTCTCATCCAGTGCCTGTACTGTCTTCCTTCAGCTATTACCTTGACTTTATCTGAGCTAAATTTTGGGTTCCTAAATCCTGTGCATGTATCTAACAGCCTTCAAAATATTTTGTCAGTTCTGCCAGTTTACCACTGATAAGCAATTGATGTTTCCTGTTTTCCAGTTAATGCTTCACAATTATAGACTTGCATGTAGCTTCTATCCATGTGATGTTTTCAGCTAGATAAACAAGTTCATACAAATATTTGGTATTAGCTCTTACATAATTCTGCTTTCACCCACAGTTCTGCAAGAGGACTTATTCACTGGAACAACATATTTTACCACCTTATGATAAACACAAGGTACACAGAAATGGCATAACTTGCTGAAAGCCACCCTGCAGTCTCGATGCAGAAAGAAAACTCCAGTTCTGGGTTCTATCAGGTAACACTACTATGTGACATCTTCCTGTGTAAATTGAAAGTTTTCTGTACAGTTAAGACCTTGTTGCCTATAAGTTGTTGTTTTTTTTTTCTTAAAATAGAGTATATTACATCCATTAAGTATAATTCTATGAGGAAAAACAGTGCTTTGAATTACCTTGAATACCAACTTGATTTCATCTAAATTAACCTGGTTGTTTCTGTTACTTGAAGCGTCTCTGTAAACTGAAAATGCTCAGCATTTCTTCTGCAGTTTGAAATAGTGCAGTTAACTTTCTTTTTTCATGACTTTTTTTATGCTTCTGTTCTTGTTAGTTTTGAATGTGACTAGAAGAAAAATACTGAACCTCCCTTACAGAAGGTTCTCTTAAGATTCTGATATTACTTGTGCAACTCAAGATAGGTTGCAAAACAGCATCAAGATGTTTCTGCACATTCAACCACAGTTCTGAGCTCTGCTAGTAGCTACATGCAGCACTGAAGTACAATGTGTAGACTCATGAGTAATAGCTGAAAGATGTTCAAAGCAAGCATTGATTTGATTAAATGTTCCATCAATTTGCCATTCAATCTCTCTCTTTTAGCTTTATCATTCACAGAATCACAGAATCATTACGGTTGGAAAGGACCCTCAAGATCATCTAGTCCAACCAATAGCCCTACACCACTCTTATCCCTAAATCATCCCCTGAAGAACCACATCTATCCTCTTCTTAAAAACCTCCAGGGATGGTGACTCTACCACCTCCCTGGGCAGCCTATTCCAATATCTCACTACTCTTTCAGTAAAGAAATTCTTCCTAATAAGCAATGCAACATGTTATGCCAAAAATTCAGAGAGCAGGTGAGGGAAAAATAGTAGGTTCATAATTCTGTGCCTAAAATGATCTGTCTAGAGGTTGAAAGTATCTTTTTTCTATATTTTAACCTTACCTTAAAATTTACTTGTGTGTGTGTACATATATATATATTTCTAATCTACATTTAGTTATATATTTTTAGCAACATTGGAGTCACATGCACTCTTCATATTTGTGCATATGAATAATATAGAATTGGGAGCACTTAAAAATAAATGGTCACTGGGTCTTAAACTGATCTTTGGTTCTTTAAGCTACGAATTGCAAAGCACACTGCTCTAGGATACCAGAGGAAATATGCATTTAATGTGATTGTGGTCCAGATGGCTGGACTACATAAGAGAGCTGAAGATCTTGCTAGAGCTTTAGGCAACACAGCTGAAAGAGCTCAGACAAGACAAGGGTCTCCATGTTGAGAGGCTGGGTTCCCTGTTTCATTCCTCATTGCTGACATTCCTAGTCTCATGAGCATCTTAATAATGGGTAGGATCTGAAAAATTCAGCCAGATATTCAAAGGTAACTGCAGTAGTTTTCTTCCAAACTCTATCTCCATTATGAGTCACAGAAGCGCAGTGACACAATTGGAGAGTACTCTGGGCATTGCTCCGTGCTCCGTTCCGGCTGGTTCCTTCCTGGGTTCTGAAAGCCCTAAGGAGGGCAGGTTTAGAGGTCTCACTGGCTCTAAGTAGATGGAGAACAGTCAGTGAACCATCACCTGCATGAATGGTAATGAGCAATAGGACAAATCCTCTGTGCAGACCAGAACAGCGTTCCTGGAGTCAAGAGATGTGTTTGTGCTTCATCTGAGGTTCAGTGAAACCAACAGAATCGTGCTAATTTACAACAGCTGAAGATTTGGTCCGGTAGCACTGGCTTGACTTGAACATAAAATGAAACTTGCCAAAAATGCAGATCTTGGACTATTAATATTTTTTAATGAAAAAGAATTTGAGGGGAAGTAGAGGGTTGTTGAGCTACAATGGTTGGTGGGTTTCAAGGTGGCTGTCATCTCATCTCAGAGATAGTTTCTGCTCTATGCAAGTGTGCTGCCATAAGATGCTCACTTTTATTTCCAGGTGAAGTAAATTCAAAGACCTTTCCAGATTAGTATGTACATACTCTCCAATACTTTTAGGAGTCAGGTTAGGAGTAAATCTTGTCTTGATCTTCTAAATCTTACTTGATCTTGTAAATTCTGGCATGCTTGATTACTGCTTTTTAGTGCTTAACATTCCTGACTACCCACCAATGTAGACCTCAGGGTTATTTTTTATACTGTGGACTCAGATCCTTCTGGTTAGTCATGGATTAGACATTCCTGGTAGTGTGAGCCCAGCGTTTATATCCACAATAAAACAGACCTCAGGCCTGGCAGTAGTCCTCTGAAGTTCTAAATCATGAGTCTTTTATAAAGCCCTCCAACATCTTGCAGCCAAAATTAGAAATATTTACTGAAGACCATAAACTGTTTCAATATTTTGACATTTTAAAACGATGTGATGATCTTCTCTGGATGTGCAATGCACAGGTTAAACAGCTGCTGTCTGGAGTATTATTTCCTCTTGTTTTGCTCTAAACTGTATGTATCAGCTATTAATCTTTCCAGAGAGTGTTGTTCTCACATTGTAACATTAGAGAAATAGGAAGAAGTGTCTAGGTTTCACCTTTCCCTTCATAATTAAATGTTCTCTCTTAGTTCTCAACTGTATATATCTTTTATCCCACATTGTGCAGTTTTTTATGTGAACTCTAATTTTCTGTTATGCTCTCCTCTGACCTTTTTTAAGGTGCAGGTGAAGCAGTCAAGCTCAGCAGTTAGGAATTATTACAAGTGAGTTTTTATACAGTATAATTTTATTGTGGTAACTTTTACATTAGACTCTAGATGTAATATACCCCTTGAACAACATTTACTCTGGAATCAAATTAACTAAGGCACAAGTGGTTGTATCTCTTCAAATGTAGGAAAAAAACAAAGAGGAAGAGCTCTGCCCATCTTCCTTGTTATTGCTTCTGCTATGGGCTTACAGCTCTCATTAAACTATACACTCTAGTCAAAAACTGAAGCTTGAAAAGTTGTTGCACTGCAGGAAATTTATCAGTGAGAAGCTGCCTTGCTGCTACTAATGGAAGTGGAGGACTGGTAGCTCCTACAGTAGAGAATTGTATTTTCTTGAGTAGCAGAGATTAAGGCTTTGCTGGAAAGTTCCTTCTATTTCTGTTGCATCCTTTGAATGACACCTGGGATCACATGCAACCGAATTTCTTCTTCTGAAGATTGGTTCTTGTATCAATAGGGCAAGGAAAGAGCAGAGCCTGTAGGAAGACAGTCTTCTCAAGGTTGTAGCCAAGTGTGAGGCTGCTCTGGAAAATCAATGCAGCTGATGAAACTTGACATTTTAATTGTCTTGTTTGCAGAACTAAATTAGGTTATGAAGAACAAAGATGTGTGGTTGTGATTAAAAGTTTGAAATGTGCCATGTATCTTAGACTTGTACTAGAGCATGAGTGTACTCTGCAAGTGCTAGGTTTGAAGTGGCTGTTAGCAAAAAAAGGGCCAAGAAAACAAGGGAGATTGTCAAAGCCAAATGAAAATGCTTTTCCTCCTTCAGATCGTCCCCTGAAGAGCCATTGTGTTAGAATTTTATTTCCAAAGTTACCATTAATTTGTGAACTAACAAGATTTTAATGTTGTTTTAAGTGCAGTTGTCAGCATACCTGTAATGCTGGAGCCCCTAGTGGTACTTCTTTCTGCAATGGTATCTCTGTGCTGTATTTGACCTGCACCACAGTAATAGTTTAAGTGGAAACTACATGAACGCAGAGGAGCACATATTGTGTCTTTTAGCAATTTCTAGCTCTGCAAGGGCCACTGAGTTTGTTCTGCTAGAAAGTCTCTAGGATGATACAGCCTCCTATCTAAAAGATGCTTGGTATTTTCCTACTTAAATTCACTCTCCTCCACCAGGAAAGAATATGTAACACCCAAGTACCCTTGAGCCCCGATAAAAAGCCAAGTGTTATTACAGTGCAAAACCTCCCTCTGGTTTTATTGCCCCCTTGAAACACAACTGCTATAGAAGTGTCTGTGGGAAACTGTGCTAAAACTGTTCCTTTGCATGTATTAATTACTCTGTCAAGCATATTTTGACTGGAAACAGTTCATGAGACAATGAACATATTTTTGGCCTTGGAAGTATACTAAGACAGGAACAACAACAAAACTTAGTTATTAAAGTTAGATAGCATAGTTCTCAGCAGGGACTACTCTTGATCTACTGACTACAAGGTCTGCTTTGTAATGTGAAATTCTACAAAACAGCAAAGCTTTTTATTCTTGGTTGCAGGCTTGGGTTGTTCTGGGCCTGAGTGTTTACCATCTAGAGACTTGCATTCATCAAGGACACATGAACACAACCTTCTGTCGAGCGATTAAATGCCTGATATTTATGATCCCACACTGTTGTAGGATGAATGAGTCATATTTACTTGGGAGATTAGACACCAGGGACTTACTGCACAGCAAACAACCATGCCTGTGGGTTCTGAAGCACTTGTGGCCTCTAAAACGCTAGAATAATGATGCTGCTCCTGCTGACTAACGTAAAAAATGTCTCTTCTACTTAAATACAGACTCCAATGATGTCTAGAGGAATATCTGAGAAAGGCAGAAAGAACCAAGGACAGGAGCTGAGAGGCAGATAAGTTGTCTAGTTGTCACAGTTCAACATCCCAGATTATGAAACTGTTCTAGACCTTGAGCTGGACTCACTCTCCCTGTAAAGAACTTCATAGGTTACTCATCTGTGTCAGAGAAGATCTAAAAGTGTTAGAAGACAGGAGAAAGAGAAGGGCACAAAGATGCACTGTCTCCACTTTACTTTGGGGCAATTGTAGGGAAGCAATTAATTTCTATCAGAGAAATTTCTGACTTGGAAAATGTTTTGATTAAGAGAACCAGTGCTGTTCCCTCAGTTCTTTGGTGACAATTGCTATTTACTTTCTGATCTGTGCTTCCTGCTTGGCTGTATGCACAAGGAGTGGTAGAGACACTTAGGGCTCAGTTAAGTTGGCTAAATGCAGATGCAAAGTTGCATTAGAAATTCCCTGTCATAGCTTATATGGCTCTAGCAGCCATTTAGAAAGCATGGTTCTTTGATAGGTCCTCTCTCACACCAGCCAGCCTCCTTAGGCACTCTCAGGTAAAAGCTAGGTGACTCTGTTTAAGCAACTTTGTATTGCCTTGTCTACTCATGAATAGTGTAGACCCTTTATTCCCACATAAAAACAAACTCACAGTCATGTTGAACTTCATTTTCTGAAATTGAACCCCACCCTTACACTGTCTCAACATCCCCTCCAGACAAGACCTTTTATAGGACTTGACACCTAAATTAATGTCCACAGGATGCTGAACAGCTTGGGAATAACTGTGGTCCAATAATAATGCTCAACTGATCCTATGGGGAAGATAATGTAATGCAAAGCCATTGGGAGTTTTATTTTTTTTTTTTTTTTTACTGCTTCCTGCAGATGACTGAGTTGCTTCCTACTAATACCTTTGTTCTGCATCTCTAAGGACTTTCCTTGCAAATGGCAAGTGACTCAGAACCTACTTAGGAGAATTCCCACCTGTGACAGTGGTAGTATTACAGATTTGTAATCCTACTGCATGATCCAGAACTAAACCATTTCTGTGGACACTTAAATGGGAAAGCTCATATATCACCAGATCTATCAGCTGAACAAGGCTATAACATCAGCTTGGGACAACCTCTGAGAAGCTAATACTTTCAGTTTATCTCAGCTTAAATTGCTCCCACAGACAAAACATTTATTTTGCTTTTTAAGCAGTGGACAGAAACTCTTGTTAAAAACAAAGATGTACTGTTTTGTCAAGGATATTTGTTATCTCTGACTGGGGAAGATCAGTTATACTCAGAGCAAGGTTACCATGTTACAAAATTAGTGGAGAAGTTAAGAGGGAGAATGCAAACTTCTGAGTGTATGCAATAAAGATTTTAAAAACAATAGATGGCAAAATTGAAAGGAAGACCAAACACAAGCCAACCTCAAAATGGCCTCTGCCTTACAAGAAATAACAGAAATTGCTAACTCTTACTCTGCACATAGCCAACTTCCCCCTCCTCACTGCCCAGTTACAATCCTGCTTTGTGCAAAACTAATGAATCAAGTGACTGGAAAGGCCCTGATGAAAATAACATACAGA
This sequence comes from Galbula dea, assembly GCA_013399015.1. Lineage (NCBI taxonomy): Eukaryota > Metazoa > Chordata > Aves > Piciformes > Galbulidae > Galbula > Galbula dea. The sequence continues at coordinate 108,307 of VWZX01008709.1, read as the reverse complement.
GTCTTACACTAGTGAGATCAAACAGAAACCTTTGCTGCAAGAGATCAATATCAACGTTTGTGACACTACATAAACCACAGTACAAAAAGACAATTCCTACCCCTTAAAGTAGACACTGACATAAAGCAGAGCAGGTCAGACAGGGAACAGGAACAACTGTACAAATATTTTGGGCTTATCCCTATCATCAGTTGATTCTAGTACTATCCATTCATACTTGCTCACTAGCATCAGTTTAGTGGAAGAAGGTAAAAAGCTGCACAGTATAGAGACTTCAGTGTTTTGTAGTTGATTTAGAATTTAATTACATTTTGGATTATGTATTTTGCAAGAACTGGAGATCTTCACCTCTTTTGCTGCACAAATCAGGTGATTAGACGGTTTTTGTGACCTCTGAGTAGGACTGTGTTCTTGCTTTGTCTTGAAAAACAAGACTTAAAAGTTTCCACTCTAGTGCAGTACACCTTCCTCGTTTGTGTTTGGAACAGCAACAAGAACAACAAAAGATTATTCTGGATTCTGAGATATCCTTATACACTGCAGATAAATAAAACACTGTGATTGATTTCCATAATTCTCATAAATTTTCCTTCTCACCCTGGAGCCCAAGCTTGTTTTCATTACCTAAGGTAGGAGTGATTCAGGAAGTCAAGTATTCAGTCAATTCATGCTTGATGCCATGAGATTACACCTCTTTTGCCTTAATTCTCTTTGGAGTTTCTTTCCAAGGATGCTACTGTCTTCTGTATTAGGTCACACTTCATGCTTTTAGTCTTTACATGCACACACAGTAAGTGTGCACGGCTTCAAAATGCCATCTGCAACTACCTAACCAGTGCTTGCTGCTTCATATAATGCAAGTGTTGCTCTCTGTATTTACACCTGCATTTTACATAGCCTGATGTTTCAGTGTCTTTGGTTTGAGCTATCTTTCAAATCTCAGGTTCCCTCTTATCTTGCAACCGCAATCCTCACCTTTCCAGTGTGTACCTAGGCTTAGAGACCAAACGGGAGGGCTCTTTTTAACCTGAGGTTCCCAAACACAGAACTCAAAGTCAGACCTTTGAGAATATTAGGAAAATGTGGTTGACCAATACAATTAAAGTGACTACTATTTCACTTGTATCCCTTTCAGTCACTCATGACCTTTTTATTAATGAATGCTATTTTTGCATCCAGTCTATCAGTGACACTTGCCTTCCTTACAGAAATATGGTGACAACTTTATCATGTTGCTGCTGTTTGCAATTGCAAAATGGCCTGAAGCAAATATCCAGCTCATATAATTTGGCATAACTCCATGAAAACCACTGAAGCTATGAATGCTTCTCCACAGAGAGGATCAAACTCAAAGTATATGTGTATCTGTTTGGGGTTTTTTTGAACATATTTTCATTTTTGAACACTTCAAAAAAAAAACCAAACCAAACAGTTGTGACTCCAAATATTTTGATTTCCCTCATCTCCCAAAGTGCTCTAAAGGCATTTGCCATTTGGTTGAAAAAGAAAAATTCCTGAGCAATTCCAGTCTCAAAGATTATTTTATTTATAATCCATGAAGAACAAAATATGGCTGTGTAGATGGAGGATAATGACCCTTTCATCCAGGCTTTGTGTTTGATAGTTGTGATTTCATGAGCTGTGCCCAAAACCAGAGCACATCAAATTTCTCATGCTGTTAGTGCAGTTGATATTACTTGAGGGAAGCAATTATTGCCTCAGTGTTATAATATAATGAAGACATATGATTTAAACCATTGTGTACTGCATCCCCTTCTGACTCTCACAAACCAGTAAGGGAGTCTTCTCTGTTTAAAGATGCTGGTAGATCTGTTTCTCCACAGACTTGACATGCCAGGAACAGGAGTGACACACGACCCAACTTGCAGTATGATGCTACTACGCTGCAGAGCAACCATGACCATGGTCTTATCTTCACAAGAGACTTAAGCACAATCAGTAGTAGTGGCCTGATCACCACCTACATGCACTTTTCAAGAACTCAAGTGAGGCTTCAAATTGGAAGAAAATAGCTTGTTGTTGGGCTGAAGCTTTATCCTGTAGATGATGGACTTAAGGATGGAGCCAGGACACAGACAGCTCTACTGGGCATGGTTTCACTGCTAGTCCCACTGTTTTTCATGGCTGCTCACACTTGAAACACATTTGCTTAAACATTCTGATTGCATCAAGCAAAGCAGAGAGAACATATCACTCTCTTTGCTCAAATCAACAGCACAAATTCCAGTCAGGTCAAGCCTGGGGTGTGATGTAGGCAGTAGCCCATCTCTATAAGCTGTAATGAATCCTGGCTTATCTCCAGATGCATTTGGATGGGAAAAGACTTGACCAACAGCCATGTGGAATAGATCTGAACCAAGGATGAAAAGGAACATAATCTTGTTGCTACTTTCCCACATACCAGTCGTTAGCTCCTAGCAAAAAGTTTTCAATTTGCTTTTAGCTGAAAGTCTGACAAGGTAGAAAATAGAGCTAGTCATGCCTGTTGCCACAAGAAGTGCTTCCCACATGGGTGTCAGAAATGCATTTAGTAGCTCCTCTTTATGAACATTTTGTTGATTTCCCAGCTAGTAGCAAAATACTCCAAAGATGAATTTCATTCTGTTCTATGCAGATGACAGACACAAGCAGCTCCCAAGGGCATAATGAAATATACTGTGGAGATGCATTTCCACTAAAAAGTGTCTTCTGTATTTTCAGATTTCATGTAGCTGTTTTACTTGTGGATTCCTACAATTTTACACCAGCATATCCCCATTTTGATAATGTGTTTTCCCTCATCTTGGTTTCCCATTACTCTTTTTATTGTTTTTTCTTCTGGTAGATCACCTTCTTGCTTACAATCCTGCAAGCATGAAAATGTCTCACTTTTACTTTGCTCCATTACCAATCATTTACTATATAGAATGAAGATGGAATCAGGCCTACAGTGTTCATTAGTGTTCAGAAAACATCCATCATAATTTCTAATTCCTTTCAGTCAAGTCAAATAATTTTTCAGCTCTACTTTGTGTCAGATTATGTTATAATTTTTACCTAAGGAATGTTTTCTGCACAGCATTATTAATTGTGGTGTAGAAGGGAGCACTCAAACAGCATACTCAAATAAGTTAAAACACATTCTATCCTCATAGTGATACACAGGTCATAGGTGGCTTCTCCATATTAGGGCAATCATTACTCTTAAAGATGCTTGCACAGTGCAAAAGTATGTGTAGCACCAAATTTTTCTGTTAAATTGCTTGGACTCCATATGAGATAGAAGAGGTCATCCATCAAACACAAGACAGAGCATTTCTCTAGTTACACTGTTTTGTCATCGCTAATGTGTCATAAAATGCAAAGGAGAAACATTTATATTAATGTTACTACTGCCTGAGCTATCACCCATATTTGGAATATGAAATGAATAAATATTTATGACTAGCAGTAGCACAGTCTAAAGATGGAAAAGTGGCCTCTGACCTTAGGCACGTTCTATCTTTGCCCCTGTCACACCACGGGAGGGGACCACAGTGTCTCCATTTCCCCATTTGCAAAGTGCAAGATGTTGTGAGACCTTTATTACTTAGCACAGAACTTTAGGCCTTCTGTGATGCATGCAGGGCTCCACATGGTTTTTTTAAGCAGCTGCTAGAAATGTGTCAAGGAGCAGAATTTGACTTAATAAGATTTCCCAGATAACTGAGTGGGAGTGGGCTCTTCTGCCCCAGCTAAATGTCATGTCAGAGGTGATATATCTTGAAACTTCCAAACTATTCAGTGAAAAGGTGACTGTCTCCTACAATATTTATTATTATATAGTAACTTGTACTTTCAGCCAGTGGCTCATCTATCTTTCCTGGCTTCATTTCTTAAGGAAAATCATCCAAATTCAGGGAAGATGGTCTTTGTGCTTGTTTCAAGCCATGACAGGATCCGACCTACAGAATTGGTTTCTTCCCTATCTTTTAATGACATATTTATTACAAGCCTTTCATCTAAGGATAATAATGGACTTGAAAGTTGTGTGGAACCTCTACAAGAGTGAGAGCTAATTGAGAAAAAAATCTGATGCACTGCTTTTACTACCAACATAGCAGAATAAGGATGAGTTTCTCAGGCAGTCCAGCGCTCGATTGAAGCTAACAACAGATTTATGCTTGCTCTGGATTTGGCCCTGATTTCTTATGATGTCCTGAGCGGGCTATAAATCAGACATGCCATACAATTATGCCTGATCTTTAGAATTACATTTGAGTTTAAAAAAGATTTTTTAAGAATAAAACTTTATTTTCCACAGAATTGTTTTGCTTCATTTGCAAAATGTTAGGGAACGTTTTTGTTTTGTTTCTGCACCAGCACAAATGAATAATGCAGGCCTGTTGGGTTCCTTTTCTCTCACTGACAATTTTAATTACTTTGCAGAATAGTCCAAACATTTACCTAAGAGAAGCATATTCATTTTCCATTATGAAGTAAAATATTTTCATTTTCCAATACTAACCACCATAAACCAAAAACAAACCAGCCAAAAAATTAAAAATATGAACAGTCATGTATTTTCTCAGCCTTCTCCTAAGCCCCAGTTACTATTTTGTTAAACATATTCTGTTAATAATACCCTCTAAGATGTCTTGGAATCTTCCTAATTTCAACAGGATAAACTACTGCTTTCAGCAATGTTATTCCCAATTCTTTTCATACTAGCACTCACATAAAGTGTATCAGCCACTTCTAAAATCCCATTGATTTATTCTCTTACAGGCAGCCAAATGAGAATAAAATTGCAGTTAAGAGTCTTTTCTTCCCGTGATGTGAGGTCATTGAAAGTTTTACTGTTGTGAATAAATATTGTCATTACAGATTAATTGTCTTATCTTTGAGACCCCTGTGTGGTCTTTGTTTTGTGCACAGCCACAAGGTGCAGCCTGTATCTCCAGTGTCTGTACCAGTGACGGAGACATAAGCCTTCTGAAATGACACAGTGAGCTGTAACCATCAAATAAATGGTTTATTGCTGGATATGAATATATTCACATTTGGTCTCCCAAATGGTTCATTATATTATATTTGGCAGGGTGTTGTGAAGAGAGACTGAAACAAAAGGGCAGCAAAATATAGTTGTTTGTTTAAAGAAAAACTGCAGACATTTATACCACAGCCATTTCAATTACTGATAAGCATACATTTATGTATGATGAGAAATAGCTTATTAAAATGGCTAAACATAATCTTCTAATCTGTAATTTAGACAGATCTGACTGTCCATGTGTAAAAACCAGCATGTTACTACTTCTCTGCTATCTGTAATCATAAGTTTTTTCCAATCTGCCCAACAAGCCTTTTAGTATGCAGACTTCTTGCAGTTTAACAGTAGAAATTGGTACAATAAAATTCTGTAGTAATGTCCTTATTTGACCACTGACTAATAATCTTTGGACATCACAGTCCATAGTATCAATTAGTCACGTGTAAAGACCTGCTTATTTTTAACAGCAGCTTTATGTAACCCAGTTTGAGTGCATCTCTCTGGTAGAGAGGGTAGCATGTACCCTGCTAATGGCATCTGCCCAGGGAACTTCCCAGACCAGTGTTTCTTTAAGCGGCTCACACTCCTACCATATAGGTTTAGCCCCAGTCAGAATCAATCAGCTGTCTCCACATTGTCCAGGACTTGGCCCTGATCCCCTATAGACCTCATGATCTAAGAGACAGTTGTTTTCTTTCTTGCAGTTTTTCACTTACAGGTTCCTCATGTAAGCTATGTGGGAACTTGAAAGAGAGTGGTGTTTCTATAGCTCGAGAGTGCAGGTGGTTATTGCATGCCAAGAGAGAATAATGAGAGTGCTAAGGGGTCTTTGAGAGTGCAAGACTGATGGGGAAGTGCTGGAAGACAGGCTTTGCTCTTCTTCCCTACCAGTATAGGAACAGTTCACAGAGCTAACTATTCCCAGAATCACACTTGGAGGGATGTGGAGGAATACAGTTTTTTTTTACTCCATCCTATACAGATGACCAAAAGACCAGATCTGGGAGCAAAGCATGCAGATAAGCTATTTGTTAGCATGGATTTACTTTGAACAGATTTCTCTGCAGCTTGAGTCTGACCTTATGAGTACAAACATGAGTGTGTATTTTTACCTTGTTGGCTCCCTTTCTTTTTCCATTTATGCTAGGTAAATGCTTCATTTTATTTGTCCACAATTCAACAGCTTTGTAGCTTCAGAACCAAACACATGAAGTCTCAGAAAGCTTTTTATTGACTCTTTCCCTTACTTATCCTAACTTTGGCTATTTATTTTGTAGCAACTAAGGCACTCTTAATACCCAAAGTTTTACTGCTGTCTTCATCACTTCTACTGCCCTGGATAAAAGGTGACTCCAATGTTACAGTGAAAGTTGTTACATTCCTTTCAGGGATATTTAGAGAGATGTTTCAGCTATAAATACTGTAACCAGATCTGAGACTGTCTGAAAGGTTGCTTAAGTTTGGATCCAATGGTTCTGGTTTATATCCATCCCCAGCAATGTTTAGTTATCCTCTAACTGTAAATTATGTTACTCATATGCCTATTTGCTGTAATTTCTTCTGTTATTAGTGGCATTTAAAGTTTTGCTCTCAAGGAATTAAGGTAGAAATCCCTGAAGCACTCAAATCACTTGAGCATACTGAACAGTTCATCTATTACAAGCTTCAAATGTCAGCTTCTGCCATCAAGCTAACAAAGTTACTTCGAAAAGCCTGTTGGCAAATACCTAAACCCACTACAGCTCAAAAAAACCCCCACAAATAAACCCAAAACACCACCACCTCCCCACCCTCAAAACTTTAGTGGACTACAAACTTTGATCAGAGGGGCAGGAAATGTAAATTCACTGACTGTAATTTCCTTGGAAAAGGCTATTCTTGTTTTAATACTTTAGCCTCCTTTTGAGAATACTTCTGTTCTGAATTCTGTTCTAAGTGACGGTAAGCTCACAGCAGAGGACTTGACTCTGAAGAGGAACTCTGGGAACACAGTGAGAATCCCAAAGCAGGCACCCTGGTGACACTGTGTGTTCCCTGCCTGTGCTTTCTTCTCCGTTTCTCTTCCCTCTTCCCCTCTGGCCACCGCTCTAAGCTGAGGTTGGCCCAGTGCTACAGCTGTAGCAGCTCAATGCAGCCTACCCCATTACAGTACCAGGACTCTGGGGTGTTGTCCAGGTCTGCTTCTTACACAAGTGAGTGCCTTGAAATGGCTTCAGACATGTTCAATGAAAGCGTAAATGCAGAGATCCCAGTATGTAAAGGTGCTAATCACTTGCTCTTCTAACTTATTCTAAGTATCTGGTCACAATACTACTTCCATTCAAAGGGAGGTAAGAGTGGTTCCATCAAAGGGGCTGGTTCCCAAGAGAGGCTTCAGCATGACATAGAAAGGGTCTGCTAAACAGGACAGGGCAACTGAAAAATCAAATGGGAAGTATTTACACTTAACTATTAGTACTCTCTAAACATACATTTATACCTTTAACATTTATACCCTATGAACTTCAGATGGAATTATTACTTAGGTTTGCTGATATAGACTAAACAAAGGAAACCTTCTGACAACAGCATCAGGTGCATTGTAAATAGTATTTAATTAAAACCACAAAATAAATGCCAGCAGTAGCCTCCAAAGCTTTGATGTAAAAAAAAAAAAAAAGCAGTTTAAATAAAGAATCTTTACAACTGCCTCTTCAGTGAAGGATGGTGAATTAATCTATTAATTTCTGCTAGGTTTAATGGAGTAATTTTCTTATTTGGAAAAATGGACACATTCAACCACTCTACATATTTGGGAGGAAATCAAATGTAGATGAAAGCTCCCTCTTCAACCTTTATTGATGCATAATTACACCATTTACAGAGCTGCTGTATTTTCTCTTATCAGCAGCCTCCTAAATCTCCTGTATTACTAATGGCTTCTGTGAAGCAATTCATATCAGCATCTGGTGTCTTGTAAAAATCAGTACAGCAACATGGAACTAGATGATCATAGAATCATAGAATTATCACAGTTGGAAGGGACCTCCGAGGCCACCTAGTTCAACCCCCCTACAGTGAGTAGGCACATCTCCAACTAAATCAGGTTGTCCAGCCTCGCCTTGAACACCTCCAGGGATGGGGCCTCAACCACCTCCCTGGGCAACCTGTTCCAATGTTCCACTACCCTCATGGTAAGGAACTTTTTCCTAATATCTAATCTAAANTTGATGCAGCCCAGGATGCGATTTGCCTTCTGGGCCACCAGCGCGCACTGCTTGCTCATGTCCAGCTTCTCATCAACCAACACGCCCAAGTCCTTTTCTGCAGGGCTGCTCTCTATCTCCTCATCCCCCAGCCTGTATTGATAGTGGGGATTATTCCGCCCCAGATGCAGGACCCTGCACTTGGTCTTGTTAAACCTCATGAGGTTCATCTGGGCCCACCTCTCCAGCCTGTCCAGGTCCTTCTGGATGGCATCCCACCCCTCCAACTTATCAACAGCACCACACAACTTAGTGTCATCAGCAAACTTGCTGATGGTGCACTCGATCATGCTGTCGATATCATTTATAAAAATATTAAATAGGACAGGTCCTATGATGATCTTTAAGGTCCCTTCCAACTTTGAAGATTCTATGATTCTACGTGCTGATGCCTGAACAAAATCTGATTTTCAAGTCTGAATGACACAGAAATTTTCCATTCAAGCAACTGCAAATATTTTGTTTCATTCTTTCTCTTTTCTCCCCTCATTAGTTTAGTTGCAATTCACAGATTCAGAAAAATGGATTTTTTAATATGTTGTTATTACACGTTGCCTTACAGAGGGACCTGGGGTAAGGAATATCTTGGGATGTGGCTGCTGCCTTAGCAGTAGGGCTGTTCACTTTTCTTGCTCCCTCTGCCCACCTCTGCTCTTCTCAAGAGGTAAGAAGGCAGGATGAGACTGTGATGGATGTGCCCTCAGAACACCCAGAAATGTCATTCCTCTCAAATCATCTGACTACCTAGCTGAGAGGAACATGAGAAGCCAGCATGTAACTTCATGCTCTGTGCAGGCCTACAGCTGAAACCCCTTGTGTGAGAGTATTTCTCCTGCCAGCTGGGACACGGTATTCAACTGTGCATGTGTCTTCAGACTGCTGCAAACATGAAGAGAAGCTTGTTAGCTTTTGCCTTTGGTACTGTAAGCCAGCCATGTTTGCAATGTGTAATGTGCCGTGTGTTAGCACAGCAGTATCATGTGCTCCACTGAATGGAAACAGCTTCTAGAGGTGGGTGCAGTTCCTATTGGCTGCATCATTGTGCTATATCTGACTGCTGATCATCCTGGGAACCCAGCAGGTATTGGGACAAACCTCTCTTAATCAAAAGGGAAAGAAATACTCCTAGTTATGATTTATATGTGTACAGATTGGAGGGGGAAGGATAGGTAGCCTCTTCTCACCTATGGTAACAATTCAGCTAGTTTTTATTTTCAGCAGAACATGAGGAGCAAGTGGAGCTGAGCAGCTCCCACAGCCAGATGAGGATGGAGGTGATTCAGTATGCTACAGTATCAGTCCAGGGACAGGAGGGAAGGTGGAAGAAGAAGGAGGTTTGTAAACAAAATAATAATAAAAGGAAAATGCAGCTTTAGGGAGACTGAAACCATTTGTCAAATCAGAAAGCAGTCTGGTCTGAAAGAAAGGGGAAAATTGTTTCAGAAAAAACAAAGTGCTTTTGCTTTTGAAACAGCTTTTCTGTTGTTAATTTGATGTCATTCTGCAAAAAGGCTTTACTAACCTCAGTAAAAGAATTGTTATGTCTCATTTTGAATTGAACACAATGTCCCAGCTCCACTCTTTCTTTCAACTTGGCCACCCTCCATCCATTTCTGGTGGCAGGAGGATGCTCTGCCCCAAATCTGAGCTCTTGAACTCCTAAAGGTGTTCTGACTCTTCCTGCTATGTCCTGTTCCCACTGCACTGGTGTGCCCTCCTGTCACTCCTAACTGAAAGGATCTGCAAAGTGCCATAGTCATCTCCCGAAGTGCTTATGTTATAAATAAAAGTACAGAGTAATGAAATGCCGGACAACAGCAACCACTGGGGTGAAGCACTGCATACATATGTTTACCTGCATAAAATGAAACAAGTATATTCCATTACGTAGTACTAGCTTGTTAAAGGAGTGTGAACATTATTACTCAGTTACCTAGACCACTTTGGTTCAGTGCAGTTTGTCATTAGCTGCAAGCAATACCTTATTATTACATATGCTTTCCTTTGTAAACCCATTGTTTCTATGAGTATTTGGCATACTGAATGGGAAACTGGAATCTAGAAGTCTAATATATCAAGGTCAGGGATAGAAATTTTATCGGGAAAAGGAGGAGGGGGGAAGGTGCAATTGTAAATCTTCCCCAAACTACTGCATTTTGGATGGAGACTGCTTTGCTTCTATAACAAAGTTGGCCTACCTGGATCTGGGCTGTGGGTGCTGTGTGTGAATATGTGCATGCAGAGCTGATAGAATGCATGAAGTAGATATTAGGTACATCGAGGACAGCATACATAATGTGATGTCTTAATAATTATCATGGTGGACAATTAACCTCCAAAAGTCTGCTTTAGAGCTATTCACAGTGCAGCTGCAAAAGCTACAAGACTAAGTGGCAGTCTATGAACAGAACTGTCTGCTTCCTCTGACAGCATTAATTGCAGTTCACATCATCCAGCACCACCATGAAATATCAGGTTCATGACTATGCCTTGTAGGTCAACAGAAGAGCAGCTTAGATAATCCAAAAATCAGGTACATGGGTATCATTTTCCAGGGCTTCAGCTGTCATTTCTGAAAGCAGGGCCATTTTCTTGAATTATGGATAGAAGCGCTAATCAATTAGAGTAAATTGAGGTTAGAGTGGGCATTTTAGTAATTCAGTTACAGATGAATGTTACAGCACATTTAGATGATCTACTTGTCAAATTCGTGAAGATGAATGTGTTATGTTAACTTCGCTTTGTGAATACCTGACATATGCATGATGGACATATTCTCACATGCTTTCCTTAGTTCATTTCTTAGCAAAGCACCCCTTAGAATCCACAAGCACATTGCTGCATATTTAAGAAGACTGAATCAAAAGAGAATATTTATCTGCAAAGGCAGCTTGATTCAGTGTTCATTAGACGATACACATATCCAAGGCATGACAATACTCGAAACTTATGCTTGACTTACTTAACACTATTACACCTTAAAAGCCCCATGACAAACATATGGGAAGAGCTGAGGCAATTTTCTTCCTTTTTTTTAACTTAAAACAGGGAATAATCTTTGAAGAGGCATCTTTGGCACTTCCTAATGTTCTTCATGTTTCTAATTGCTTTTATTATCACTTTGTCAAAATAATTTTCTATTGATTTCTACAGTGTTAGGTCTTCTTCAAATACTGTACTTGCTTGTTAATCTGTAAAATAGAATACAATCTATGAGGGGGGTGAATTTTTCCAATACCCTATTAATGTAAAAGCAAATACCCTATAGAGGACTCATAACGTTCTGTGATTCTGTGACATGAAGGATTAGACTCAGTGACCAACCAAGCTCTCTTCCAATTCTGTGTGCCTATATCTTTACCATTTACACAAAACAGCTTTATTTACATGAAATATAATATATATTTTAAAGTATATTGTGTGCAGAAATGTATGGAACATCCATTTTTTTAATACTAGCTATCATAGACATAAAATTTGTACTTTTTTTAGGAACTTAGCAAAAAACCATCAAGCTTGAAGTATTTATCATTGAGATTGCCCACAATATCTTAGTTTAATTATTTGATGTCTATTATACAACCTTTAGGTTCATGACCATCTCATTTTTTCAAGACCTCTATTACATTTGATATACTGGATGGAGGGTGGAAGGAAATGAATGGTGATAATGAATGAAATGTCTATATACTACAGATCTGCCTCATTGATTGGAAAAGGTGAATACTGTGCAATTAAGATTTGGATCTGGTTCTGTAAAGCTCCACCTGAGAAAAACAGCCTTAGCATATTTGGTGCTACAGTAGTGAATATGTTTAGCAAAAGAAAGGTCTTTACTTCCCACCTAAGAATTCCTTATGGTTATGGACTACAGCTGCTCATAAATTTGTCATCAGAACCGTTTTTCACCGACAAATTGGCTTTCTATTAGCTGTAATTTTGGTGAACTGCTGCTCTGTATAATGAAGCTCTTATAATGAAAGAAAAATATCACTTTTTCAGCATGCTGTGCTTTGTGTAACAGAATTAACTTTCAACTCCCACTGCAGTCAAGACTAAGATATAAACAGGTATGAACATATGGGGTTTTAATTTTGACTCTATTCCATTTAATCTCATGACCTTCCAAATGAAACACTTCAACATATAGATTTCTGTTTCTTAGGGAAAAAAAATACAGCAACCAAGAAGAGAGTATAATTGTAAACCTGATACAAGTACCCTGTTATTCATATCATCATTGTCTAGTATTACTATTATTACAAAAGCATTAGGTGACTGTTAATAACATAGCAGCTTTGTTGATCTGATTAACTTTGTGATCTGTGCTTTCAAGCTGTACTGGCCAAATTGTGCTAATAGATGCTTTACTCCACAGGCTTTTTTTAGGCTTGTGAGCATAGAATTATAATTCCCAACATTACTGGAATAGCAAAATGTCTTTCAGTTTATCATTTTCAGAAGTCCTACCAAGTCAGATAAAGCTCCCAACAAAGATTCTATTAAGTACTTTTTAATCTCAAATAATAAATAATTTTTGCCAACATTGTGATTTCTCTTTAAAAGATACTGAAGGCTAAATTTAGTTTCCTGAAGCAGGATGAACCCAAATATTAATATTTTCTTGCCAACTTTTTTAGGGATGAGATTGTGGTTTCTTTTATATTTTTACATAGCAAAGAACCAGTTCTGAGTCTTTAATAACACAAAGAAAATAATGTAAGCAATGCATAATGTTAAGAAAGGGAGATTTAATAGAAAGAACCACTCTAGCTTTTGTAGAATAAGGCATACAAAATGCACAGAGCAAAAAGGAATTTGCATTAAAAGTCTAAAAACTTCATTACTGATGAACTAAAGAAAACATACAGAAAAGAAAATCTAAACAGTAGGAGAGATGCTGTATTCCTCACTGACTACTTCCCTTCCATGCCTGCTTCTTCATTGTGCTGGGATACTTCAAGAGGTAAAATCTAATTTGAACTCATGATACGTGTGCCTAGAATCTGTTACTTCCTATTTTAAGAGTGCTCATTTAAAATTTATTGGATCAAATTCTGCTTTCAGACACACAGATAACTACAGATGAATTTTATTGATTTACTTGAAATTACTTTGACTTTTTCTTAAGTAGAAGCTAGCCTATTGTCATTATTCTAAACATATGGAAAAGTGAAGTGGTGATAAAAATGTATGATTTTCTTTTAACTGGGTTGGTCTATAGCATTTCAGTTTTGCTATCTGTGTGGGAGGGATGGAATATATTTATAAACTAAATACTAAAATGACTCCTTTATTATAATAAAAATAGCAAATTCTTTATATTGTTAAGGCAAATTAGGTTTTGTGATTTTTTTGTTGTGGTTTGTTTCTTGTGGCACAGCCAGCATTGTATTTGTGTGTGATCTTTTGAAAAGTAGGAAAATAGTTGTCTTCCTTCAGGTTGTATAATCACTTTGAGCTTGATTTCTTTCTAGTGAAGTATTCCAAACCAAGGAAAAGTTACCATTTTGTTCTGAGATACATTATGTATTTAATGCCTACAATGTAAACAAAAAACCTTCCCACCAGATAAATGGCTGTTATGACAAGGCTTCCCCAACTCAAAAGTGGAGGTCTAAGGTCTTTGTCACGCTTAGACCCACACTCCTATGTTCATATTTTCAAAGGAGGATTTAAATAACCCTATGTATAACAATAGGATCTAAATTCTTAGAAATAAGGAATTCAGAACAAGCAATCCTGTTTTATATGGAGCAATTAGTCACTGCCCTGTCAATATCAGCAGAGTTCAGTGGGAGTTTCATATGTACAAAAATGTTCTTCATCTTATTTAAGCACTAAGGACTGCTCACAGTAGTATGAACTACAGCTCTGCTGTAATACTTCAAACTTGCCCAGCTTTTCTAAACCCAGTCTTAATCTCTGATCTACTACCTCAGATTTACAGTGAGACAAACTGGTAGAATATTGATGGCACAAAACTACTGTGGCAGAGGAGGGGACCTGGTCAGAGACAACCTCTTTTCATCTGTTCATCATTTGCTAATTCACAGTAACATGAAAAGCCTGCCTCCACGATCTGAAAATAAAGAAATTATATGCAGGAAGGGCTGTAGGGTGGTTTCCCATTTTGAAGGGCTTCTAGTCACATATTTAACCAGGGCACATCAGGAACTCAGTGCCAATTCAATCTCAAATATTCCCAAAGTTGTCCCACACCATTCCAGATTTTTGAAGTTTGTGCTGCAGTTGAGATATAAATCTCTGCATGCATTCCCTAGCATTTAATTTCCATGGAAATCGTTGAGACTGGAAAATAGGAGGGATCAGACTTCCTCACAAGATTTCACATGCTCTTTGGTTCCTGTCAGCTCTGAATTGTCATGGGAGTAGTCTCTTCTGCAGAATTCTACTGCCTCTGCTTCTGCTTGACATCAAGAAGTGTTGAGGTATGTGTAAAAAGTTAACTTTTCCCCCAGCCCCAAATCTCAAATAGCATGCAAAGTTCAAATGCAGTCACAATTAGAAGTCAGTTGTAAGTTCTCCATGTCCTTGCTACAGATACTTCATTTCTAAAAGCAGCCTGTTAATGTCAAACATTTCCATTCTAGCATTCAGATATTATAAGTTTATTGCAGCAGCTGTAATCCTCATGTATTTCAAGAGAAATATATTAGGAGACATTTTAAATGCATTTTCCTCTATTAACATAAATCTTGGCTTCTTGTGTAATAAAGTAAAATAACAGGGCATAAATTTCACCAAAAGTCCTGCAACAATAAAGAAGTCCTGAAGTCAAAATAATATTAAATTAAGATTTCAGGTTTAAAATTTTGTGTGGGAATGCAATTCCTCAACACCAGGTAGTCCTTCTGTCATCAGTGTACAAAACTGAGGCACTGGTACAGGGACACACAACTTTTCATGAGAAGGTTAAATCCTTGTAGCTCCACAGTGTGTGGAAAGCATGACTCTGCACAGTCTGACTGCTTCTTAGTGGCTTCTGCAGAGCAAGTTCCAGGGATACATTATAAGCAAGATGGAATCTCCTTGTATCTACATTTCAAGTTTTTTGCCCCTTTTAGTCTAGCTATATTCTAGACTGCTCAGGCCTGACTTCAACCTAAAGAGCTCCAGCAAATGGTCTATGAAGCAGCAGGAAAAGGGCATGGACAACACACTTCCACATACTAGGTTTCATAGCTGCCTAAAAAGCTCACATGGGCCCTGGGCAGCTTGTACACTTTGCCAGCATCAGCTGGCCACAAAAACAACAGCAACCAGCATGCAAGCTGAAATCTCACCCCAACCCTCCCCCTCAAGGTGAGTTTAGCTGCTGTCCTCTGTGGCAACCTCTTGCAGCCCCAGGCTCTGGCTCAGCCTGCCACCCTTGCAGCCTCTCCAGCACACTACTTTTACCCAGGCTGCTGACAAAACCTACTGTGGTGAGCATAAACCAACCAGACACGGGAAGCAGGCCACGGTTTCCAGGGCAGGGAACGAGCTGTGAAAAGAGACCTCCACTGACACGCATTAGCCATGCCTGCATATGGCAGCTAGCTGCAAATGCTCTTGTGCTGGATGTAAGCATTGGGTAGCACAGCGCAGGCTCAGCAGGTGTCACCAGTGTGAAATGCATCTTGGAAAGAGAAATTTGGTGCTGTTTTCCCTTCTGAGACACACATGAAAGCTCATGCTGTTGGTGGGAACTGAACAAACATGTTGGATGCCCACTCAAGACTGTGGCTGTGAATCAGCAACATCTTTAAGCACATATACAATGCTAAGGTTAAAATGGAGGATCTGCTGACAGGTTGGAGGTAAGCATATGTTCAAGTACACTTAACGGCATATTGTTTAAACTCTGCACAGAGCATAGTGTAGCTGTCAGGAGAAAACAGGGATGGTAATTGATGATGATTCAGCTAAACATTTTGGTTAATCCCTTCAATTAAAGTCCTCAAATTTGCACTAAATTTATACTTAGATTGTTGTCATGCCTTAATAAAATAATACAGGCTTGTTAGGGACTTATTTATGGAAACTTAATTTCGTTGCTGTGAGATTACAAATAATCTGTTGCATACTCAATTATTTCAGATGCTCTGGTTTACATGAGCTTTTTTTCTAGTTGCTCAGCTAAACTGAACAAAGGCTATCGAGGGGGACCGGCAGTTGAGGGAATACATGTTGAAAATGCATTTATTGTACATGGTGACAAGCTTGAGTACCAACAGCCTAGCTGGTTGGGAGTCTAGGTTGTGGTATCCTGGTTCTGGCCTGTCTTCACAGGTTCTTTTCCTGAATCATTTTCCAGGCAGGTCCTCTTTGAGACTTCCCTGTGCATGCAGTTTTCTTGTAACTAGTTTCTGATTGTACTGGGAAAAGCTGCTCTTTATAACTTACTTGAGTCTAAGTGTATCAATCACTGAAAAACGGTCCTTGATCCCTATGCAATGCGCTAAAGTACTAAAGCTCACTGCTTGTTTCAGAATAAATTTGCAAGCTTTCTTTGCTACTTCAGATCAGAATCCAACTGTGATTTGAGGTTTAAAGTTCAAATAACTTGTGCTTTTTCATTCTTCCGAGCACCTTGGTGAGTGATGCTCTCAGTCTTGTCCAGCACCCAGCTTTGCTGTTTCTTATTTTTTTTACCTGCTTTCTATGACCACAAACATAAGCCTGGCCAACACAAAGGAAGCCATTGCCACTAGCACACATGGGGTCAAGAATTATTACAGTAAGCAAATCTAATAAGGTTAATGAAAGTAAGACTTGGAGAGACTATTACACTTGAGTATTTTAGTGAGTGCTTCAAGCTGAGACTGTCTTGGAATTTGCTCTGGGATGAACTGGAATGGGTTGTACTTGGAAGCCTCTTGCACCTGAACAATTAATTTCTAACTTCTGCCACTTTGACATTTCTAATGAAAATCTGCATTTTTCTTGGAACTTTGGCTCTTAGAGTCACAGTATGGTCTCTATTTTTATTACTAAGCAAGAAATTTATGACTCTTGGTTACAAAGATCAGCTAAAAATGTAGCCAAACACATTATAAAAAATTAAATATGAAATACAAGCAACATTGTTTTTTCTAATGCACAAACCTAGTTCCACTGTGAAAAAATGTCATTACTTGGGGTGAAATCTAGGTCCTGATTTTTGAGTCCTTGGGCTTGGCAACATGACTTTTGGCCTGTAGCTCAAAATGGGTTCTGCCATCTGCACTTTGGGAATCAATACCATTGTCAGAATCACACAGTGTAATATAGCAACTGCCCAAAGCAAAACAAAACCAGCCCCAAATACTTCAAGACACTGTAGATCATTAGATCCATCTGTCTAGCTATTTATAAAATACTTAGCTGAGGTACTCCACACATTCTGGAGTCAATAACTTGCCATTCCTGTTTATTTTTGCAGGTGCCCTTGAACCAAGTGAAGAAAAGAAACCCAAATGGCATGGGGTTGAGATGGCAAGAATTTATTTGCTCCACAGAGTGAAACAGTAAGTCCTTTTCTCAAAACCTGAAAAATGATACATGAACTGCAGTGAAGAATTTCTGGAGTTGGTTCAGTTCATTTTGATACTTTGGAGAATACTAATTGAGGGTTCAATAGCTTCAACACTGTGGGGGTGGGGTAAGCCAATCCAGGGAAACCATCAGCCATGGGGAAACCAATTTCCTCTCTCAAAGTTATTGTTCCTGTATGTCAAAGAGAACCCCAAGAGATTCTATTTGTTCCTGACACATGCCAGAAATCATTTCATTTTCCTGGTACTTTTTTTTTTAAATCAGCAGAAGCAGGCAGAAGAGTTAAGTAGCACAAGGGCAGAAGACAAAGCTTAAGCTTATAAGAAATATTGAAAAGAGAGGCAAGATAGCTAAGAATAAAGCCAAACCTGCTAGTTCCACTGTCATTGGAGTACTAAACTGTCCACATACATATCTGTGTACACTAGCATGTATCTGCAAAAAGGGTATTTATTTGACTGTTCTCTCTGCTGATATGAAATATAGTAGCTCTGCTGAACTCATTAGAATTATGTATTTGTTAGATCATGGCTGATTAGTTCATTACAAAACAAAGACTTAGATAGTCCCTGGAACATGAAAGTGTAGAGATAATATTCCTAGCCACCAGCTACAGCACTCTCAGCTTCTGCTGAAGATGTGACTTCCCCAAATCATGAGGATGTGCCAGATCTAACCTTATTCTTCAGCTGTGTTTGAGAAACTATCAGGAAATGAAAGAACCACATTAGAAAACCATTCCTATTTCTCATTAGAAACTCCCCCCCGACCCTGAACAGGGTTCTATACCTGTCTCTGAAAGGATGAGTGAAGACCTGTGACAGTCACAGGCACTATACACTATGCTGGTGTTACACCAGTCAACATGCAGAACAAGCAACAGGCATCTCCTAGATGCATTCCTCTTCCTTTTATATTGAGTAAGTGTTAAAAGTAAAACTAGTCTCTCAGCAGTTTCAAAGACATTGCTTCATCACCTGGAGTATTGTGTGCAGTTTTGGACACCACAATACAAGAGGAACATGAAGTTGTAGGAGAGCATCCAGAGGAGGGCCACAAAGATGGTGGAGGGGATGGAGGGGAAGACATATGAGGAAAGGCTGAAATCACTTGGTCTGTTCAGCCTGGAGAAGAGGAGACAGAGGGGAGACCTCATTGCAGTCTATAACTTCCTCACCAGAGAGGGATGGGTGGGTGCTAACGTCTTCTCTCTGGTGACCAGCAACAGGCCCCAGGGGAACGGCATGGAGCTGTGCCAGGGGAAATTTAGATTGAATATTCGTAGGAGCTTCTTCACCCAGAGTGGTGGAGCATTGGAACAGGCTCCCCAGGGAGGCTGTCATGGCACCAACTCTCACGGAGTTTAAGAAGCACTTGGACAATGCACTTAAACACTAGTGTGACTTTGGGGTTGTCCTGTGCCTAAATAGGAGTTGGACTTGATGATCCTTGTGGGTCCCTTCCAACTCAAGATATTCTGTGATTTTGTGACCTTCCTCCTATTTCCTGCAGGGGTATAAGTGCTATCTGTAAAATCTAAGTCCACCTGACAACAAATATTCATGTAAAACCAATAGTAACAGAGCAAAAGCTTTGAAATACTCTTTGCTCTTCTTAGTTAAGAAGTCAGGATTAAAGATTTACTTTGTGTTTCTCCACTTCACTAAAACCCTATGCTTTAATATTTTAGAACTTCTGAACTTGTGTGCCAGGAGCATTAGATCTGTCACTGACAACAGTGGCATTCTACCCATGGCAGAATTCAGCTATGGAAGAACCTACTGTGTTTCTTCTTGTGGCAGACTCACACAAGGCCATAATTTCTTGCCTACTAGGTATTTTTCCTGAAATTTCAACACATGAAGCTATTTCTCACTTCTTTACAAAGTTTACTAGTCCTGTCATCACTGTTACCCCAGGATCTCACACTAATTAATTTATCCTCACAGCACTCCTTCATTAGATGCCAGTTTTTCCAGAGAGCTCAGACTCAGTTTTTTGAGTACTCAACACCTAAATTGGAACCAGATTTTCACAAAAGCTGGGTTCTTGTTTAAGTTCTCAAAGAAGAAGCAAATTTTCCAATGTTCCAAACAACCCTTGCAGAAGTGCCTGCTGCTCAGATTGTGTAAGAAGATGAGGATCCAGTGTGCTAAACTTCTTTTCTACATGACTATTACATTTTGGTGCCTTAAATGGGAGGTGATTTCCTTGTAAAGTCTGGCTGTCAGAGTGGGAGGCTGAGCTCTTTTGAAAATCTGGATTGCTATTGTGAGGTTATCACTACTCTGTAGAGACAAACTGACAGATAGAGTGTTGCCTCAGTGCAACAGAGCATTTGCATAACAGGTGGAAAAGAAATCAGGATTCAGGCTTTGAGGCCATCCATGTCTATCCACATATCTTCTTGCAAATTGGCCTCCAGTGTGGTTGGCTTATAATAGCATATGTTCAGTTCCAGTTAAAGCTGCATGTCACTGGTGTGTAAGGTGGATATTGGTTAAAACACAAGCTGAAAAGCATGCTGCATGATGACAGAGCTGCTGTATGTGACATAGGGAATGAGAAAGAATTAAGCAAGTTCCTGGAAAGCTGCAGTGTAACACCTCTTGTGCTCTCCTCCCACTCAGAGGAGCTGAGAAAAACAAGGACTTACTATCTGAGCTTATGTCTCAAAATCAAAAGAATCCTAGGGAAAAAAAATAAGAAAAAAAAGAGTTTTTCTGTACTAATTACAATCTTTTTTCTGACTCTGCTTTACCATGCACCATGATGTAGATTCATCCCATTGCAAGTCTATGAGCCTGTAAGGTGCATGCCATCTGCCAAGGACACCTGCTCAGGAGCCCCAGAGTGTAAGATGCTCAGAGGACCAAGTGAATGGTATGTCTACACAGCACAAGTGTAATACTGTTGAATGACACAAGGGCAGTAGCTCCAGTCAGTCACACTGCTCCCTCACCAGGTCGCCCTGGCTTGTTTTGGACTGCAAGAACTAGCTCCCTCCGAGATAAATCTGCTTCAAACAGAGTTAGCCCTGAGCTCTTTGGTACCACAAAGTCTCAGGGCTAAGAACTGGTCTTAAGGTCTATTTTGTGTAGCAGTACAGCACAGCCACAAAGCCCAAACCCACCAATCTTGCCAACAGACAAAGTTAATTACTTAATTACTCTGAGTGTGCATACATACCAGCTGGTTGTTTTGCTTTTCTTTCCTGAGTGATCACATTCAGTGCTCACCTGGTGAGATCTGAACTTATTGTTTCATATTGGGTAGACTTGCCTAAAGGCTAAAATGTCTCCAAAGCCATGCCCAAAGCAATGGTAAAATTCAGTGATTTTGGTGGGGAAAAGTTTTTGAGTTTGGCTCAAAGGAAAGATGATAAAATTGGACGTAGGAGGCAAAACTCATTGTTAAGATATCACAGAATCTTTCCAAAACTCATTGTTAAGATATCATAGAATCATCCCCCTCTTTGAAAAAATAAACATATAATTTTCAAGCATTCCTATTTAAGTTCTGGCAATTGTAGAGAACTGAATTTTTTGATTCTAGTAAAGGCAGCTCAGTTTATAAGACAGCATAGCAGGATGGCAAGGACGGAGCTCCCAGCTGTGGTAAGCACTAACAGAGCAGGCAGACGTTTGTAACGGTTGCTCATCACCTATACAGGCTGTTGAAGCATGTTTCAAGGTGGGCCCAGATTCCCAAACCCAAAGTGGCAGTACTTCACAACCTCCCATTAACTCAGCTTCTCTTGGTCATGTATGCAGTTCCTTTTTCATTCCCTCTTTCCATATGATATCTTAAATTTTAAAAATATATCCAATCTGGCTGTGTTAATGTGACAGATGGGAATGCTCTGGCAGCTCCCTTCTGGTGAAACATTTATAAGGTATTGTATGGCTTCAGAAAGCAACATATTAGGAAATGGAGGGAGGGGGGTAGTGGGAGAAGCTTTCTTATTTTAATTTCAAGCAGCAGGAGCCTGAGTAGAGTGAGTCATAGCTCTTCAAACATGAATCCCAAAGCAAAGAACAAATTGGAAAGTTGAGCAATATAGATTAGGCAGCTAGAGAAAACTTAATGCTTTTAATCTCTGCAGATCTAGATGATGAATTGTTTGCAAAATGCCCAGGGAATGGGATGTGATGGGATGCCACACACAGCTGTTGTAGCCACAGAGAGAGGTAAATCATTGCCTAGCTTCATTAATGGAGCCTAATTCAGGCAGTGACTTGGGACACGCTGAATACCGAGCGTGCGAGGAGCTGTACTTATGGGCTCCAGCATGGCCATGGGACTGCGTCTCGTGTTCAACGTCCTGCAGAGAAGGGAGGGTGCGCAGCTGCCATAGGAAAGCTGCCCTCTTCACAGCCAGCTAGGATAGTTACAAAGTTTAGAAAGCTGGAACAGTAATTACCATCACACTGAATAAGAAGGGTGGGTAGGGAAGGTATTTCTGGTTTTCCTCACACCCCCTCCTAGCAAGATCACTAACATGAGTACTCCCATAATGCACAACATAACGGTATCCCAGCAACCGTGCTGAAATAAAACTACTCTGTGCTTTACGTATGGAGCGGTACCTGCGCAAAACACAGAGCCCTTTACACAGACGACACCCATAATTATCTTAACGGCTAATTTGGTCAATTAGGGAGGCACTGGAATACCACTGATGTTCTTGTCAATCAAACAGAGGGAACAGATGTATATTTTTCATGAAGTCATTATTTATTTATTTGTTTTGGCCAAAAGCAGGTTCCAGTATGCTCTTCTAGACAGCTTCATCACAAAATCAGCCTTGATTACCTGCATGGCAAAATAGGGTTAAGTTCTTAAAGATGCACTATCTTTCTGTGTTTTGTTGCATGATGATATTTAAAGATCCAGAACTCTCTTGGTTGCTGTGGTTCAACATACCTTTAATCTAGTCTTTATTTTGCCACTGCCAGACTGCAGTTAGACAGCAGAGTATGCTTTCCTGTTTGCTTAGTTGGAGCCATTGCACTTTAATGTTTACTAGCACTGCTGAGAAAAATTCCAGCAGGGCTGGGTTTTGTTGGTTGTTTATATTTTACTCTTTTTTTTCACTAGCATTTACTTAGCTGTCAAAATTTGAGCATTTTGAAGAGACGATTTGCTTATGACAGTTTTCCTGCACCACCCAGGAAGCTTTGGGATCAGTCAGCACAAAGGCTGGGTTTCTTAGGGCTCTTGGCATTGCACTGCTTGTGGGGAAGAGAGCCAAGATGTCTGCTCCAGAGTCCTAGTCCCATGGCTTTTTCTTTTTATAGAGAATTTTAAAATATGTCTCTTGTCATAATAATACCAAATTTCAAACCATCTAGTCTATGTTAAGCAGAATCACCTTTCAATGCAGAACTGCAATATTTATGTACTTAACACCATTGCCAGAGGCACCAAAGTACAAAGGAGGCCTCTTTGGACTATTATCCAACACTTAGTTATATTACAAATGATAATGCAGTGTCTTTTCTAGGGCATATGTGAAATAGAAGGTCTCCTCTCATTGGTTCATTGCCACTCAGATGACAACATCTAATTGGAAATGAATGTACCTTGTTAGATCTTGGATATATCCCAGATGCTTCTCACTGGCTTTTTCAACCCAAATACTCCAAATTTAACTTAAATGGTATTTTTAGATTTCTCTAGCATCTTCCATCCTAGAACTTTGTAACAGGCCTTGGAGGTAGAGGGAACATTGCAAGCCCCCATTTTGCAAATGAGAAGGCTGAAAGCAGGAGGTTGCCAAAGATTACAGTGCAGTTCCAAGGCAGTGTGGGGGCAGATGGCCACCCTCACAGGAGAGAGGAGCCATGTTATTTCTGGCACCCTCAGGCACCTCCATTCTGCCAGCCTCCACTCTGCAAGCTATGATGACCATAGAAGCTCTTCATTTTCTGTCCAGAAAAGTAAGCCATAGCTACTTCATGCTATGAAAAGGAATCCACACTTTTCCCCTAAGAAGGCTGTATTTCAGAAGTGGAACGACTTGCTCTGACTGGCAAATGTGCCAAAAAGGAAACATTTTCCTGGCAAAATACTAACATCCCTAATGGTGTTAACAGTGAGAAAACAATCTCCCGTTCCTCTCCCCCAAGCTTCAGGGTCCTTAATGGAGGAGGTATGTTAAAAAATGGTGGCTAATCTGGCTAGTCCAAGCCACAAAATGTAGTTCCTGCTTGGTCAGTTTGCCCCTGTCCACGCGAGCAGCACTGACACTAGAAGCCAACACAGAACAACACTGAGAGCAGAGTTCCACATCCCTGTTGTTCTCCAGCTGTACCCCACAGGGAGTTAGAGATGAATATTTCATTTACCCTGCAGAATGGACTACAGTGTTTTATAAGGTACAGAGAACTTCAGCATTCTACGCTGTTACCATTTATAGTGTCTAGGGAATCAGTGAAACATGTTGTCTGTATATCATCTGTTACTACAGCCTAGAAGCATTCATTTCCAGATAGAAGAACAGCTGTAGTAAAGTTGCGGTAAATACATGGCATATAGCTGCACACTACATTAAAACTGCTATGAAAAGCAAATCAGCTACATCCATTTCTTCCAAAACCTCCTGCCATCTACACTTTAGGGAATGATCTAATTTTGCTGGCAGCCTGGCATAACTTTGTTGACTCAGATTAGTAGGGCAGCACCTGCTTACTCAGTGATGGTGCATTTGACTTACAGGCATAAGATGACTTTTGCCTCCCCAGTCCATTTTCATTGCAGTTTGTGAACTATGAATAATTAACTACAGTCATATGCAACAGAGGCATCTGCTTTGGCAAGTGAATTTAGTTTTTGAGCTGCAGCTGGATTCAGCACTTGAAAATAATTTCAAATGAAGGCTTCTAATTCCCCTTTTGGTTCATATTGAGAATATCACAGTGAGGGTGACAGAGCACTGGAACAGACTGCTCAGAGAGGTTGGGGAGTCTCCTTCTCTGGAGGTATTCAAAACCCATCTGGATGTGCTTCTGTGTGACTTGGTCTAGGGAATCCTGCTGTGGCAGGGGGGTTGGACTAGATGATCTTTCAAGGTCCCTTCCAACTCCTAACATTCTGTGTTTCTGTGTGATTCTGTGATAAGTGACAACTACATTTAGACTTGTCCTTTACATCAGGACTTTTAAGTGCAGTTTTTCATCAGTTCTTCTTGTACTACCAAAATTAGTCAATGTGAAAATAGCAAGTAACAACTCCTCCAATTCTTGTGGATAGTAAGGTTTTTTTAGCTCAGAAACCTTATTTATAAGAATTTCCTTCTGCCTTCCCATTTATAGTTTTCCTTGATGTTGTCTTTAATGCCTACCAAATGGC
This sequence comes from Galbula dea, assembly GCA_013399015.1. Lineage (NCBI taxonomy): Eukaryota > Metazoa > Chordata > Aves > Piciformes > Galbulidae > Galbula > Galbula dea. The sequence continues at coordinate 83,137 of VWZX01008709.1, read as the reverse complement.
ATGATGGTTAAGGAGAAACTGGCTGGTTTTGAGCTGCTTGGTTGTATGCTAGGGAAAAGTGAAACTCTCTGCCTGCCCATCTGCAGCTATGTTGTTTAAGGCCAGTAGACTAGCTACATCACATGAATCCACAGAGGCATGACATCAAAACCCTAGAGTGTATGTGATTATCATGGACACCAAATGAAAATGGAGAGTGAGTGCAGAGCCAGGTTGGAATGCCAGGAAGATGCATGGGGAATGTGACAGGGATGGAACAGAACTGGTCCATGAGGCCATGGGCAAAGTTCTTCAATGTGTCTTTTCTCCTACAGTCAACAGACTGAGCTGAGAGGAGGAAGTAAAAACACAACTCAGATTAACCACCAGGGACCCAATGAAAGCAATGGGATCCAAATACAAAATATTTATAAGTATCCAGTCCAGGATGCTGTCAGAGCTATCTTTTTGGGGGGGTTGGGCTAGATGATCTCCAGAGGTCCTTTCCAACTTAAGATTCTGTGATTCCAGACTGCTGCTTTGTTTTGCATGTTTTTATGTCTAGATATATGTATTTACTCTAGATTCTAGGCATTCTTCTGCTTTGTGAGTCCTGTCATCATAATCTTTGTTCTTGTGCTCTTTTTAGTCTGTGTTTGCATAGCACCTAACACAGTCCAGTCAGGCGTGCTGAGAACTGAACTGCTACAACTATGGAAGTGGCTAAATGTGGGAGGGAATCTAATGGAATCCAGGGTTTTTTTCAGATGTGGGTCCCAAATTAAGGTGTCTAAAGAGGAGATTTTACAATTAAATTCTTCAGCTGGGGCTTTACATGCTTTACTGAAACACAATAATCTTCAGATAACTATTTGTCAAATTTGGATGGAGTTTGGTCAGCAAATAATTAAAATAAGAGACAGATGGTGAGAGACAGCAAGACAGCATGATTGGGGGAGAAAAAAAAGGCAGTTTCCTACTTTCCTTAGGAAACCAGGATCAAAAAGACAGCACTAAAATAGCACATTTTGATTCACATTCTATTTTCTCATTCTACATTTTTTCTTCTGGCAGTTCACACTTTTCCAGAAGTACCTTCCTTTATTGTTTTTCCCATACAAATTAGACTTGAGTTTCTTATGCAATTAAAGTTGCACCTCCAAAATTCTTAGAGATTGAGTTACAGTGGACAGAATAATGGACTACAGTAAATTAATTTGAGATTAGAAGAGTAAACACAAATCACATTTAAGATACTGTCTCAATAATAATCACTATATTACAGTGCTCTTGCACATCAAGAAAATAATTTCTACATTATGATCCTAGTAGATAAGTTCTATGATTTTTTTAATTGTGTACCATTGTCTTTCACTTCTCTTTGAGCAACAGCAATTCCAAATTCCACATAAATCCATGATTTACCATTCCAAGAAACCCAAGTCCAGTTGTTCAGCACCATCTCTAGTATTAATGCATCCTTTCTCAGGAAAGAGTCATTCAACAACCTGTGGAATTTCAATCACTATCCGAAATTTTGCATTTCTGTGGTCCCTTCCTACTAGCAACATGCAGTAAGATGGCTTGGATCACAGACTTCTACTGTATATTTGTTCCCACAGGAATATACTTTTTGTCCAGGACTACCCCATGCACAAATTGCCTGAGACCTGCCTGTTCCTTACAACTATTTTTCAACACAGTCTCCTGTTGCTACTAAAGGAATTTGAGTATGTAACTGAGGTTTAATTCCTTCATTAAATATAGAATTTTTAATGTCCAGAATCCTCTCGTATCTTTAGCACACACTTTCTGAGTCAAATCTATCAGCTGTCTCAAACTCACTTTTTTTTTAAAGCTGGGAAATGATAAAAGTTTCTGATCACTCTTTTAATAAGATCACATAATATTACTTGTTTTTCACATTAAAAGAGTTGTTAGCCATGTTGTTCTAATCAAATTTAGTTTTGCTATCACTTTCTATTCTTCCTGCAGCTTCAGCTGGACTTCTTTTTACTCAACTACAGGTGTGGAACTGCTGAAATGGGGTTCATATGTTCAGTGATTTCTATAAATCAATGCTTCTATACCAGTAACAGTCAATATTTTACATTCCTTCACATGACAATTAGCATGAGACATTTTAACTTTTCTCAAACACAATATATTTTGCTTTGATGTTTCCAGAGTGTTAAATCAGATTTACTTATATAAGCTAGCTTGGTGGTTCCAGTCCCCAGCTCTGCTGGAACAAGCTTTAAAGGGTAACAGTGTTTATTTAAACAGGTATAAAATAGATAATGGAGAGGCAATGACCACTTTATACTAAGATATGACATTTATGTAAAAAAACCCTCTAAGTTATTCTAAGTGGCTAAAGATGGTAAGTTTCTAGGCTCTTTTCCTGTCTCACTTCTGAATACCAGTAGCAGGAAATGTACTGTGGTACACTGTGATTTATTCTGAAAGGAAGATACACCTGACTGAACCATCTGCTTTGCTAAATGTTGTTTTTATTTCTTCCTCAGTAATAAAGGAATCATGTAGAGCTATGTCAGATGTGCTAATGTTTACAAAATACCCTCCAGTAAAACACAGTAACAAATTACAAAGGGAAAAGTACCCATGATACATCTAACTGGTATGCTGTGCAATGGACACATAGCAGGGATAAATGTTGCTCATAAACTGTGTAAATTAACATGACTATATAGATGAAACAAAACTATATTCCCATCTCAAGCTGAACCTATTTCAGGCTCAGTAAACCCTGCTTAATCTATGCTGTGCTTCCCCCCCCCCCCTTTATGCTACAGTTTAAGCAGAAGCAGAGTCCCACAAATTTCATTAGAAACTGTATTTTTGCAAGACTTCCAAACTATTTTAGGATGTTCTGAAACTTTTAATAAATACAACTGAAATAGATTTTTTTTGTGTTCCTTTCTAAGTTATATGAAACAGTCTGAGATACTTTTTTACCAGAAAAATCTCTTACACAAGAGAATAGTTTTATAATATTAGTTAAAAAACAGTTCCCTTTTATTCCTTTAGTTTTGAAAAAAGTCTCCCTTTCCCTCCCAGGTTTATAAGCCATCTTAGCATTTCAGAAGGTGAAAATTGCTTATATGCAGTAGAGGACTTTAAGGCCTCAGTTCATCACAATTCCTAGTGTAATGATACAGCATATAAACATCTCAGAGGCCATTTGTTGACCCTTTGTACAAGGCTGTATGCCCAAATATAAAATCTAATAAAACAAGGCAAAGTAGTGATGGGAAGACTAGTTCATCTCCACCTCTACCATTTCTCTTTTTCTTTCCCTTTCCTCTCTCTTTTTTCTTAAACCCATGGCCCATATGGTATATGACATTACTGCATAGACTTTTTCAAGCAGATCTGTTTTCATGTGTTCTGCAGTGGCAACTAACCCATACTCTACAAGCCAATTAAGTCTTATCTACAAAAATGAAAAATAGGACAGATGAAACCTGAAATCATTAAGATCTATGAAAAACCAAAGCAAAATACTGGCAAGTTTTCAGTACATAACCTACTTCTCAACTCAGCTGCCCATTGGAAATACTGTGTAACAGGCTGATAGTGCCCACATGCTGAGATAACTTGCTCAGAGCTTCTTCACAGGCAGAAATAATTCCTCTTCTCTCTTGAAGGTCACCCCTTGATAAACTGTCCCTGGTAAACTCTCCTTCAGCTATTAGCAGCTGAAACACTGGGGTTTTGCTGGATAACTCATAGGTTACACAGAAACATCGCGTCAGTAGCAAAGCTTGCATCAAATGTAGCTGTAAATCATCAAAATTCAGCTTTTAAGCATAGATCATACTTTGTAATTTTAAAACCTATGTTTAGATAAATAATTTTCCTCATCAAGAGTAAGAAATTAAATTCCAGCTCTAGAACTGTATTTCAGCATCTTAGTATCATGCTGTTTTTCACAGGATATGGGAACGTACTCTGGGCTCTAGCTGACCACTCAGGTGTATTCTCAGTTTCAGTAGCCAGAACTGGATAGTCCACTGTTGCACATGTCAAAACTATCTGTACTGCTTACAGTCTCTCCCAAATTATTCCATACTCAGTTTTGATGGTATTTACTTCCTATCTGTTTCAATGGGCTTGGATTGTGAAGTGTGATGCATGCTCATTTATAGCATGGTGTCTTCTCTATCAGCTTCACTCTAGAGTAACCTGTCAAATAAAGAGAGTTGCTAAGGTGCTTAGAGAGCCTGTGCTGAAAGCTCTGCCACTGTATCTGCCCTTTCACTTGCATTAACTGGCCCCAGAACAGCTGTTTCTCCATCACTGTCTCCACTAGGAATGATTGGAAGCAGGCTGGGACAGAAGCTTTAATGGGAAATGCAGTCTGTGGCTGAGAGGAATCAGGGCACCAGGTGATGCACATCAGCTGATTGCAGCACTGCCTTTAAAGTACAAACCCTGGCATGCTTAGCTTAGTCTTAATTTGGAGGGTGTGGTCTTTGGCAAGTGGAAAAACCTTGGTCAGAAATCAGTGTGGTGCAGGTCATAGGAAGAAACCTAAAGCAATTCAATAGCTAAAGTAGAAAGCATGATGAAAGACTAGGGGTCATTTGGTTGCTGAGGAGTCATGGCTCCTGTCTAGCACTTCCACCTCTCCTGGGAGAGTTAAATAAGTCTTTCTGCCATTTTGCTGCCTCAACAAGGAATAAAATTTTTGACTCGTAAGGACAAGGAATGAAGCATGTGGTTGTGTGCCTGAAGTGGAAGCAGTTACCTGTCTGAGTTAGGGTAAGGACTATAGAGCTCTGCTAAAGTGGTAGGAAACCTGCCTTGTGGTACGTGTCTGGGCCCTGATTCACCACGAAAAGGATGGACTTCTTTGGCTGGAAATGGACATACATTGCCACTACTGCTGAGGGGATGCAGGATCATGCAGCTGGGAAAGAGTCATGCTCCAAAGGTAAGAGCCCTGCACAGAAATTAGTAACTGTCTGGGTATGTGGTACTATGAAAAATGCCAAATCTAACAGTCTTGAGTTTTTACATTAGAAAGATGTGGCTAGTAAATACAACAGTGTTTTGTGGGAATTCAAGCTCCTTGCTCTCTGGGCATTCATCTATCACATTCTCAAATGCTGTGCCTGCATAACCACCTGATTTATTTGTTGTTTCCTTTTTCAATGTGTTACTATGACTTCACAGTTGTCTGTGTACATGCATAAAAAAAATCTTGTTATGTGTAGTGCCTGTTGCTGTAGCAAGAAAAATTGCTTTACAGTGTTATTCCTGAAGCAAATAATGATTTGTGCCTGGTTATGCAATAGGCATTTTTATGCCTTCCCTTTACTTACATGGATTTCATTAGTGCAATGTATAACTATATATATACACAGTTATGATAGTGTAAAACAACCAAAGATGTAGTGAGAACTGGTTTCTGTTATATAATCCTGCAGAAGGGAATTCAGGGAAGGCTCTATAATCTGACCAGAGCTAAAGGAGCAAAGAAGCCTTTGGGAATTTCAAATTGGACTAGCTGGGGCAATTTTTCTGCTTTGTGTTTCTTATGTAGAGAACTGCTTGAAAAATTTCCAGCTAACTTTTTTTTTTCCTCCTGGAAAATGCCAATTCATGGAAATCAACAAGTTTCATGGGAATATGCTGAATTTTTACAAAAATATTTTCATTGCACTAAAAAGTAAAAAGCAAATGGTGATGACAAGGTCAAGGAATGTTCTGATATTTCATTTCCAGCTTGTCAGTTTTAACATTTTATCTTGCTAAGATTTTAAACAAAGGCAAAAATGAACCATGATTTATTTGAATAAGAAAATGACAGTCTTGTACTGTGTGGAGTTGGAGACAGGATGTGCTGAAAATACGAGATCTTTTGCGGAGCTCCCAAGTCTGCTGCTGTTAGTTTCTGTTAGGGAGTTGTTTCCTGGGTGTAGGAGTTTGAAATGGGACTGGGCAGGGCTGTGAATGCCCACTGGTTACCCACTTGAGGAACAAAGGTACTGCTGTTATTAATGAGTTTGAAAGAGGACTTTGGATCACTTGTGTATTTTAAACCTGGAACTGTAGTTACTTGATAATGCTTTTCATAAGCTTGTGGTGTATAAGCCTTGATATAAGATGCTTTATGTATAGAAAGCCCCATGTAAAGCTCCAATTCTCCTCTATCCCTTTCAAATGCTAACACCAGGTTACCAGGTTGCATTCCCCATCTTGTGAGGGTGTGATTAATAAATCCTAAACTGTCACCAGTGAGGCTCCAAGCCCATTTCTGTGAACAGCTGCGTATGCATCTATTCTTCTGATGTGATAAGGTATAGAAGCACCATGTCATCAATTTTGGTTTTAATTAGTGGTTTCTGCTCAAGAATGTGATTAAGCAAGTTCAGGTGCTCTACCTGCTGTGGTTTTTTCCTTTTCTAGTGCAATGATTGTCATTTCTTGAAGGAGTTGGGTTTTTTTGGTGTGGAGCTGAAGTGGTGGTGTTGCTAGGGTTGAATGTTTTGGATTTTAAACCTGCAATAAATATTAAAATATTTGCTTGTCCTTGAGAACAAAATATACAGAATAAAATGCTCTATGTTAATTTAGACATTCATAATCAGCTCCTGGTTTAAAAGCATTTCTTCTTCTGGAGTTAGTTTAACTGAGGTAAACTAATCCATTCCAACTCAATTTGATGGAAACCTGCTCTTGTGAAGACAGGTAAGACTTGTAAAGACAAAGAAAGGGTCATTTTTGTAAGAGGACTATACATGGGCAACTACTCCATATGAAAACCATACCTATGTTCAGGGCAGAAATGTTAGATTTAGCAAATGACTCTTGTCTAGTGAGAGAAGAAGAGCAGCTGAGAAGCACAAGTGCCCTTGTGAGGCCATGTATTGAGGCAGGCAGCAAGAATTCCCCACCTGATCCCTGATGGGAAGCACTTGTACCCATCTTTCTATATGAAGGTAGACAAGCCTGATTTGAATGACTGGTTTTGAACAGCATGGAGAGATCATTTAGAGATTTTTTTTTTTTTTTGCAATCCCACTTCAAAGAGTCCTGCCATCATGTAAACCAGATTGTTTTGTTGTTGGTTTTTTTTAATCTTGCTTTGCTCCTAACTTATTTATCCATACCCAAAGCTCTACATGTCCTCCTCTATCAGTTATTTCCCAATGCCTTTCCTACGTGCTCTGGAGCACAAGCGTAGACTCCCAAACTCTGTTGAAGTGCACCCTCACAGCTTAATGGGAAAACTCTGATGTGGTCTAACTTATGACATATTTAGCTCCAAACATCCAATATAGGTTTAAGCAAATAAAAGCTGATGTCTGCATACTGTAGTCAAATAATGCTTGGGATGATCTAGGAGATTTTCCTAAATCATGCTAGTCCATTGTGGTATGTGTTTTTGATCACATGTGCCCTCAGCTTCTCTTTTTGTATTGACTTGATTTATTTATTTATTTTTTTAATAAAAAGTGCAGTTGCATTTCTACCTGTCTTTGCACTGCCTCCTGTGCCTGCTTGTTGTGACTTTCATTGTGGTGTCAGTGGTAACTCCAATAATTGGGAGCTGAGGAAAGGACTGAAGGTACAAACTGAAGAGGAGGCTGAGAAGAGAAATAGGAGAGAGGGAAAGTGTGTAAGGGGACTCCCAGGTGAAGAGATGCAGCCCTTGCTTACTACAGACTGGCCTTCCTTGCTTATCTGGCCCAAGAAACGTGTAGATACGAGACAAACCTGTTTTTTAAAGGGATGTGAGTGATTCAATGCCTTGAAAAAAAGAGGTGGTGCCTGGCTACAGTCAACGGAAAGCACTGAAAAACCTTCCTAGGTAGAGAATGGTCTGCATTGAAAGTTTAGTATTCTGGCCTGAAATAGTCAGTGGGGGTTTTTTTTGTTGTTGTTTTTCTAGACTTCTGGCTTGTCTAATTTGAGTGGCCCTTCTCCAAGAAAAATGTTATGCTGTTTCTATGGGATACGCAACAAATCAGAAAGTTTTTTCAGGATCTGATAATCCTACTTCCCTTGTGTGTGCCAATGTATCCTACTATGTGATCTAGTAACTATCTGTTAGCTGCTGGTACTCTATTTTGATACAGCAGCCAACAAAACCCCATACATGTAAACACCACATGCTGTCTAGAAAATATGGACAACCTTTTGACTTCAAAAGCACATGAATTCCCTAAAGACACAAAGCCTGTTTCAGTAAGACACTTGGTATGTTGTATATAGGTTCAATCAGACATATGTTAGAAAAAGGAAGACTAGGACTGAGTAACAGTACAAGACGCAAGATGGTGTCAGAAGGTCTGAAAGATTAATGTCACTTTACCTCTCTTCTGATACAGTACTGTATCTCACCAAGTTCAGCCAAGAAACTGGCTCTTTTCAGTCTCTGTGCATTTTGGTGCTGATCATGACAATCTTGGTGCCATTACCTGAAGCGATAATGAAGCAAAATTCCATAGCCTGAGCTCTAGCTAAAGAAAACCTGTTATCTTGAACCACTCCTGCACATCTTGATGCAGAACCTGTAAAAACAATTGTGTAAGGCATTGAAGCCCTTCTAGTAGGTAGAAGTAGGGAATATGATCGTGGTGGCTTATAAACCAGGATGCAAAACATCACTTGGACAATTCCACACGTAGACAAGTCATTTGATACCACACAGGCAATACTGTAGGTTTGTTTTATTTCTGGATCCCTGATGTGGGAAGATGTACAGCTTGATCTTGGAGCTGTACTTTGAGCAAGGATAAACACCTGGAAATTTAATTAAATTAAATCATAAAAGACAAGGTTTAAAAACAAGACAGCTGTACAGGGAACTATTCTAGAGTAGTCCTTATGCTCTAAGGTAACACTTTCCCTTCTTATTCTACAGCGATTTCCTTGTCTTCTGGGAAGGCCAGCACAGTTCTTTTCAGGACATGCTCATCTCAGAGCTGCCTGTCATTGGAATGTGCTGAAGATTAATTAGGTCTGATATACTTCTAAGGTTGTGCTTGTTCATCTTTGTCCATTATGAGAACAAATTCTGCACATCTTCTCTGACATACCTACAGCTGCAAAGCCAGTATATATGCAGTAATACTGGGGGAAGGTCCTTTGGCAGGCACAGCAGATTTAAGCTGTCCTGACTACATGGAGCAGGGTGTGTATATAGTATTCATTACTACTAAAATCTTCACACTTACAATAAAAAATAGGGATGATTTTGTTTAACTCCTTGCTTTGTAGTGAATTCTGAGTAGATTTCTGTCTATAACCTTGGTTCTTGAAAGAGGTATTCTTAATTCTCAGTGCACTCTGATGTTTACAGGTGTGCTTAATATCTTGACCCTGCCAGTTGCCACAGGAAAGGGGCATCAAGTGCACCTCTAAGAGCTAGTTAGTACTGCTGGGACATTGCATGAAGATGTCATCTCAACCACGTTATTCTCTGGGACAGAAGCTTCTACAGGGTAGAGCTATTTCAGATGAGTGCTTCAGTGCCAATGGGAAAAACATAAGGAGAGAGTTTAAAATGGACTGAGGGGGGAAAAACATTTTCTTTAAACCAACTTGCTAAGCCTCCTACATTCCATTATGAAACACTTTCTAACCTCTAGTCTTTTTAAAGCAAGCATGTGAGCCTGCCTCTTGCCACATAAAGAGCAGAATGTTCTGCTTCTGTTAAAACTCTAGTAAATGGACAGCAAACTTGACTTTAAGGATATTACCAGAGATATTTGGACAAGATGGTGATGGTACAGGTGAAGAAACAACCTTCTTGCATTCTGATTGTTTGCTTTGTCTCCCCTGTGAAACAGGAAATTTTACCATATTCTCCCCTCCAAACATTTCTCTGATATTGCAGTGGCCTGTAGAATGATGCTTGTCAGCTTGTGTTTTCTGAATGACTGGTGGTTTGTGTGGAAGTGGTCAACAAAACAACTAGCAAAAATAAGGGAAGAAAAAAAACCTGAAGTGAAATCAAAGGTGCCCTGTGAATGGCAAATAGGGGGAGAAAAGAGAGAAGGAATTTAAAGCTAAGCCTAACTCTGCAGGAACTTTCTTTTTAATACAAGAAAAATATTTTGACATTAAAATATATTGAGGAAAAACTAATCTGGAGGCCAAGGAGATAGACAGCAGTAAAAGAAATCTTATCTACTTTTTTCTCCTAGTAAATGAATTTTCTCAGCAACCCTAAATACACTCTGTTCTATATGGTATATGCTGGCATATCTTTTAATTCCTCCAAACCATTTTTACACAATTGTAACCCAAGCTGACATGCTCACATATGGATCCTCCCACTGCTATGATAGTCAACTACTTAAAGGTCTGATAGCATTTACCCTCTCAAGGCTTTGTTGAAATAAAGATATGTTCTATCAGTCATGGTAGAGGTGAAGCAACTAACCTAAGGTTTTACAAGAAACCTCTGACAGATGGTGAAACTTGAATTCAAGTCACTAGCTTTCAGTGTAAGACATCTACTCCTTAATGATACCTACTTCATGAGACATAGTGAACCCAAACAAATAAGGGCCAGACAAATCCGGATAGGCATTACATCATCCTCTTTTCCTTGCACTAGCTGCTGTGTGTGTAGTATTTCTCAAATAAATAAGGAATTTCACCTCCCATTAAGGTTACCTTGCATCGTCCACAGGGTAAGAACATGCAAACCTATGGCCGTTGCCACACAGTACCTAATAAACTATGGTGTGAAATTAATGCCTACCCCATGATTAGTTATTCATATAACCCCCACTGAGTGTTGCACTCACAAAGTTCCTTGCAGATACAATGTGGCAGAAGCAAACCATTCAGTTGGGCTGAAACCTAAGCCTTCATTTACTCTTGAAGCCAACCAAGATGACAAACCTGACTTAAAATTAGCAGTCAATAACATTAGTAGAAGCAAATGGCTTTATAATGACATATAAAATGTAATCTATAGGAGCACACAAACTATAGGAATGGTTTGTCAGGAAGACAAAAAAGAAAATTCCTCACAGAAAGCACATTCAGGGAAAGCACTTTAATTTTAAGGACAAACATTCCTGAGTCCTAACTACATTTAATTTCCATATGTTAGAGAAGGAGAAGAAAGAGGAGGTTGTGGTGTAAATGAAATGGGAGGTTCCTCTAGTAAAAACTTCAGATGAGCAATTGCTTCTTCAGGCATCTGCTTGTAGGAATATGCCAGACGAAAACTTTGCATCCATATGGTGCGCTGTAAACAAGGCAGTCGTAAGTATACAAACTTCAGCTGCCTTTGCACATCTTTTTTTGCTTTCCCTTGTAGGAAATAGTAGAGAAGTCCTCTAATCTTTGCTAGGACTTACTGGTTCTTAACATAATGAAAGAGGAGGCAGAAAATACAAAGGTACTATAGTCTTCAGGGGCTGGTGGAAATTGAGGTAGAAAATGATAAAGTGAATTGCCAAGACCACACAAGGAGTGAAATATTATCAGCAGCCTTCAGGCTCCTATTTCCTAGTCTGCAGCTCTTGTTGGTAGATATGAGACTTCTCACACTAAAACTAGAACTGCTCTACATAAAACTTGGAAAACTGCATCAAGACATGCATGTGTCCAGATAACCTCTTGGTACCCAGGGACATAGACAAACAACCTTTCTTACAGCTCAGCTTCTCAAAATAAGCCACCGTGTTCTTGGGCACAAGCAGGTCGCACACTTTCTTGCTTTAGTGATATAACATGCAAGCCCTTTTAACTGAGGTACTTACAATATTTAGTGTTCATGCTGGTAGAGCTCTTCTGCAGAACACTGGTCCTACAGGGGTTTGCGTAAGGATGTTTTGAAGTGCAGTGATATAGCTAAGTTATTTGTTTCCAGTAAGACAGGTCTATCTTTTCTTCTGCTTGGCTACAGACAGATTAGGTTTCTTATGCTTTAGAATTACTTGTAGGAATCTGGGTGATTAAAAAAACCCAAACAAACAACCAAAACAAATCTTCCAACACTCTGAATAGCTCCAGCTTGAAATTCTGTTAGCCTTCCAAATAAGCGTGTGCTCGTTATCACCTCTCTTATAAGAGTTGTCTATAACTGCTTCTAAGGTTGCCAAGAGAGAAGAATGCACTATGGATGGCTAACAACCACATGGCCCAGCAAGCACAGAACTGTGCCTTCCAGCTAAAGTGCCCTTGCAAAAGAAAGGAGGCAGGCAGAAGCACAATAAAACATAAGCCAACAATCTAAGAATCGCATCACAATTGAAATGCAACGGGCTGCATTTTGCTCTCTGTTTCACTGACATCAGTTTGTGTGGTCAGACCCTGATGCAGAAATTTCTAGGTGATACTTTAAGACCGAATTCATCTACTCAGCCTCAAGAAAAACCACCCCATACTGCTATGACTGTAGTGAAAGGCGTCCTCTGCCAGGAAAATAGACTTCTAGTGCCATTATTCATTTTTTTGATACTTGTCCTGGGACTTCGAGTGCCACTTGTAGTGGTTGTTTTTCTTTGATGCAGACCTTTGAAATAGATTCATTCCAGAAGTCTTTTTCATTTGTGAAAGCTGAATGGATATAAAAATCATATAGATGGCTGACAGCCAGCTGCAGTCTTGCTTAGTCACAAAAGCATTGCCTTCTCTCATAACTTCACTGCATTTTTTTATTTTTTACATTTGCTACCTCTACTGCAGCCCTGACTGATGGCAGCAGACACTCTTGAGAATCTCAGCTTTGTTTGAAAGCCCATGCAAATGTGTGTTCAGCCACTTGGATAGTGTAGAAAAGTTTGAAACTGTTGAGCAGGTGTTTTCCAGCCTAACACCAGAAAGTAAATAAAAATAATCTTAATAGCAGCTAATTCAAAATGTGGATTTTTTTTAAAAAAAAAATGAAACCTCCTTTTTTGGGGTGGGCAGTAGTGCTATATGTTCAGGGAAGTGGTTAGTCCTGAGCTGATGATATTTAGAAGTCTGGAGCTAAAAAGGATAACGTGATAGTTTCAGATAAACTAATGGAAAGGCAGTCTCAATCCTGAATTGCTGTTTGGTTTTTATTTATTGGGACTTCTGCCTCCCATGCACTTCACCACTACTTCAGTGTGCATCTTTGCCAGCAGAAAGGAAAATGCAATAAAGTTAGCAGGCCTACTTTCTTTCTTGCGTGGCTCCTTGAAAAGAAAGACTGTCCTGTATCCAGAGCTGGAATGTTTTCCATAAGGATAAACTTGTGAGGAAAATTTAACTCCCAATTCCAACACATGAAACACAACACGGGACTTTCAGAGGCATTGGCTTGCTACCAAACATAAGTATACTTTCATAAGCATAACAAAAGTATACTATGCTGACATGCTAACCCCCCTCTGTCATATTTTGAGTTCCTGCCTTGAAGAATGATAGTACTAGAACACCTATCTAAAGCATCTGCAAGAATATTTCTTAACAGAGACACAATCTGTATTTTTTCCTTAACCTTGTTCTTAGGAATGACTATATTACTTCTGCAGACATCTTCTAGGAAAAAGAAAACCCAAAACCATAAAGGCAGCATGAAGCAGACATGCAGCATGGAAATATCCAGCCTGAATAGTTCAATCTAAGCAATGTCCTAAGAAACTTAGAGGGGGGGCCCTGGTACTACCCTACTACTATTTAAGGCTAGGTTGAATAGTTTCCTTTCCAACCCCACCTGTCACAGTGAAAACCAAGGCTTAGCCTGACACATGATGCTCATCCTTGTCAGAGAAAGAAATGCAGGAGCTGCACTGAGTTCATGTGCACAACTTGGCAATTTGAGGCAGCCCAGCTAAATATTCCTCCTACTGAACTGTGTCCCTGATGCTTTCTGTACTGATAACTAGTATTGTCTCCTCATTATTTTAACTGCAAAAGCTCTCAACAAACCACTTGTTTTTGCTCCCCCACCCGCCGCCAACTCTGAGCAGTATAAGCCAGGTTCATCTGGAAGTATCATATTGCTGTTGAACAGGACAACACTGCAATTGTGGGCATGTCCTTTGCTGTCCTGTGATAAGAAGCACTCCACTAGGTGCTTGTGTCTAGGAGATGAAGCCAGTAGGCTGTGGTCCATATTTGTGTGACTGAAAAATCTAACTTGCTGAAGGTGGCAGTTTAAACAAGGCAAACAGCAGTCAGGGTCTAGATTGACTGGAGAGGTCTAGGTTGGATTCCTGGCACAGCTACCACCTTTGTATCAGTTACTTCATGTCTTTCCCTGGTGCCTGTATGTAAAACATGTGCTACTGCAACAGTATGTTAGCACTGTGCTGTTTGCAGTGTATTGCTGCTATGAGGCAGCACTGAAAATGGTGTCTGAACTATCACTCTCTCAGATTACCTTTTCAAGAATTTGTAGGAAGTGCACTAACTTATGAATGAAAAACACTGCAGCACCTATGATGGAGGACATAGCACACCTTTCTTCTCCTGGGTTCTACATTTTTGCCCTTATAATGCTTGCTTTTAAATGGTATATTGTTTCTCCATTCATTATACTACTTTCTGGAAAAAAAGTACTTCTGCAACTACTTCTGCTTTCTACCCTGGGCAGTGCCACAGAGAGACAGTGAGCATGGTGCATTGCACAACTGGCCCTGCTCTCCATGGACCTGCTCCAAAACCACAGAAATATACACATACTCTTCCACTGATTTCCACAGATTTGGAGTGATCTCCAGATCTCTGTCAATACTACTTCATTGTGGAAATACTACTCTGTAATGGTGGCAATCCAGAAGAGACCCAAACCAGTATTTTTCTGCAGGGAGAGGAAAAAAAGTCTCGCCCTAAATCACTGCAGATTCTCCTGGATCAGTTCTGTTTAAGTACCTGGAGTGGCTAAGGCTGAGGAAACCTATCCTTAATCAAGAGACTGAAAAAAAGTCTCTAAACACTTACCTTGTCACCCTTTTCTCAGTGAGTGTTTTGAAACCTCTGCTCTTCAAATCTCCCAGAGCTGTCTCGAAATTAGGAGAACCTCCTTTAAATTGGGAACTCCCCTAGTAGATTATCACCTTTAAGGATGAGAAAACACTGCAGAACTAGTGGCATAAACAAGTTGCAATTCAGATTGTTTGAAGCCAAAAATTAGCTATATAGCAACCTCCTTCCATCCATAAGGGCCACAGCATTCGTTCAGGGCATGGTACAAGCTTATTCAGTTTAGCATTTTAGGGAGTCTTGAATTAATCTAGTAATCTTTAATTTTCCATTATTAATGTTCTTCAATTTTGGAAATAATCCAGTGAAATTTCCATCTAGTTTTGAAGAGTGGTATCTGAACCTCAGCTTTCTGTGACTTTCCTTTTTAATATTCCAAGACTGTTAACTTAGATTTTTCTTTCTAAAACTACCTGCTTCTAGATTTTACATATGTCTATACACACATGCACCCTGAAAAATGCAGGATCATCTCTGTGCAAGCTCTTACTTTCTTTGCCAGTGTCTTTTCAAATCTTACACCCTGGTCAGAGGTAAAAATATTCATGTTAGTCAGCAGAAAAGCTCTGTATTTTTCTTCTGATCCTCATGTAAAGAGGAAATTGCATCTGTATTCTGTTCCACACGGTCCTGTTAATCTCTGTTCTTGCAAATAAGCCACTGCTGCACAAATTGTGCTGTTCATTTTAATGAGTTCAAATGCATAAAATTTGCAAGTTCTCATTAACACCCCTGTAGTACAGTCCAAACACTGACTCAGCTAGTGCTTTCAACTTAGTGCCATGAAGTTATAAATTCCTCTCTAAATCAAACAAATACATATAAATTTGTTTTTTAATTCAATACTAGAAACAGATTTCACAACCATATTATGAAAATCATTTGTCTTCCAAAATGAAGATGGGGCTCCATATGGTTAGACAACATGTAGGAATAATCAGACATATAGAATGGAAACTACTAAGAAAAAGTTCAAGTGGTCTAGAAAAGAGGATCATCACTATAAATTTAGCTGAAGGGAGAGGAATAGCTGACTAAGCACCAGGGGAAAATTGTTAACTTAATATACTCATGGTCAACAAGATCATATTTTCTAGTCAGGAAGGGTCACCACAGTCATCTACTCTGAACCTCTTGCAATGAAGGACATAAAATGCTTGTCCCTGGGGAAATTATTTACTGAGGAATAAAATCCTAGGGAGTTCATGAGTTACCTAAATTGCACAAGTTCTGCACCACTAAGACTACTGCTAGGGAGCCCTACCTGCACTCCCTAGGAGTAGAGATAGACCACACGTGTATCTCACATTACTGCCATTCATTTTCTCCAGGAGTTCAAATATTCATTTAACATTGAAGTATTGTAGCAAGTGTACACTACCTGTCTGACAATATTAAAGCAAAAATGTTCTTTCAAATGCATGAGCTGAGGGAGCTTCTGTGACTTGCCTTCTGGAAATACAGATGGCATAAGTCCTCCTACAGTAAGGTGGCAAATAACACTTGTTTTACTTCATTTGTGCACCAGAAACCTTCAGAATGGGGGGTTTGTTTTTTACTTGGGGTTTTTTGTTCTGGTTTTTGTGTGTGTGTGTGTGTGTGGTGGTTTGTGGGAGTTGTTGTTGTTGGTTGGCTAGCTGGTTTTGTTTATTTGTTTAGAAACAGTGCCTATGACATTGTGCTCAGGTACCAAAACTCCTTGATCATCTCTCAGTACTTCACCAAAGTCCTTGAATGACATGAGGACTTCACACATTAGTATCATTGCCTTCACTGTACACTCCTGTCCTGTGGCAAAAGGCATCCCAACCCATAAGGCTTTTTCAGTACTGGCTATCCCTCATGTGAGGGCTACAGAGATAAACTGAAAGCATAACAGTCATTGGGCATCATACAAGAGGCAGTCCTCATTCCCACAGTGACTTAGTGGCTTCATGCATTCATGCACTTTTCTTCCAGCCTGTTTTCATGGGAGTATTTGAGCATGGGCTTTCAGTTTTGATTTGTTTGGGGTTTTTTAGAATAGCTGAAAGCCAGCAACCCAGCCACTCTTCTTGCAGGAGTGAAACTTGGATCTCTTGGATCATGCACCACCACTTCTA
Organism: Galbula dea; assembly: GCA_013399015.1. Lineage (NCBI taxonomy): Eukaryota > Metazoa > Chordata > Aves > Piciformes > Galbulidae > Galbula > Galbula dea. The sequence goes on along the minus strand of VWZX01008709.1, from coordinate 66,101 downwards.
ATGGGCTGCTGACCTTGATCTTCAGAAAGCCTGCAGTCCAACATGAAACTAGAGAATGTCAGTCTGTGCTCTAAGCCTCGAGCACATAAAATTTTCCAGAGGTCAATATTCAGAGTGGTAGGTGTTGGAAGGGAAGGGACCTGTGGAGATCATCTAGTCCAGCCCTGCCTTCTAAAGTCCCAGGTTCACCTGGAGCAGGTTGCACAGGAACACATCCAGGCAGGTTTTAAAGGTTTCCAGAGAAGGAGACTCCACAACCATTCCAGGCAGTCTGTTCCACACCCTGTCATCCTCAAAGTAAGGAAGTTTTTCCTCATGTTCAGAGGGAATTTCCTGTGTTCCAATTTGTGCTTGTTGCCCATTGTCCTGTCACTGGGCACCACTGAAAGGAGTCTGGACCCATGCTCTCGACACCTATCCTTTAGATATTTATAGCATTGATAAGATCCCCTCTCAAGTCTTTTCCAGGCCGAACAGCCCTTTGTCTCTGCCTTTCCTTGTAAGAGAGATGCTCCAGTCCCCTCAGCATCTTCATAAGCTTCTGCTGGACTTCCTCCATTAGTTCCTTCTTCCTCTGAGACATTCATTTTCTTCTCCAACTACAAGAGCAACATCACTAAGACCATCCCTAAGGCTTTTCAGAAACTGTAGAGGTGCAATTGGATTATGCCTTACAAAAGAGACTCAGTGCAAAAGTACTCTCATCAGTTTAGTACTCTGGGAAGCACACCAAGTATCCTATGTTTTTGACTGCCCTGGAAACTTTCTGAACAGAACAGTTTGAGATCTGAGAGTGTTACCAGGTTCAAAATGTTCTGAAACGTCATGTGAAACACACCTTTAGAATGTGCCAGGAGTGTAGAGCCTCAACTTCTTAAGTGAACAAAGAAATTTTGGAATTGCACAATGATTCAGTACTTTTAACACATGACATCAGCCTACCTACACTTGAAACTAAAGACCTTTGTCCATCCGTTATATCTCATTATCCACAAAACATTTTAACCTTCACCAAGATCAGCAATATTAATGGGAATGAACAAAAATGACAGTGCATAATCAAGCTTAAAGGTGTTACAATCATGAAAAGGTTTCCTCAAACCCTCTTCTAACCCCTGCTGTTGGTCATTGTAATTTTCCTGCCTTATTGAATAACCTGAACATCAGCTCTCTCTTATGCAGAAACTAGAAGTAGGCTCTAAGGTGGCAATTTGCTATGTTAACTTGGCCGTGATAATCATTCTTTTCTGTTGAGTCCCCTGCTTCTACTTGCAGCCAGTCCCAGTCCATGCTGCAGCACTGGGAACAACTTACACCACTCCAATGTGCAAAAAAGCTCCTCAAACTTAACAATATTAAAATTTTCACAGCTTACTACAAAGTGTAATTCAGCAAATACTTGGCAACAGAAGTGCTATAAAATGAGCCTGGTAAAATTATTTTAGGCAATAAAAATTTTTTGATACAAGCCTAATGTAAGGGGAAATGTATGATACTGAATGTGAAATTAGTCCTAACAATACTGAAGCTTTGTTCGGCTGAATTTAGAGACCTCCCTCAGTCAAATTATGATACATTTCATACCTGTAAGATGCTAAAACTTAAGGAATTGGTCTGGGGTCGTTCTGTGTTTTCTATGGTCTGTTTCTTGCCTCATCTTCAAAGGGATGCCAACCTAGCCTGCTCCAGCGATGACACTAGAAGTCTTCATAGCTATACACAGGACCTGTCCAAATTATACAAGTATTTCTTACAGTGCAGGCTCCCAAACCCCTCCCAACATGTACTGAGCACTGTGTATTTCTATTGGTTTCCGTCACAGTGGTGCTGAGTCAAAACTCAGGTCCCTCTTTCATGCTGGATCCTAAATAGAAAATTAATGAAGAAAACAGTTATACTGAGTATGTTTAAAATAGAGGTAGTTTGTTTTCATGAGAGCTTTGGTTGTTCCAGATGCCAGGTCAGAAACTGCAAACAAAAATCCCCATTACCAAAGTGATACTGAGCATGGATTGTGGGGGTGGTGGGAAATACTGGTTTAATTACACTGAATACTAACAAAAGAGTATTCTTGCATGAGATGTACTTATTTGAGATTACCACGGGGCACTGAAGATTGATTAAAGGCAAGATCTTGGTTTCTTGCCTCACCCAGTGCTTGCGTTTATTTCAGTGAGACAGTACCAGTTACATGGACAGAACAGTGGACAGCTGATGCTTCCAGGACAGGTCTGCCTCTCCTTCTGAAGGGGTCTGAACCACCCAGCATGGTCAGTCACTTCCTTTCAAGCAAAAAAATGAGCTTGGATTGCTTCTTGTGTTATTTACTTTTCTATCATTTACTTTTCATGTTTTACCAATACACCTCCTTATCAATGGAGGAAGGATACCTTAACTAAAAGGGAGAGTTTTGATTTACATTTTTCACTTCTCAAACCACAAAAGCACAGGTTTCTTGCTGCTAAGTTTGGATTGTTTTCCATCTATGGTCAACCTTATGTTCACTAGCCTCTAGCTGGATTATTCACAGCCCTATGCTCTATTTCTTTAGTCACAAAGTCATCAATAGAGCTCATATACTCAGTATGTGAGTATTTGATAATTACAATACAGTAAGCTGTGTCCTAGATAAAGTTGTCTCTTGTTGCCTTCAACCTTTCTGCCTGCAGCTTTTCAGAGGCAGGTGCTGTTCTTTCAGGCTTGTACATCTTTGCAGGAAAATTGCTATGCTCTCTGTTCTTGTCATCTGATCAGCAAGGTAAACATAAACAGGAATGGCCACATCTGCAGTTGCACTTGCTAGGATATATATTACAAGAGCCCTTGATCCTCCTGCTTTAGTGAATTTGTTGACTCTGGTCAGGAAAGAAGGTAAATTTCTCAGTTCCCTCTTGCAGAAAGGTGAAAGTTGATTGTGTGGCCACAGCAGAGCAGCAGGAGGTGGGCAGCTCAACTCACAATCCCACTTTTGTAAAGAAGCCTGTTTGGCTTAGCTGAGGTAAGAAGGCACTCGCTGCCAGAATGTGTACAAGACCACATGTCACTGAAGGACACCTATCTAAATAAATACATAAATGAAGACACCGAAATTCTTCTCTACTCCTCTTAGATAATCTCATGACCTACTGTGCTCCCTGCAGATAAAGGTCAAGTTTTCTTAATTGGAGATAAATTTCCTGAAACTCTGCCTAGCAATAGATCTAACAGACCTGGATTTGTGGTACTAACTAATGCTGTGGATCACTATGAAGTTACTTCATGTCGGTATTCAGTCTGGAGATGAACCAGCTCCAGTGTACATAACCACAAGCTTCCAGTTGTGTTAAGCAGTAGTGCTTGGTGTCACAGATTCTGCAACCGAGGTTGGTTAACACAAGGTGTTTGTTTTGGCACTCATACTCCCATGCCCCACTTTTTGCAGACTGTGAGGTTTGGGGGGCTGGTTTGTTTGTGTGGGTTTTATGCTCCCCATGGGTCTAATACTGCATTCTTCTGAGGTGATTCTTCAATATATTTCTATTTATTCTGCAGCCTTACTTCAGTGAAGAAATAAATAGCCCCCTCTGATTTTTTTTTTTTTTTTTGGCTTCTACATTCCTTCTGGCACTTTCCTGCTCCAAATGTCAAACTTGAAGTTCTCACTTGTAAAGCTCTTCAAGGGCACAGGTCAGTTGCTGGATAGGTCAGGAAAAGATCTTGGTTGACAGCTTGGTATAACTGGCTTCCTATGTTGTGGGGAGTGGGATTTTTGTTTCCCATGGCAGGCACAGAGATAAGCCACTGATAGAAGCAGCCGTTGAGTAGGGTTGTACAAATAGATTACATGACTGTTATACTGAGAGTTGGATGGCAAATATAGCTGCATGTAGCGGAGGCAGAAGGTAAAGACAAGCTCCTTCTATGCTTGTGGTCCCGTGGGTCAAAATGAAATGTGGGTCAAATGAAATTACTACTGTGTAAGTAGTGAAAGACAGGATTGCTAAATATGTTTGTAATGAAAACAAATGCTATTTCAGTGCTTTATTTGCTGTTAATAATTAATGGCAGTGGATGAGCAATAAAGGGCCCGTAGGGGTGGGGGCTCAGATGCAAGGTAACTACTGCCTGCCTGGGAGCCATCTGTAGGCTCAACAGCCCTGGCCCAGAGGATAAATCATGGCAAGAAGCTTTGGTAATGCCCAAGTCATAATTTCCTTGTTGACTTGAGACTGTCAGTTTCCTCCCCTTTTCCCCTCAGTTTTCATACAGGCCACCTGAGGATAGGCATACTAGCATGCCTTGCAGCAGGGTCATGCTGGTGGCCCTTGTTCCCACAGCCCTTTGGAAGCTAGAGTGCTGTTCAAGTGCTAAAGAAATTCCCTCCCTGGAAGCGTATATCCTGTTCACTCTCCAGTTGCATCCTTCCAGCTTGAAAACTTTTCAGGCCACTTATCTAAACAGTTCCCACAGGGTAATGCATTCCTATTCCAGGCCTCTACTCCTCCCTGTCTGCAGCTTCCTTTCTGCTGACCCCTGAGCAGCAGCAGTGAAACAACCTGTGAATGTCAGGAGCTTCGTGTGCTTTCAAAACCAAGCTTGATGTTTTCAGCATTCTCTCATTTTCTTGTGTGCAGACTACCGTCCAACATTTCTGGAAAGGCAGCTGGAGACTCCAGCCAAATTCTATGTCATTTTTAAAGCTGCACATATGTTTAATATATCTACTACTTCCTTCCCCAGGGCTTTATGCTTCTCCTACCATTCATCTTTTCATGCTGTATGCATAGAATATAAGTTATCTGTAGCGTCACTACCATAATATATGGCATTTCCCAACACACCTACATGGCAAATCCATTAGAAACTGTAACAGCTGCAGACTAACTCCAGCATCATGAATGGTCTACCTGATGGGAAACAATCATGGAAAAGTACTTTTCCCATTCAGAATTATGAAAACATGATAGAAACAGATGCACCTCCCTTCCCAGTTATTTTTCTGACTCCAAGAAGAGGTAGAAGTTAATGAAATTGGGGGAGCTAGTTTAATCTGAAGGGAATGGAAAGAAATACTAGTTCAGAGAGCAGACCTTCAGACAAGCTGAGTGCTGGTAAGATGGGAGTCCCATAATCAGTAGAGTAGTGATGGGGAGCAGTCACAGCAGTGCCTCACAAACTGTGTGTGGTAAGGGAAGGAAAGCTGAGAGGTGCCTTCTCTCAGAGTTGTAACTCTGCATCTGCAGCCGTGGGTTAGAATAAAAGACTGTTAGTAATACTGAGCAAATAGACTTGGAATAAATGCAGCAAAAGAATAAGGATGCCATAGTTTCCTTGCCTGCTGCGATCTTACAGTAATTCTTCCACTCTTCTGCTCGCCACAGTGCTGGGAGTGCCTGACAGGCATGCAGTGAGAGGGTACAAACACCTTCAGTCAACAGCAGCTAATGACAGCCCTGTAATCACAGCCTAGCTGAAGTCTAAACCATTTCGTTGATCTTTCTACTTTAAGGTAGTGTTACTTTTTTGCATAGTTACATATTTATTTTTGGGTGCTGTAAATGTAAAAGGCATGCATGGCACAAAGATAAATGAAGAAAAAGTTTGCCTGGGAAATACAGACATAAGTTATTTCTTCTCCTCTGCTATGCAGTCAAAGTAGGTGAATTTTACCACTTCTATGACCAAGGCTGGTTCTGTAAAGATAGACAGTTTCCCTTTTTAACCTGTGTGAATCTGGCTTCACACAATGACTATCTGGAATAGCAAATGGACCACCAGAGCATCCTCCAAGTCCAAGCCAGGGAATGGTTTCCAGGGCTGTAGGAACCACTTCAGAGGGGTTGCTTTTCCACATCATATCACTGCCGCTGGGTCAGCTCATCTGGCACTCCTGGACTGAGCCTTTAATGATCTACAGACAACGTTGGCAAAGAGTAATGAAGGAGATGGGGATGTGAACTGGAGGTGGAGAAAGCACTAAATAAGGAGGGTGAGAAGGCAACTGTCAATACAATGGTTGTATGTAAAGTACAATGCAGAAGTCATTCCATCATATGAAGACTTTGGTAAACATGTAATAAAATGGCAAGGGCAAAGGGAAGGGTGACAGCTGAGAAGAAACGAAGCAAAAAAGTATATGCAAGGCAAGGCATAGGCAGGGATTCCAGATAACAGGGAGGTAAAGAACAAGTTTTTGAAAGAATAAAAATCTTAGCTTTTCTGAAAGAACCCATTAGGATATGTAGCCTGGGAGACATTGGCTCATTCAGTGATATGGTGGGGAACAGCAGATTGACTAAAACACTGCAAGGCTTTGCAGTAAGCTGGCAAAGGACTCCTGGGACACTGCCAGGAAGCTTTTGAGTTGTCTTTTGCAATGACTGCATGAGACAGAAGTAGGCAGGGTAGCTATCTTATCACGGCAAGAACTGCAGGGGGTGGCTGGGCATAGGCTTCGAGAAAAAACCTGTACTGCAGACATAAATCTTGAATGCTGGCATTCCTTCTCTGGTAATCAAACAGCAGGCTATATTTAGCCCAACCTAAACAGAAACAAAGAACAGCAGGACTAGTCTTAGCTCTAACAGCTGCCACCAGCTGCTCAGAGGGAACGCAGGTAGAGCTGATGTCAGATGTAGTTAAATGAGATGGAACAGGGAATGCAGCTATGCTTGAATGAACAATGCTGGCATTTGGTTAGAGAAATTCTGCATTTTACTATTTCATGGTTAGCCAGAAGGAAGATCAAATGTTGAACAGAGCATGAATGCTTTCTACTCCAAAGGCAAGGCTACAGTGAACTATAGACAGGCAAATAGCAGAGGAAAGGGAGAAGGTAACAGATACAAGTGGATGATCTTGTCACTCAGAGCAAAATGCTTGTGTCTAGCCTAAGTTGTTGGAGTTTGCTCTCTTCAGTTTCAGCATAACAAGAATCAACAATGCAGTTTTGAGGAAATCCAAGAGAGACTGGTTGTTGCACAGCTGCTGACTCAAAGCTTGTATTTATGTGGTAAGCCCACAGGGGCTTTTCCAAGCAGCATTCTGGGGAGTTGCCCACAGATACTGCTGATCCCAGTAGGGTCCTGCACTTGGTTAATGTACACCTTGCCTGAGCTCAAAACTGCATGTGTTGGGGCCACTACAACATCAGCCCCTCTGCTTGCCAGCATGGCAAGGGCTCTCGGGGCCACACATTCATGGCTGACAGCAACTTATGTCACTGCTCCGTGAACCCAAGCAAGTCTTACTGTCCATATAAGCATCAGTGTCATCCACTGGACAGGAGTGTGGAATGGTCACATTAATGCAACTGGTTGTTTGCAATATCTGCTCCAGGGGACACATTTGTGTGCTTAGATGGGGAGACGTCTACACAAAGTAAACTCACCCAGAGTGACCTAATTACTGTTACATTTTTACTAGTAGGTATACACACACAGGTGCAGTACCTTCAGTGAACCTCTACCTGCTTGAAAATTGTAAAAGCAAACGATGCAGAAAGTGTACTTCACCAGTGAAATATTAGGGGACAATTAATAATCACTGAATAATCACTTAAGTATCTGGTTGTCACTGCCACTGTTAAGAGCAAAGGGGGAAAAAAAAGCAACTGATCTACTCCACCACTGGGGGGGGGNGGGGGGGGGGGTGTGTGAAAAAACCCAAAACAAAACCCCCCACAACAACCAAACAAAACCAGCCTCCAGTTCCCCAAACAAACAAAAAAAATCCAGTCTCCTTCCACCCACACTTCTGGATTTTAGAAATGCCTTATTACAGTAATCTTCCCTAGATACATCAGTTGATATAGCATGAACTTTGAAGCTTTTGTGGTAGCTTTCTCTGTCTTACTAGCAGAGCTGTAAGCTTGATGATTAATCACTCCTTAACTCATGTTTCCTCCCCAAAAGTCCTTGAAATTAAACTAGTGGGAGAAAACATATGAGCAGGGATTTGTGAAGTAGAAAATCGCTTTGAAATGGGCTTTTTTCCCAGTAACTCATACCTTCTTTTGAAGAGGGGGTGGTGTGGTGCTGAATTCAGTTCTATTCCTCATACATTTGGACATTGCAATTGGGAAGTGATGCCTGGTACTGTATTTCAGACATATCCCCAAATAATGGAAAAAACCCACAGATTTGTTGTAGGCCTCTCTGGCTTGGCTGTTACTTAAATTTGTTCTGTAGGAACTTTCAAATCCAGGTATTTTTCTCTCAAGAAAGAATATATTCTGCTGTCCTGGGTTAGATGAGGAAACATCTATGTCTACTCAGGACTTTCCCAACTGTGACACTAAAATGACTGAAGTTGGTGAAATCATAATATCTGAGATGGGACAGGCTCTTTGCAGGACGATATTTACTGTTGCCACTTTTACTGATCGCCCCCTTGTTCAAATGCAAGCTTCTGAGCTATTGCTGGATCAAAAGGTGACAACAGCTTCATGAAAACATTTTGTATAGCTGCCTAGAAGACATATTTATGGGGGGGAATGGGGAGCTGGTGGAGCTTTAATATCTTAGTATCTTCAGTATGCTTAAGCACAACACACGCTTCCACGTCACAGCTGCAGCTTCATGGCCCATCCAGACAGATGAGAACTGCATCTCCCTGTGGCTGGGCACACCATACATGCTAACACAAACTTGCAGTATTCAGCCTGGCACATGCACAACAAAAAAGGCAAGTTGGATAGTACATGCTGCAGCTGGACACTTTTTTTGGCCAAAATATAAAGGCTCCTAAGCAGAGGTATTTTGAGCATTCATAGTCAGCTGAATTATGAGTTGGAAAGGCATCAGTCATGCAGTGCTATCTAGTACATGCTCTTCTCTCTCCTCCAGGTTCATATTTTTTCATTCTTCTTTAGCTTTCTGGGCACATACTGTACCTTGTGATGACATGGAAGAACAAGGCCTTCAAGTCTTTATTAATTGTTACTACTGTATTTTTAAAAGGAGCTATTTAGGAATTTCTAACTTTGTTACCATAGGAATGAAGCTGTAGGATTCAGCAGAACAATTCAACCAGCAATGTTTAAGTAATTCACTTCAACTTTAATTCTTCATTCTCCACAAGCTCCTCTTCGACTTTTAAAAGCTCCCTTCCCCCCTCAGTGCCACTTGACTCTAGCCTGAATTAAGAGGTACAGCCCCATTATCTATAGCAGGGCTTAGGAATGTCCTTTCCCACCCACAGAGTGTCTCCCCTTCTTCCTGAGTGAAGCAGTAGCAAAGTGCTTCTTGGCTCAGGCAGAACTCCTCATCTGTTGTTCTTTTTCTTTTTTTTTCCAGCTAGCTTAAAGCGATGTTTATACAATTTTTATACAATAAGAACTGGGTGAATGGAGGAGAATCCAGTTCACTGCACAAGAGCAGGCCGGGATGCTTGTACCTGAGAAGCTTGCCCAGATGAGCTGACCAGCAGTTTACTGCTTAACATAATCCTGAACTAAGTGGCTTACTAGAGCACTCTTATGTGCCTCTTTCTGATTTGGTTTGCTCCTCCTTTTCTGTTTGAAAGTTTTAGGTCTACATTAAGTAAAAACCAAAATAGTACAGGTGAGTTGGTTAGCAATTCTGCTGGCCTTCTCCAGCAGGTGGGAGGAGACAAGGCAAGGAAGGAGAAAAGTAAAAAGCTGACACTCAGACTTCCTGTTCCCATGTTTATTTTTTAAACCTTTGAACCATGGAAACTTCATAAGCAGCAAGACTGTGGAGAAAAGTTTTGTTTTCTCTGAGCTTAACTCTTTTTTTGAGATACTATCACTATTCTGACTTGTGACCAGTGTTCTTGTTTTCCATCTCACGTTTGGGAGAGTCTTGCATTGGTTGGAAGGGACTACTTAGTAGAACAAGGAATCTTGCATATCATTAAATGATGTCTAGCATTAACAATGAGATTAGAGCGTTCCTCAGCTCTCAGTAATGGTAACCATTCTATTGACTTTCACAGTGCATCAGGGACAGCTTTAATTCTCCACATGTCCTGAAGCACAACACTCCCTTCTTCACAGCTGCTTTGACTTTCTGATTGAAAGTCCTGGTCAGGAACTGGAAGAGGAGCCAGCCTCTCCAGGACATTACGATATGTGACTGTAACTTCACAGAGTCTGTCAGGTGGTGAAGCTACTTGCAGATTAGAACCTAATGCCTGGCTCTTCCTCAGCAAACGAAGATGAGCCAAGAAAACAAGCCAGTGACCATATTTTGGCATGACTTTCTGGCAATTACAGTGGCCTTATTTATCACCCAACATCTCCTTTTCGTTGCACGTTATCTAGTGTGCTCTAGCATTCTGCCTTGCATTCTTGCTTCTCGAGTCTGGATTATCTTTTAGCTGTCTAGCCAAGCCTACTCCAGTAACCTATGGCCACAGAATCCTGTCTCAACAATATGTTACAAAGTGGTTACAGGGATAGGGAATTATACAGCTACAATGAAAAAAAAAAAAGGCACTATCAACACTAATCTAGCAGGGTACTTACCTGGCAAGACCAGCTATCTGGACACCACTTTGTGTCTAGCTCTACTTTTAGCAAAGGTGTAACAGCTCTTTCCCAGTTTCCACTGTTGCTACTGGTGGCTACAGGCAAATAGGTAGTTTCAGAGACACCACACCCCCACACACTTACTTCTCTGGAGTTGGCTGAGCCGTTCAAACTATATCCTTTTATGGGAAAGTACAAGAGGGGTTTTCATAAGCAAGCTGGAGATTCTGGGAGGCACAGTTGCTGCTCTGTCAAGGTATTTGACAGCATTCTCTAGTCCCTCCACCCCCGGAAATTCACCTTGTGCTGCCCACTCATTTGCACCCTCTTTTCCACACAGATTCACAGGCGTGGTCACAGTCAAAAAGAGGGGACCTTAGTCATACTTTTATGTAATGTTTCCTTGCATCTCAAAGGGAAAAAGCAAAGAGAGGAGGGTTCCATAAAGACTAGGGTGTTTTTGCTGGCTTTTCATTAAAAATGTTCTACCCATTTCCAAGACCGGAGAAAGATATTTTTACCATAAAATCCCAGTGTAGCAAAGACTGCAAAAAGGATACAACAGGTAAAAAAGGCTTTTGTTGATCCTATGCTGAAGAGGGATTTTAACTGAGCTCTTAACTGGTAGTTTTGTATTTTTTTAAATACACACTCTCAAAAGATTAGGAATATCAGGATGAGGGGACTCTTCTAGTAATTCAGTTGTCCTGCAAAAACTTCCACATCCTCTTGCATTATTTTGAATCCAGCCAAAAGACTGGACAATCACAGAGAACATCAACCAAATGTAAGACAAACCAGAAGGAGAACCACTGAAGTTACTGGCAAAACTTGGGCAGGACAGTGAAAGACACATAAAAAAGAAGGGTGGGGTGAGTGCAGTGGGGAAGAAGGAACAGTTTAATCTTATCCCAGTGTATTATCAGCATTCCTTCAGGTAGTTTACTCAAAAAGGCAGAATGTAATCTGAGTTGTCTTTGCATAAGTGGTATAATCTCTAACAATCTCTGCCTCACATACGCCTTTATTCCTGAAGACTGACAGAGCTACTTCACTGATAGTGTTCTGGTAAAATACCTTCTGTGTAAATGTGCTCTTATAAACAAACTGTTCTGAAGTTAATGAAACTATAATATAGTCAGAGGCAGAACCTTGGCAATTCTAATACAAAAGTTTCTTTGGGGAACCGGAGCTGGTTGACAGCAGCTGACAGTCTGTCCTAATGCTCTAGCTCTATGCTCTCACCTCCTGGATTCTCTTGTGCAGATTTCTCTAAAGTGAACAGTACCTTACAATTCCCAAGCTGACAAAGGAGCATGATTAGACTCTGTCTCCTAATTTCCTCATCCCTGTGGTGCAAGAACATGTTAGAGTGGTCCTGGAGCTGTCAAGCTAATGCAACACCACTGAACAACCATCGTGTTACACTCCTCATCTCACCAAAGGCAAGGCTGTCTGTAGAAATGGATTTTCAACATTTATGCCTCCCCCTTGTGTTTCTTCCATATGAATTCACCAGACCATGTTTATTTCCCAAAAGATCTTTCCACATACAAACTTTACACATCATATTTCCTTGGTTTCCTGGTAAACATGTAAATCCAAGAAAGCATTGAGAATAAAAATTCTTTGACTTGCTGAGTCTAAAATTTCCCATTGAAATCAACTAGAATTACAGCTACTCCAGAAGTTATCCAATATGTGACAGAGGATCTAACCTGAGGGGATAGAGAGCATAATATAAATACCATCATCTAGCACAGGCTATGAAGAGACAAATATGACAAATTAAATACAACTAACTCTGTTCCACTGCAAAAGAGGAATCTTGCCATTCACTTCATGAGAAGTGGGATTGAGTTGGAGTGGCAGTTGGGTTTTTTAAAGTGATAAAAGTACTTTTATTCTGGAGAACTTGGAGAAAATAGTATGGAAAGCTAGGAAGAGAGAACTCCTGGCCTGATACTAACCTCCCCGACAAGAATAAGGTCACAGCTGTCCTTTTGTATGAAGAGTTTGTCTGCACAGAGGGAGTAAAACATTACCTGATGACAAGCAGAAGAGAAAAAAAATCAGACAACAAACATACCTGACTTGCCCACGCCAGCTCGACCAAATATTGCCAGCTTCACTTCTGCACTCTTAGCCATGCTGGAAGAAACAGAGTGGCCACAAATTCACTTGATTATCAAAAGTGAAGCAGAAGAACTGTTCCCAGCTCCTGTCTTCAGCTTCACCGTGTCATTCTGACGTCAATGCAGAGCCTAGGGGAAGAACACCACAGGGATGAAGCTGCAAGGAACCAGGCTCTCCCTCAACACCCCTTTTTTTCTGTTTTAAAATAGTCATGATAATTGATGCTATGTTCCCACTTTAAGCACTGAAGTAATATCACTGACACATTTGGCACTGTTTGAGCAAAACCTGCCTTCAGCTTTCTAGCTCTTGCTGTTTGTTTCACACTGGCACTGTAATACTGCAAAAGGTACAGAACTCCAAGTACCTGCCTCACAGGGTTCCTTATTCTTTCTCCTTCAGCTGCAATTGCTTATATTTACTATATGTGCCTCAACTCAAATCAATTTGGTTTTGTAGAACATATTTAAAAGCACTCATTAACAGTGCAATACTTCCTGTGGATCTTTCCTCAAGCTCTTCAGTTCCAGAAAGGTTTCAATTACCTCTAAGCACTTGCACCTTGCCCATTCTACTAAACAAGTCTGTACGCAGAGGTTCCCTTGTTCTCCTTGGTTAAACTGCCTCAGCTCATTACATAAACATTTGGCAAAGCATGGGGTTAGGAAAGGGATGCAGGAATTTCTGGTAATACACTTTTAACAGGCCACGTGGGAATTATCTATATTCACAGCTTTGCATGACCTTGAGCAAGTCACCTGACCCTTACCTCTTTGATTTCTCTAACCTGGACAGTAAAACAACAACAACAAAACTCCAACAGTACCTGTCACTGTACAATGCTTTAAAATCTTGGGCAAGAAAAGGGCAACTATGATGATGATGACCCTCAGCCATGACTAAAACATCAAAAATTCTGTTTTCCTTTACAACAGGGTAGAACTTTACTTGTGAATGAAAGCTGTTACAAAGCTTTTGTGTTGTGCTGAAGCATCCACTTCAGTCACAAATTCTAACAGTGAGGTATGAAGCTCTGTAAGTTACGTTTTGCTGTAGAGCAGCTAATATTTCAAACATGTTTCTGGAAATAAATGCCTGAGGCTGTTGCCTATATAAAACAAAAAAAACCCCCAACCACACAAAAACCCCTTTATATCTTACATTTTATATATAACTTTTTATTAATTTATATATAACTTTTATATATATATATATACACAAAAAAAAGCTTGTAAAAAGGAATAGTAAAGACACCTCACATACAGAGGAGTAAAATCCGTCTCTGACGTCTTTATGCTCCTGATTCATTTTGCCAAAGAGTAAATATCAGAATGTGCTCACTCTGCGTGGTCAGAACCGCCAAGTGTTTCAGGAGCTGTATCACCCACCGCGGCGGGCACTGGTATTTCCCTCCCATGAAAGCTCCCGGTTGCCTGCCGGTACCTAAGCCGACGGTCGCCTGCGGCACGAACCGCAGCACTACTCGTCCGTCCCTCCCTCGCCGGCAGGGATATCTGACATTTCTATGCAGACATTGATTCATCACCGCCCGCCCCGTAACTTCGGGTGGGCTTTGCTCTCCGCGCAAGGCGACTCCCGTGGCTGCGGACACCGCCGCTCCGCGCACAGCGGGCACCGTGACCCCCGCACCGCATCTTTCCCACTCACGCTCCTCTCCCCTCCTCCCCCCACCCCACGGTCCTCCGTTTCTCCGTGCACAGCCCCGCGCCGCCCAGCCGGCTCTCACCTCCTTGCGAGCAGCGCGGAGGGGCCGCGCTGGCTCTCGACTGGCGGCTCCCGGGCTGCGCCGCGGCGCTAAGCGAGGGCGGTGCAGCCCGACCCCGGTCGCGTTAGTACTCCTGCCGGCAGCAGCAGCGCGGCCGCACAATGCGGCGGGGCCTCCCGGCGGCTGCTCCCGCAGCGCCCTCCGCCGCCGCGCGGCATTCTGACGCCCCCTGCGGACCACGGGCAGCGCCTACAGCCGTCCCGTCGCGGCGGTGTGGTGCGGGTTATGCCCTTACCAGAAGGGAGGCGGAGGGCGGGCGAGGTGGCACCGTCCTCTCTGGGTAGATTCCGGCAAGGGTAGCTCCGTACCCGGCGTGGTGTCCGAGAGGAGCGAGTGCAGCCCTGTAATTGGGCGTGTTGGAGGGGAGCGCAGCCTTTAATTATGTGGGAAAATGGCTGGTTTTCACATGGGTAAATTGTTCCTAAAACACTATTTTCAGCTTTAGCTCAAGGCTTCCTTATTTTTGTGAGTGTGCATATGAATTTTTAGGGATAGTATTGAATTCATCTCATTCTCGACAGATCAAGCAGGAATGTAAAGAACTTAAGAAGCTTCAACAGTGTTTTGCAAATTGTCAGCACTAACATGTAGGTTTAAAAGATTCGTTTTCCATTTAATATAGATAATAATATTGCTTTTTACTGGGATAAAGGACTAATAAATAAGTACCATTTCTGATTAAATTAGGCCATATCTGGAATATTGTGGCCAGTTCTGGGCCCCTCAGTTCAAGAAGGATAGGGAACTGCTTGAAAGAGTCCAGCAGAGAGCAACAAGGGGCAATGGTTGTAAGCTGTAGCATAGGAGGTTCTGTGTGAATTCACGTAGAAATGTTTTCCCAGTGAGGGTGCCAGAGCACTGGAACAGTCTAGGGAATCCTGCTGCGGCAGGGGGGGTTGGACTAGATGATCTTTCAAAGTCCCTTCCAACTCCTAACATTCTGTGGTTCTATAATTCTGTGATTCTTCAGTGTCATTTAATATCTCAAGTAGTCCCTTTTCCTTCCTCTTGTTTGCTTAGTGCTACTCACCAGTACCACCCATATATATAAATCCATACAGAGCCAGACAGTCCCTCCATGTCCTGACAAGAGTAACAGCAAAGTGGCAGTGAGGTTGCTGCCTCATCAGAGCTCTTTCCACTAGCACCAACTTTTTACAGGGCACTCTTCCTTCCACCATCCAAACATGACTTATGGCAAAGGAAAGAATTGGTATTTCTATTTGCAAATGGGGAAAATGAACCATGTAATTACATTAGTCCCTCCAAGAGGCTAGTGTCAGAGCCAGGGATTGAGTTCTGAAGTGATAGGACCAAATTCACCAGATAAGTCTTACTTCCTTGTTTGTTAAACTATCTGGTAATGTAAAGATACATTAGTAACAGATGTGAGGCAGAGCTGAAAAGCACTTAAGAGTTCAGTCAATGTTCCTCCTCTGTTTTAGTTCCACCCCATGTCTGAATGAGATACAAGATGAGCAAAAGAAAAAGCTCTCCTCTCACTGTCTTTCTTGATGCAAACTTAAATAAAAGTTTAATTGGAAAAGACCTTCCATGATCCAAGTCTCTTTACATGAGCACAATAAACATTTAGGGGGCAGGGTGGCAGTCATGAGGAGAAATCAGCACCTACTATAACCTCCAAACTTGTGCCAGCTGCAGGCACTCAGGAGCATATCTTAAAATAGTTGCACTGCATATCATTCAAAGGCAAAAAAAAAAAAATTAGAAGGCAAATGTGAAAGCAGTAGTGTGGTTTATGCTTTACTTGTTAAAAATAAATGCTGAAGCTTTAAACCTTCACTGTTTGGTTTACATAATTTAGAGGGATTAGCTTTTTCCATCCTCCTAAGAGAGCAACTGGTGAGTGTCTATTTTGCATCTGGAGAAATGTGTGTTATTCTCGAGGCCTGACATTTGTTTTGTGTCTATGGAATTCACCCTGCATGGGGCTGTCAAATTAAATACGATAACTGGCTTTTCCAAAGCAGCAGATAATTTATTGGTCATTAAAAAGTCCTAGTGGCTTTGCAGTCTGCTTGCACTGAAGTCTCCTACTTGTGCCAGAGCACACAAATTTAGTAAACGCTATTCATAGACAAAGGCAAAGGTTTCAGATGGTGGAGACCCACAGGGCTGGTCCAGAACTACTTTAATTGTTGTCTGTTTTCTCTGTATTCATTGTGCTTCTCATCCATGACATTGATGGATTTGATTTTTTTTTTCCTGCAATAGCTTGGTTTTGAAAGCCTTAGGTTTTAGTCCTGTAGACCAAGGACCACCTTGTTTTATTATAAGCAATGTGGTTTTTTGGCAGTTGTGGCTGGCATGTTGTAGTTTCTCAGTAGCTTCTCCACTTGTGCTGATTGTAAAATGTGCTCGTGGTTTTTATCCTGGCGTGGGTAATGAGATCAAAGATGTTCCCTGTGAAGACAATCACGTAATTGATCTCCTGAATGATGGGGCAGGTTCCTTGTTTGGGAGAAGGGGAGAAAAGCTGAAGGTACTTAGAGCCTGATCCTAGATAGTCTGTGTGTTATCAGTTTAAATTCAGCCTGATCCAGTAGAAGCCAGGAGCACCTCCCCTTCTGCCCCACTGGAGATTTCTTCCTCTTATTCCTTGCATCTTTGGTGAGTCAGAGTGTTTCAATGCCTTAATTCATTTTTGAAAATACCACTTTGGTATATTTAAAAATATTTTTCTACTTTTACCAAGAAAAGGAGCAGTGCCAATATAAAAGGATAGCTGGCTTACAGGAATTACTGGCTGGAGCAGAGCTGAGGAAAACTCACTCCTTTTTGTAGGTTCCTTTTCTATGGTGTCAAAACAGTGAAGTGTATCTATGCACAGTCATCAGTGAAATTGTCTCTGGCTTTATGACTCCTTGGGGCAACACTGAACCTTGTAGTAGGGCAAAGCAGGTGACCTCCTTTCCCTTGGTGAGCCCAGGAGCTATGGATATGTTCCTACTGAAGACCTAGGCCCAGACACACTGTGAACATGGAAACTGTGGCTGCAGGTCCACAGCTGTGTAGTTACACCAGTGTCTGTTACATGGGCCTGTACCTAATGATTAGCTGCCCTGTTACCAACACCTGACTTCATCCCTTTTTGCTTAGGAAGATGCCCCTCAATGGTCCAGAGAAAGAATTTTGGTTCATTTATGGTCTGGTAAATGCCTGCAGTCAGCCAGTGTGTACAGTGAGAGCTTCAGATCACCCCTGTGCCCTACAGAACAGGAACAGATAACAGAAAGAGGAATGCAAATTACTTGGAATGCAGATGAAGCCACAGACTCTTAAATCAAAGTAAATGCTGTTTCAGGATTGATTAACAGAGATGCATCTAGGCAGTCAAAGCTGACAGAAGTGTTTTAGAAAGGCTCACAATTTTAAGTACCAGTAAATAATGCTGTATTCACCTAATAGGATATTTAAGTGTTGCCAAAATCCAGAGTGTTCTTCGTGTTTGGTCTAGATGTGCTACCTGTTTATTGTCAAATACTTTGACTGGCTTTTCATTTTCAGTCTGGATGCTTACAGCGTATTTTGAGGAGGCCTTTCTGTTATGAAAGCTAGTGGCATTTGTTTCCTGAAAGCTGAGAGAGAGGACCGGTGTGACACTGCAGGCCTGATAGCTAACACATGAAGAGGACAGATGAACAGGAAAGGAATGCTGAAAGTGTGTTTTGTTTGTAAGGGTTTTGTTTTGTTTTGGCTGATTGGGTTTTTTCCCAGTTGGAAATACCACTGTAGGTGACAATTTTGCAGTTTTCAGCAACTTCCAAAACAAGATTTGAGCATGGGGTTTGATGAGACTCATGACAGAGAAAAAGATGACAGAGATCTGAAGGTCATTTAGAAGTCTCTGAATCTTATGGAAATAAGTGGCATTTCATCTTTTGAGCATCTTTGCGAAACTCAGTCCAAGTGCCTACAAACTGTAGAGCAGATCAGGCCCTTAGTGACATGGACAAAGTAATAGATTCCTCTGGTATGATTCCTGCAGTAAGGAAGGAGTTATTAAGCTCATGACTGCTCTCTTTGCTGTTGCTGTAGAAGAGCAAACAGAGCTGAAGTGAGGATTGCTCTAAAGCAGAGCACATCTGGTCAGAGATGGATCCTTGTCTCAAACAGCAACCCATCAATGACTTGATTTTCTTTTTGTCCCTTTCAGCACTCTCCTGAGACCTGAGTGGATTCTTGATAACTAGTAGAAAAACTACTAAATAAAGAGCATGTTAACACAAATATTTGTAACTATTGCTAAAGATTCATGCGGAAATGTTCAGATTGTTTTCTTCATTTCCACAGAATAGCTTCCGAGTGTTTTTTTTGTTGGCTCTTGGCAATATACATAAATCTGTTCAGTTATGCTAATCTAGGACTGTGGAAAAAAATTGCAACTTTGTCATTAAATTATGGATGAACTTCGCTCTTACTTTGGTTTGTAGTCAATATGAACTATGCTGGTTAAAATTAATATTTCATTTTCTTATATTTTCCCTCATGGCTCATGAAACTGTGAGTTTATAATGATAAGATTTCTTGAGTGTATGCTAAAGATTTAAAACTTCTCTCAATGTTTTCCTCACTACACAGAAGAAATACCAAACACATACTTTTATGATGTAGGCATTATTACTTAATAAGTGGGGTTTTTTCTAATGTAGTAAATAAGACCACAATACTGTGAACATTTGTTTGTGTTTAACCTTATATGGACAGGCTAAATGGAGTGGCCAAGGAAGCTATATCTTCCTTCCACCAAGGTGGGCTGCAGGGTCGCCTGCAGAATCCAGGCTTCAACGTTTTGTTCCATTTGGCTTCACGAGGTGCCAAAACATGGCACTGAAGATGGACATGAGATGCTCTTCACAGCATCTTGTGAATCTCACACATGCAAATGCCTCAATGCTATGTCCTAATGCAGGCCTGTCTCAGTAGGCACTTGGTGAATTCACATGGAGACTGGTAAATACACAGCTTGGGTTTCTTACGGTAATGAGATTTTTATCAGGTGTTTTAATAGTGATACATGTGCAAAGCTGAGAGGCATGGCTCAGCAGGAACTACTGCTGAGTAGTGAAGTATAAATTCATATTTTATAACACATGGCTAATGGATGTTCTTTGTATTGTCCAAGTTAAAATGCATAAATTCTGCTAATCTGTTTTTCTTCTCCCCTGTGCCTTTGACTAGGCACAGCATTGACTAGGTTGTATCCTGACAGTCTGCCTTTAGAAATGAGCTAACTATGACTCCACACCCACAGGAATACAGCAATGACACCACTGACTCCATCACAGTTTGTGATGTTATTGTTGGCTTTGCTCTTTGTTTAGGGTTTGCTTTTCTGGTATTGTTATTTCTCCCTCCAGATTTACTCAGCTCACAGAGAGATCCTTATATAGGTTTTTGTTAATGTAAAATTAATTGCTATATAACTCTGAAGGCAGCAGACTGACTGTAACTGTCTCCTACATATTTACAATGATTAAATACCTACTTGCTTTAAAACTGGAAGAGTTCATTTTCTACACCAAAGTTTGCACTAATAATTAAATCACATGCATAATAGTCTGCAAACTAGCTAGTACTATTCTGCTAGAGAGATTTGTGTTATTGCTTTAATAAAGTACAGTTATAGAATTAAAAACCACTGGTAACTGTTGCGACAAATTTTGCAACAACTATGCACCGCCAGATTTTATTAATGAGTGAGTTACACTAATGTGTCATCTTAATTTCTCACAGCTGTTCCAATGTTCTTTGAAAGGACTAGTGGAAATTGTCATAAATACATTTGTTATTCATGTTAATGAATTCTAGCCCTTATTCTTCCTCAATGGTGCTATGATTGCGATCTGGATTGCCATAGTATCCCCACTGTAATTCATCATTGCTTCAGCATTCAAATTCTCTGGTGGAACCAGATATTGGTGCCGACAACATCTGGAGTTTTACATCTCTCATCTTTTTCCTACCTCCTTCCTTCTGTTTAATCAAAAGAATGGGAAGGGGAAATTGCTGCCATTGTTAATTATCTTCAGGAAACTGAATGACTGCTAAGACTTCAGAGACTATTTAGACCTAGGATGTAGGAGATACAGGACTGTTCGCAGAGGTGAGACTGAGAAATATCCACTTTCAACACACTGTAATGCCAGACATCATGGCATTACAGAGAGGTGGGAGACCAAGCTTCCATCTCCCACTCTGAAGCCAAGTAGTGGATTTGACAAGGGTTGCACTTTCACAGAAGAGTATCTTGACTACAACAATGCATATATGTGTGAATGTATGCCCCATTTTTTTTCACTGAGCCTGTTTCATGTTCTGTACTTGTATCAATGAGAGATGCAGGTTGTAGTGGCTTTTAAGTAGGTTTCTTTATCCATGCTTGGTCAGACCGCCCAGAGAGGTTGTGAGGTCTCCTTCTGCGGAGGTATTCAAAACCTGTCTGGACACGCTTCTGTGTCACATGGTCTAGGGAATCCTGCTGTGGCAAGGGGGTTGGACTAGATGATCTTTCGAGGTCCCTTCCAACTCCTAGCATTCTGTGATTCTGTAATCCAGACTTGCTTCCTACCTAAACTCTTCAGATGCTAGTCTCTTCTCAGAGACAAAGATTAAATGAGCTCAGGGATACACTGCAAGGGAAATCTTGAGTGTGGGCTATTCCTTACCGTGGACTGTGTCTGATTGTTCTTGCAGAGTATAACAACATGCTGCTTTGCTTTTGTGACCATGCTCAATGTCAAATACACATATCAGCCTGTGTCCTTCCCAAAAGGGTCTGAAAAAGTGTAGAGCAAGGCACTGTGTGAATACTGGGCACAGCCAGGTAGCAGGATGGAGATACACAATACTGTCACAGCCATAGACATAGCTGAACCGGCAAACCCCGTAGCCCTGTGGCCAGGATAAAGACAAATGCAGCAGTCCCTGCCACAAAGAATATTTATTTACATTTGGGAAAACTTCAGTATGCTAAAATGATAGCAGTCTTCCTCAAAACATTGTGGTATTTGTGGACAGGGTACAGCCTTGTGAGTTTGGAGAGAACTGGATTCAGAACTCTTCAACAAAAGGAAAAAATCAACTTGACATCCTATACATAGCACTGGTTAAAAATAGGATAAAGATAAAAGGGGGAAAAGTGGAGAAACTGTCACTATGAGAATAATTTTCTTGACTTTTCTGTCTAAGCTATCCAGAAATGAAATGCTTCATTTTAGGTTAGCCAGACTACTGCATTAATAGAAAATGGGATTTGTTTTTTTTAAGAGAAACAGATATATCCTTTCCTTGATTTCTCACTGATTGCTATTTCTGTGTGTAAGAGTCAGCAATTTTGTTTATAAAACTCATTAATGTTTATAAATTCTCCAGAAATATGCTTTTGTGCTTTCCTCTGTCCTGTGTGTTGTGCCTGGGAAGAACTCACATAAAGATAATTCATTATCCTCCTTCAGATCTAGCCCCTAAAATTCCTCCTTGCCGTAGCCCCTAAAATCAATGTGACTGATATTTGTCTACAAATATGTTATGACTGCTGCCTATCATGCTAAGTAGTATTTTTACAATCTTTGTTCTTTTCCATCTATCCACATCCATAAGTTGTCTTCCAGGACTAAGAGCATGTTGTGGTAGGGAACCAACTTCTGTGCATCCAAACACTCTGCAACTGGAATGGCCTCTGCACAATTCATGTCAATGGCATATCTTGTAAACATCTAGAAGGAAAAGTAGCTAGTACATTTTGCAGTGAGGGAAGGGCTGATCTGCTGTTCATGAGTCTTGTGAACTCACGTCTGATTCATATAACCAGGGTTTTTGAATGACTTCTTCTGTCCTGCAGTTTGTACTTGAACTGTGTAATTTTGCCTTGAAGTGCACCTTGTGTTCCTTCTGTTTGGTGCTGTTTTGGAGAATGATACTCTGGGATTTATACTTCCACTTTTCTCCACAAAATTTGGGCACAAGATCTGAGGGGAAAAAGGACCAACTATTTAGATACTTGACTCCTACTGAAGTGTTGGTGACATCAAAATACATTTTTGGAACTGTCCTGGAATTCTTTCTGTATGAGGCGATGAAGGAATTCAAGCATCCTTGGACTTTTCTATGTTCAGGGCACAGCTAGCAAAGGAAATGAGCTCTTCAAGCATTATAGGAGCTAGTTGGAGCTGCTAACAGATACTGAATATTTCTGTGTTGTTCTGTGACTCCAGGACACTAGGTGATAGCACCAGTGGAAAATCCAACCTCTCTGGAAATCATTACTGCTAATCAGTCTAGCTTTTGTATGCTAATTACTGTTACCATATTACTTATCAAAGTTTCTGTGAGCTAGTTTCTGAGCCTGTGGGTATGCACTTAAAGCCAGAAACAAAGACCTTTGGAGACCATTTGTAAATGATTGATTAATAAACCAGGATAAAAGTCTGTTAGAACAGAATGAGTGCAGCAGTCAGAGATACCATCCAATGAAACAGAAAACAATGTTAACAAATAGATGTTGCAAAACTGAATCTCTCTGTGAGGTGGAAAAATCTCAGAAAAGGGTTATTCTAAAAAGCAGCTAGTAATGCTATAGTCTCAGAAATCTTTTAAGCACATGTTAAATTCCTGTGGACTCTTTGCTCAACAAAAGGCAAAGCTTGAAGGATTCAATAAGATAGCAGCAATTAAACCAGCACAAATACCTAAGATTAAGTCTTTAGTTCTTTACTCAAGCTTCACATCTTTGTGTAAACACAAATCCCACAGAAAACAGTGTAACATTATTATGGATATTAACTAACCAAGTAGTAACTAGTTTATTTAAGCTGTTCATTATTTCACTATCCACTGACAGTGCAATAGCAGAAATACAGTTAAGAGTACTGCTTAAGGAACACTATCTACTAATGGCTGTACTATACTCTTCATTAGTATAGTATCATCCACAATAATAATGTCTTTTAAAGATCTATTAAATGTTTTGGGCTCCAGTCAGACAAAAATATAAAAAAAAATTAAAAAAATGCTTTATTTTGAATTAATTGCAGCTAATACTTTAAAATTAGTTTCATTTCTTTTTTGTTTTGGCTTTAGTCCAGGAAGAAAAAAAAACCAGACTACAGGACACTCATAATTTAGAACAATGAACATAGCTGCAGTACCCTTGCCTGATTAAAGAACATCCTGTACAATGGTCCATTGTGGGTTTTTTTCATTTGTTACTTGAGTTTTCTGCCTCAGGAATGAAATAGCACATTTTCTCTAACACACAAGATTGTAATTCAGCCATTTCATACAGAACAGTGCACAGCAAATGGGCACTGAGAAAGAGAATGTCAAGTCAAAGAGCTTAGTTGTAAGAATTTTGCAGTATTCTCGCTGGTGTTGCTTACATTTATTCTAAATTGTAGATTCTTAAACTAAAAGACCAGTACTTTTTATGCAGCTAAGATGTTTTCTGTTTAAGGACAGAGGTAATCTGAAGTCCTTGTAGCAAGAAAGATTCTTTTCTGTCATGTTCTATATCCAGACCGAAACACCAAAACAACAGGTCATTGTTGTCCTTGCAACAAAACAAGGAGATATCAGCATGTTTGAAAGTGTTGTGCACAAAGCAGAGAATGGCAATGTTACTTGTAAAGTTACTTTACTTTTCTGTAAGCATAAATGTTTGTAAATATTAGTAGTAACATAAGACTTCACCATTTGCTTACCTAAATATTTTGGTAAAAAACATTATAGATGGTTGTGTTTCACATTTTTTGCTGTCTGTTCGGGAAGTCTTTAAGCGGTCATGATATTTATGAAGAATTCATAAGTACATTTTCTTAAAATCAAGCACCCAGAGTTATCTGTTGCTCTTGAAAACACCAACAATTGTCTAAAATTGTCTTGTCTAACTCTTGTTAATTCAAATGTCTAACTCTTGTCTGACCCTGTTAATTCAATCAGTATTCTTCTTTTGAGTAGTGGATGCTTAATCTGGCACTTATCACAAAGGTTTGATGTTCAGAGGTCAGTATCTAGCATTTTGTAAAAACTAGTTCCATATTAGATGTTTCCAAGTAAGCAGCCAAATTGAGCTAGCTTGTGCAATCCATCTTGCATATTACATGAATGTGTGCCTGTGATGCTTTGCATTTCCTGTTAGTCATATAAGTATATTGGAACAAGTTTTCCATTGTATTTAAAATTACAGGTTACTCTATATTGTTCCTTCTCATGATTCAGTCAGACAACAGACTGAGTCCAGGCTAAATACAACATATACAGCAAATCAGTTACTGGAATATGGGAAAAAAGAATCCCTAGCTATGGACAGTGCCTGTAGTTAGTGTCTCCATTCTCAGCATTACTACTAATGTTATCTTCTTAAAAACAGCTGGGAGTGGGCAGGTTCTTCCATCTCTCTTTAGCCATTTAACACAAAGCTAGTCTATGCTACTGATCTAACTTCCTGCAATCCATGGAGTTACCAGGATTTAACAGGCAGTTCATCTCACCTCTCTCTGAAGGCAATCGAACTTACTGGTGATATAATTTACTTCAAGCAAATCTCCTCATCTAGCTGGAGTCTGCTCACAGAACCAACCTGTCTCCTCTTATAGCCCAAGTGGTCTATTTTGGTGAGAAGCATGAAGTCTAGCACACTCTTTTTATTTATTTTTTCCTATATTAACTGTAAAGTGATTTTACTATTGGTCAGGTAAGTCCTATTTCCAGACAAATCTTGAAGGTTTAATTCTCAGGGTCCATCCCTATAAAGCATATTTCCCAAGAACTGACTGTCCCACCGCTGGAAGCATAGGACTTTTCTCCAGGAGTTCAAAACTTGTCATTCATATTCTATCTATGTGCCTTACCAAGTGGGTCTGTGGCTTTCATTTTTGATTTCACAGAAGACAAGAAACTTATACAAATGTCACATACTTATTGTACAATCCTATACACAGTTTTGGTCTATGGGCAGTGGGTTTTTTTCCAGACCACAACAGAAGTGTTCTGCCAAACTTCTAATGTGTCACTCCTGAGAGCTTTTCACCCAAGAAACTTTGTCTCTTTGTCTCTCTTAACTCCTGATTTTTTCTTCCTCCAGCTTTTACAATCAAAACTAACCAAACAAAAAAGATAACTACTGTATTTGTGAACTATGATCTGCCTGTCTTTATTATAAGATGAGAGGTAGTTACCATCATCACCTGCAGCTACATAAAGGGCTTGATTGCTCTTTCTCTTCTTGGACACAGCTTGGGTTTAAGGAGGTCTACTACTGCCTTCAGTGCTAAACCCCACTATTATTGCTCTGACGACCACAAGCCTTCTAGTAAAACAAGCATCTCCAGATGCACACTGTTACTTAACAGGAGTTTTAGGGAGATACCTCTTAAAAGGCACAAACTAGCAGTCTGTGTTTAGAGATCTGAATTCACAGGCTGAATTTCAGATGAACAAAGATATCTTCCCTTTTAGGATTTCTGGGGATGCCATGGTGAAAGGAATGCATTTTTATGTCTTTTTTTAAGGCAGGCAGTGTGTTCATTCCATGGCCCTGTGCCATCAGCATCGTTAAGCCACCTTCTCCCCTTATTTATATTAATCTCATAAACACCAAATCTCTGCTAACTATCTAGCCAAACTAAAATTAAGCTCTGAAAGTAAAACATTTTTGCCTTCCAAGAGAGAAAGCAATCTACTCTTTACAGCCATTCTACCATGTTAAGACACTGATTAAGCTACTGGTACCAAGAAATTTAAAGAACCTAATTGTTTGCAAGCTACTTCTGAACAGTAATTAGAGAAACTTTGTGTAGGTGCAGATTTGAACTCTCAAAATTCTATTAGACTAACACTATGGAAGGAATATACTGAGCTGTAACAATAAGTGTTTATGTGTGGAATTTTCCCTAATGGGGTACAAATTTATCCTTCCTTTCTTTGATTTGTGCCAAGTGTTGAACACTTATCCTATACTTTTAAGTGTGTTCCTGATTTCATTAATTTTTCACATGACTGTTGGAAGGTTGTATTATTAAGTGATCAAAAATTTGCAGAGCTAACACTAGCAGTGTGGCTGTTCATGAAATCTTGCTTTCCATGTATGATTTAGTTTGAAAAACTCTTAATATTAGAACAGAATATATTACTCAAAATAAAAAGAAGAAATAAGCACTGCAATAGTTCTACTCTATAAACCTAATCCAAAACTGGGCACGTGATTTCATGATTTTTGGAGGGCTTTTATTTTAGGAAAGGAGACTCATCTTTTTGAGTTCCACCCTGTTGCCAGTGGAGAAAATGAAGGAGTCCTTCAGCTAAGTCAGGGTATGTGCAGGGCTTGTCTCCTGGTTCATGTAACTCTTAACAGCAGTATCTCCTGATCACTGTTTACAAAGGGAGGAAACATGTTTAGTCTCTCTGTGTAAAATTAATTTCTTGGAATTAATCCTTTTACTTCACTTATAACTCTCACAGATATCTTTTCACTTGTGTGTCAGGTAAGGAGATGACATGTAGAGATGCAGACTTCTAGGAATATTTATTCATTACTACCTTAACCACAAATGGTTGGTACATATGAGCTCTAAAGTGATTGGAAAAGGATCACTGCACACTGTGTGGAGTAAGGCTTTGAAATGTGATAGCTAACCAGCTCCTGGCACAGGAAAGCAATTTCTAGATAGGAGCCTTACTAAAGCTCTTTGGATATTTTCATTTAACATATAGGAAAAACAAAACAAAACAAAAGACCAGACCATTAATTGCTTTGTTGTAACGTTGGTGTTAGGTTGCAAACTTCTAGGACTGTAGCAGGGCAGCAGTGGAGCTTTGCATCCAAATCATAACAAGAAATGCTTCCCCTTTGTTCTTTAGAACAACAGCAGTGCCTCAGTGAGCATTTCCAAAAAGAAGTAGGGTGAAGAACCTTCAGTTCCTATGTCTGCCCAGTTTAATATTTGAATTCTGAAAAGCCTTATCAATCCAATGCAGTGAATTGGGAATATCTGCAAAAAAAGTGTCAGAAATCCTAACAAACTGAGTGACTGAGTTTGAGTCATATTTATATAGAACCTTTCTGTTTGGTGCACTTGGTCTCAGCCAAAACCTTTACATTTAAGCACCACCACTAAAACTGAGGTCCTACATCTCCTCTAAGGTTTTTCTGTTATCACTGAAATTCAGAAGGGATGTTTTTATTTCTAGACTACTTAGAGTATTGTATGATAGGATTAACATATACACTCAGTATTTCAGAACATAATTGTAATTTTCATACCCTGTATTTGTCATGGGCTAAATAAGGCACAATATCTGCCTTCTGTTAGCCCATAGTTTTATGTATTGGAGTATATTTATGTATTTTTTTGTTGATAAAGTTACATGTTTACATGAGTTGACTGTAATGGTAATATTCAACAATAATTATAATTTTATCACAAAAAATAGATCATATGATCTAATGTGTAGTAAATTATTTGAATAGATTTCTAGAGATAACACTAATTGCCATAAGGTTTGTTCTTTATACATGGGAAAAATTTCCACCAATTGCTAATAATAAACTGTAAGATACTCAATAGCCTATAAAGTAGTAAATGATAAAAATAATTGCAGGATAGTTTCTCTAGAAATCTTTTTTTTCCGTCTTTTTTTTTTTTTCTTGAAGAAATATAAATGACCAAAACAAAGAGTAAATTTGTGATAGAAGCAAAGAGTATTCTCAGTTCACAGAAATTACATGATCCAGGTATCAAATAAAAGATTTGCTTTCCAAGATTCACCCATGGCTAAAAATTTGGTTTAGTCATGATGGGCTTAAAGCTCCTTGTTTCTCTAACAATATACTACTTCTTCCAGCTGGAAAAAAACATTACTAGGTATTTTGAAAAAGAAATATTTTTCTATGTAGTCACTAAACCTTCAAAATAGGTAAATACACAAAAATGTCCAAAGTTGTCCATTTCTCCATTGTTAAAAAAGACTAGTTCATTGACCCCTTGGTTATTCTGAAGACCTGGAAGGCAGTGCTGAAGGGTTTGAAACTGTGAAAAGTCCAGTGTTTCCCAAATATTGGAAAAATATCCTTTTGCATATTTTGCAGTTTTGAAATTCTCCAAAAACAAAACAATAATGGGAGAATCTTTCAGTGACGGAACATAAGTGCGTATTTTTGAAGTATTTTTAATATTGTTGCAAAAATAGATTTTATGCATGTTGAAGCTGGAAATAACACATCTATTGAGATTTTTAAAAATTGCTGACAAATTTATGGCTATAATCTTTTTCTAAATGTACATCATGGTAAAGTGGAAAAAAAATGGAAAGTGATTTTACTCAGTAATATAAATTAGCTCTCCAATATTTCTTGTTTTAATTTTTACATCAAATTCAGCCACAAAAATCAATCAGCTATGTTTTTTCTCCTCTATGAAAAATATCAGTTTTTAAGGAAGGTTTTGAAGTTTCTAAAAGGTTAAGGCTTGGCCTAGGTCTGTATATGCACTATTATCTGATGAATTCTGTGTTCCAAAGGGCCAGCACTGAGTTGCCACGTGTTCCAGCAGTCTTGAAGTCAGACATAGACCATGTCTTTTCGTCAGGATATTTTATGCTTAAGTAAAACAACCTAAAACTGTTTTCCTTGTGTAACCAGGTTTGGGCAGACTGCAGAAATGTGCTGAAAACTGATTTTCTGAAGGCAAGTGTTGAAAGCTTGCAGTGCTTTTAATTCTATAGCTTCATAGCTCATTAGATTTCTGACTTCACTTCATATTGGTGGATGCAAACATGAGTGTGTAGTGTTTTTCTCACTATGGGATTCTTGGGAGTTCTTGGTGCATGGAAATTTTTCCCTGCATAAGCTACAAGTCCTGTGCAAACAAGCATGCTGAGGAAAGTGGCTGTCACCAGCCCCCACTATCTGTTGTGCAGCTCGTAAAAGGGTTGGAAATAAGGAAGAGGGTCCCACTGTACCAATCTCAGCCCAGCTGGGAAAGTGTGTGAGCATGCAGGCAGGCTGGCTTTGAAGACACAGGGCTGAATTTTTACCTTGTTTTAGGTATTTTGCAGCTGCGTTGCTCCTTAGCAGTGCCTGTTAGTTAGAGCTCACTTTTGGAGGGACTATGAAACCAAGTCCTGAAGCAGTGATCTTTGCAGTAGGAGTGTTTTGCTGGTTGCTTACAGCATCAGTTAGTCTTAATAGCTTTGGGAACATGTTGTTGGGAGGAATGTGTTGGTTAAGTGGATTATCTGCAACAATGACAAAGTCCTTCAGGTGAGAGGCTTGGTGGAAAAGGCTGTGTTCTAAGGAGAAAATTATGGTTTGCATTATATAATTAGCAAATATATTGCTGCGTATGCACCTAGTGATGATGAATAAGGAAGGCTTTTGGATAGCTTTATTCTGGTATTTTATATTGCATGAGTTCTTTTTGCCTTTTTTTTTATGTAAGGTATTGCAACAACACACAAAATACATATTTGATCTGAATCTGTACAGAAAAGACTGTAATAATACAATACCTTCTAAACAGAGAGGCTATTTAAGTCAATTTGGGAGCTGCAACTGCTATGAAAGGGCAGCAGCTTGCTTTGTTATTGTTGCACCTGGTAAAGGTGCCAGAGCAATGTACAGTTAGGTTTACCTGTAGGAAAGGACATGAAGACAATTAGATATTTAATTACTGTTTTTGAAAGAACATGAATAGAAATTGAGACTTCTAAATACCTCTTTGGATCGATTCTTTTCTTTCTGCCTAATTTAGGTTACAATCAGACTCCAGAACCTGTGAACGGTTTTTAGGATTCCAGGCTGAATATGCATGTCCAGATGTATTTTGATGCAAGTCAAGGCAAGACTCCAGCATGCACCAGCAGTCACAGTCTGCCTTACTTCCACCAAAAGCCAGCTAGGACCCATCTGGCAGCAACACAGAGTGTAGCTTCTAATATCTCAGCAAATGAGTATAAATGTAGCTAATAGGGAGTTTATCTGCATTCAAGCTGTAGCCTTCTTGTTCCAAAAGTCAAGGACTTGTGCTAACAGTGGAAATGATCCAATTATTCAGGATACCACTGATCTGCAATGAGATGCTCTCCACATATTTCACTAACGCTTAAGATACACCTATTCTGTGGACACCTGCAAAAATATGCACACGATTTTATTAATACTAACAATAAAGAATTATCATGCATCCTACCATTAACTTCCACCAAAGCAGATTTTCTTTGAGGGATCGTGTGTAAGTCCTTAATTATATTGACTTTAGCCAGAAGCATTCTTCACTCTTAGAAATATGTGCCCAGATACAGTTGCACAATAACCACCTGTTTTTTGTAGGATAGTCAAGTAATAATCCTTTGAAAAAGAGCAACTGTCTAACATATTAAAGAAAAGCAGGATTAATGAATTATTTACTACACTAGAAGCAATTGATATTTATAGTAAAAATACCAAATATTTAAAATTCTAGCACTGCTATTGAGATGAAAGTGGGAACAATCTGCTTAGGATCATTTGTCTTAAAGTTAACTTGAGCTGGTTTCATTGTTTACTAGATTAGGCAAGATGTATTTCAGCTGATAAATAAAGAATTGAAGTTTTGACAGATGATGGACTTTCCCTAAATCGTGATTGACTCTGAAAGGATTTGCTTTGCTGTTTATATAGTTTTTCTGTCACACAGCCTGTCTGAGACAAGCCTTGACCAGCTTTGCAATGAGATGTGATTACTTTCTACTGCTCTATTTAACTGCAAAAATTGCTGTGAGTTGCAAATCTACCCACATGATGAAGTTCAAACTGAGCTACTGCTGCAGCCTTAGAGAGAAACTCCATGGAAGTCAAGAGATTGCTTCTCTTGCTCTGCATCCACCTGAGGAGCCAAGGTAGGAGCAGATTTTGCCCATCAATGTGGAATAAAATGGTGCTAAGTATGCTAGCCTATACTAAAAAATTGCATGCAAGTTGAAGTTTAGAGCAATGCGAAGGACTAATTTTTATATGGTTTGAATTTAACTGGAGTAAAAGAAAACAGATTTTTCAACACCTTGCACTTGAATGACAGTTTATTCCCTAGAATACCACAGATGTCTACCCAAGTGATTTTTTTTGCTAGAAATATTGTAAATTTATGGTTTTGAAAGACTTGTTACATCTAGAACTTTATAATCTCCCATAATCTTGTAGTCCTTTAAAGCCGATTGGAATATATGAATTGATTTTAATTCCTTTGCCTTCTTTTGTGCTTAAGCCCTCTTGGTTTATGGTTGTTGTCAGGAAGAGCCTCTGCTTATGTTGTTGCCAGATAACCTGTGCTTTTTCTCTCCCTCATCACAAACAGAAGAAAAAACCCCACTTTGATATAGTTTTATGCAACTATTCAGCAGGAACTACAATAAGAAAGACTTTTTTCTCCTAGTGACCAGATGTCTGAAACCAGCAGTGCATAAACACATCCATTCACCCAGATAATAATTTTCCCAGATTAGATTTAAGACACTTCATTGAAGTTATTAAGCTCATGTAAAAGAGCAACAATATATGAGTGAATAAAGCCTTAGGCCTTGATTTTCATCCAAAAGATAAAAGCAAATGAAGAAATTCAGAGAACAAAACAATGGGTAAAGAACTGGAACTGAATCACTTCTGGAGGGAGATTTAGGACTTAATCCTGCAAGAAAAACCTGCTCTGGCCTTGATCCAAACCAGTACTCAAGTCTTAACTCTAACTCCATCAGCAGTTTCACTAAAGCCATAGTAGTTTCACTAAAGCCAAATATCTGCCTAAGTGCTTTGTAAACTGGGGTCAGAATATCTGTAATTTGCAGAACTGAACCCTCAGAGAAATGATCTTGATCAAGTGATAAGGACTGGTAATAAGATGAACTTGCAAGAGAGAAAGAAGGTGGTGGCTGCTGGCATATCAACGAGTTGCTGAAGTCAAACAAGAATTAATAGGGAAGTTGTAGCAAAATCTACTGAAAGAAAATAGCTTTACTATTATTTAAATATATTCAACTTTTTTTTTCCAGTTAAAATAATTTCTAAATAGATTTTGAAACAGCAAAATGTTTTTGAGAACTGAAATATTTTGTTGTGGCAAAATTCCTTTTTTGTCCTCAAACTTTCTGTCCAAATTTGTCAGCTCAGAAGTTAGAACCTGAATGGAAATGCATGAGAATGCCTCCACATTTGCATTCTGGATATAGAGGTTATTGCTTGGTTTTCTTCCCAGGTAAATACCTCTGCTGTTCACCTAGTTATTTGAGTGGTATATACCACTCTTTTGCACAGTTTTGAAGATGCACAGTCAAGTTTAAAGCTACATGTATATAAATGGTATATGTAATATTGTCTCAATTATTTTTTCCATCAGCATGCTGATGCAACCTATATCATACCTGATTCCCTGCAGATCACTGTTCCTTGAGCTGAAATCTTTATTCAACCATTTTAAATGATGATTGTTCCATGGTTAGTTACCTCTTCAGGTAGAGAAGAGAGAAAGATTTTGGCTCTAGGGGAAAAAAAGACAGTGTGTAAATGGTGAATTTCTTTTCATAGGACAAGTATGTCTGTGGCAATGTCAATGGTGATGGAAACAGATTATGGATAATTGTTTGGCCCTTGAATGGGTATTGGGTAAAATGAGTCAATGTTGAGCGGGGTGGGAGAACAGCCCAGACCACACAGAGCTGGACTGAAGCCATCTAGCCTGTCTTAGGGGGGTGACACCAAGGACACTGATTTGGGTGAGCCTGGATTTGAAGGTGGGTGGCTGGGTCTGCCTGCTGTCTCGCCTCTCTAAGGCCATGCTGTATTTCTTCAAAGGGACTGGAACAGCTGACCCTCACAGCCCCGGGGCAGGCAGGCTGGCAGGGGCTGGCTCCTGACATGGGAGACTGATAATGCTGCCTCCTCCCATACCTTGGCTTTGAGTGATTTCATGTCCGTCAGGACCACTTATGTCTGGTCCTTGCTCTCAGACTACTAGGTTTTGTGTTCTGCATGCTACTTTCCAAACTAAATGTGATCAAAATTTCTTTATAAGGAGTGACTTGTGCAAATGACCCAGGAATCCAGAGCTCATATGCGGGTTAGAGTTCAGCTTCAAGTTTGAGTTCACGCTAACTGGCTCACAATGACTTGGTTTAGACCTCCACAAGATTCCCAGGATTTGTGTTAGGATCCAGTATTTTTTTTTCCTTGATGTTTAGATCTAGGACTGTTGTTTTTACCACTTAAGACACAGATTCAGATCCAGACATAGACTTTAAATCTAGGTTTAACCTGAGCTGTCTCTAGTTATAAGCACATGTAGAGGAAAAGGGCATAAAGGAGGTGACTAAATTCCTCAGTGCTCCAAAACTGTTCATGTTTAACTTCATTTGTATTTGGACAGAGATCTGAAATAAATTTCAAATTATTTAAACAGACTGCCTCATTATGTCTTAGTCTAAACTGGACTTCTTTCTAAAAGGATGCTTTTAAAAGCACTTCTATAAACTAAATGTAAATTACTGATGTGATGCAGGAATTGCTAATTCACAATCTACAGCTTATGGTGTTTTAACATTTCCACTGGATGATATACTGGCTAATCATTGAGATGATTAAGAGGAAGACATGAATGAAAGTAACTGCAGATGGTCCTCAAACTGCTAGAGTGCTACATCCAGATTTCAGATATACTTCCAGCTGTTTGGGCTCTCATTACGCAAAGCAAAGGTTGTACCAGAATTAAATTTTACTGCAAGACCCCCCCTAAGACTTTGACCACCCAAATACCTACCAAGAAAATTTGTGCAGCATACCACTTCATTTTCATTTATGCCACACTTCATTATATGTAGTAAATAAGCATAGTTAGCAAACAACCAACAAGAGTCCTTTTGTCTACTACCCCACATGGGAATCATCTAACCTTAATAAGGAAGATGTGCTTTTGGAGTCCAACCAAGCTAGTAGCAGTCCTTCTACATTTGCTTTTCCTTAAGAAAATGTAGTCCATGCCCTTTCCCACTGAATAAATGGTTCTAATTATCTGAAACATTTTTTCCAGTGTTTAATCACTGGCTTCCAAAAAGCCTGGCTTGGCACTGAGTCTTGAAGCTCTGCATGACCACAGCCATTGCTCTTATCTGACTTAATCTTGTCCAGCTCAAGGATAATTTACAGTTTTGATCTGTTATGTAAAATACATCCAAGGTTATTGACCTGTAGACTCCAGAAGTTCCACTTGATGACACAGGATATTCCAGAGTTGCTTTAGCTCAATTGAGCAATAATATTTTCTAAAAGCAGCCCCAGTGAAATTTGTAGGGCTGACTACTTGTTTAGGAAATTCATGTTTATTGTGTAGAAGTACCAAAGTCCCACTTGGAATAATCACAGAATCACAGAATATTAGGAGTTGGAAGGGACCTGGAAAGATCATCCAGTCCAACCCCCCTGCCACAGCAGGATTCCCTAGACCAGGTCACACAGAAGCGCGTCCAGACAGGTTTTGAATACCTCCAGAGAAGGAGACTCCACAACCTCTCTGGACAGTCTGTTCCAGTGCTCTGGCACCTGAACTGGGGAAAAATTTCTACGTGTATTCAAACAGAATCTCCTATGCTTCAGCTTACAGCCATTGCCTCTTGTCTTGTCACTGGGCCTCACCAAGAAGAGCCTGACCCCATCCTCTTGACAGCCACCCTACACATATTTAAAAGCATAGATGAGGTCACCCCCTTAGCCTCCTCTTTTCCAAGCTAAAGAGACACAGCTCCCTTAGCCTTTCTNAACCTATACTCATACATGGAGTTGGTCTTTCCCAGGTGCAAGACTCGACACTTGGCCTTATTGAATCTCATTCAATTCCTCCCTACCCAACTCTCCAGCCTGTCTAAGTCTCGCTGAATGGCAGCACAACCCTCCGGTGTGTCAGCCACTCCACCCAGTTTAGTGTCACCAGCAAACTTGCTGAGAGCACACTCTGTTCCCTCATCCAGGTTGTTAATGAATAGATTGAAAAGTACTGGTCCCAGTACTGACCCCTGAGGGACTTCACTAGACACAGTCCTCCAACTAGACTCCATCCCATTGACCACAACTCTCTGACTTCTGTCCTTCAACCAGTTCACAACCCACCTCATTATTTTCTTGATGAAAACAGCTGACAGGGAAATTCTGAAGCTGGTAACAAAAAATAAAATAAAAATAATAATAAAGCACTAGAGCTGGTATCATTAGCAGGATTCCTAAAGAAGAGAATCTGCATTTATCTGAAATACTGTGGGGTTCTAATACCGTCTAAGAAGACTGAAGGATTCATATAGACCATCCTGTGACTTTTACCTGTTACTTGCACAAGATGGGAGAGGATCCAGGCAAGCACTTGGGTACAAATGCTCCAAAAGTAGCTGCCTCCCAGTACTCTGATGGCTTCAGGCAAACTGGGGTTAATCATATACTCTGCAGTAAGTGGAAAATTTGTTGCCTCTTGAGTGTCCAGGTTTGAAATTTCTATTCATTCTGCACAAGATACTAAAAATAAAGGTGTTTTCCCAGGGACCAGTCCTGTTTTGTTTCTTTCTGCTGTTAGTTGAATAACTTGATATTTTCAGAAACTTTACTCAGATGGACTTCTGAAGATGAAAGTGCAATTAGGAGTATAATCCATCTCCACATCTGAGAAACTGTATAAAAACAGTGAGAAGGAGCTGACAGCAACAGTCACATGCACTCCTTAATCCATAGTGACTCCTTGGCTGGTACTGTGTGACCTTTTAAAGACTTGTAATGGAAAGAGGAAAAAATGCCTTCTAACTCTGAAAATCTAGTTTACCATTTCAGTCTATGACAAATTAAGTGCTTTGTTACAGTGACTGTTTACCCAGTTTGAATCCCAACAGAGGCAAAAAAATGTGACCATGTCTGCCTGGCATAAGGCACAGAAGTAAGCAGCATGCCTCCATTCACCTCTGGCTTACTGTGCTGATGTTAAACTCAAGTAACATAGAATTTAAAATGTATGTAAGAATGTATTGGATGAAGCATCAAAGCATTGTCCTGGTCACCATCATCCATTCAGAGTCTTGCAGAATGTAGTAATGCATATTTTCTTGCTTATTCTTAGATTAGTAGTTTGACCCATGAGAATTATTTTTATCTCTTGCTGAGATCGGGGGAGTAGACAAGCTACACTAGAGTTTTGATATATTAGCTGATTAGAGCTTCTGGCAGCCTTCAGAATGGAGTTTCTCAGCAGCAAGTTCTCCAGAGGATTTCTGAGGGTGGGATTACTGTTAAGTTTTTCCCCTGATCACAGTCCTGCTGCTAATAGAGTGAGTGAAACAAAAGTTCCAATATTGGCACAATCTCCTATTGGAGGGCAATATTCACAGTGTATAGTTTCATAGATGAAATAAGCTACATGATGAGATTTTTTTTCTGATCTCTGGTGCATCCAGAAGAAGCATAGTCTATAATTACTTAGTCTAGTTAGTGATCCTGTACTGCTTTTCCCAAGCTCATGCAAATTACTGATTAAAAAAAATAATAAAAATCATAGAAGCTATGTGATTAATTTTATTTGAAAACAAGGTATTAAGAACTGGGGAAGCAGAAATTCCTACTACCTCAGATGTCCAAGTTAGAAGCATAGTCATTGTTCTGCCCTGATACAGTTCTTGTAGACAGTTCGATATCTAAATTTCCTCCAAAAATGCTAGTTGCCTCCACTGAAGAAGATATAAATTTCCTTATATCATCCTAGCCAAGTAAGAAAGCTGGGGTCCTGAGATGTGTATAATCATTGTGGTTTCTAGTGGAAGTGTTCCAGCTGAGCAGAAGTTCCTTTCCACCTCCCAGATGTATACTCCTCATTACAACATGTTGTCTTCTTCCTTTGCTGCTGTCCTCAGAGTCCTACCTAGAGACTTTTTGAGGAAGAAATGTTGCCTTTCCACCTTCACAGAGTCACAGAATGTTAGGAACTGGAAGGGACCTAGAAAGATCATCTAGTTCAACCCCCCTGCCACAGCAGGATTCCCTAGACCAGGTCACACAAAAGCACGTCCAGATGGGTTTTGAATATCTCCAGAGAAGGAGACTCCACAACCTCTCTAGGCAGTCTGTTCCAGTGTTCTGGCACCCTCACTGTGAAAAATTTTTTTCTTGTATTCACATGGAACCTCTTATGCTTCAGCTTACAGCCATTGCCCTTTGTCACTGGGCTTCACTTAAAAGAGCCTGACCCCATCCTCCTGATACACACCCTTCACATATTTATAAGCATAGATGAGGTCACCCCTTAGTCTCCTCTTTTCCAAGCTAAAGAGACCCAGCTCCCTCAGCCTTTCCTCATAAGGAAGGTGTTCCACCCAATTAATCATCTTTGTGGCTCTGCGCTGGACCCTTGCATGTCCATTTAGGGGTCAGATCAGGGCATGGCTGAGGTTCCCATACCTGCCTTCTCAGTCCTTTGAGCCATACATGCACACCATCCTGTGCAGCTCCCACTGCAACACACATCCCTGCCACACCAGAGTATGAAACCATGGAAGGGCAGCTTCCTTGTATTTCCCAGTTACTATTTTAACCATATTTTTTTGTGTGATTTGGAGGGAAAACCAAGAGGAGTACCCAAGATAAATTGGCCTTGATGTTTCCTTTGCCCAAGCCTGTGGGTCAAAAAGGCTCTGGACTCCTTGTCTGGGTCTCAGCAGGTATGGTGTGATAAGGTGTGCACACAACCACCACAGCCACATTGCTGCACTTGTCATTTAATTACTGTACCTTTGGTTAGCATAATGATATAGAAGGCTAAACCCATATGCAGTTCAACAGGGACCAATGCTATGTTATGTGTTGATCATAGGATCTAGAGGGACTTTGGATCCACCATATGCACATCTGTGGGGGGGAAAAAAAAAAAGAAGATAAATTATTATTTCTTCCTTGTAACAGTCCTTAAACAATTGATGTTTCAGGAACAAATCCTTGGCCTGAAGAAGTCTTAAATATATTGAACCTGGAGTGGTAATTTATGTCTCCTTTGAGCCTGCCCAGGTCAGCCAAGTATAGGTTACAGAAAGCATCAAGCAGAGGATATCACCATAATTCTTCCATACTCCAAAAGCTTTATCACTGCAGAAAACCTGTTCGAGGAGAAAACTCCAAAAATCAGAACTGAATTGCTGGAGTGTGTCTTACAGTGGGTGTCCAGTGTAGGATAAAACCAAGGAGTGATCTAAGAAATGGAAAATATGAGCAATGAAAAGACAACTCTGTTACACCTTTAGGTCATGATGTGCGACGAAATCCTTAAAACCCGATCCAACATTGCCACCTGTGGGTGGTTATGGTGAGAGGCTAGAAGGGCCACCTCAGAGCTGCCTAGTGAAGGGACATGACACATGCCTGAAGGACAGATGGAAGTTTGCCATGTACAGCCTGGAAGGACAGTGAGCCTTCAGGCAGGGCATCATCCATCACAAATGTGTAGTTCTATTCATCAGACACAAAATGTAATGCTGCTTTTGAGACACCAGTAATTAAAACACTCTTCCTGCTGTAAAATACAAGCTCTTCTGATTTAAGAGGAATCATTAATCCTAATTTCCTTCCTTAGGTCAGATAAGAGCATTGGTGACATGGGCAAATTTCTCTTTGTGGTTTTAACTAAGTATTTGGAGTCAAACACCACTCTCTTTTGCAATGTTGGATTCTCATTGGCTATATTGAATTCCCTGGGTTATGTCTGCAGGAATTTTGGCTTCAGGTGAGTTAGACTAGAAGAGAATTTGCCAGTTATTAACAGAGCTTTGGTTGAATGCAGTCACTGTCCACAGTTATAAATTATATTCAAGAAGAACCCATACTTCAGTAAAGGATGAGTTTAGCTGATAGATCTGTTTATTCAGTGGTATTGTATTTAAATGCAGATTTTAAATAAATATTTCTGTTTCTTTATAGTTTCATTCGCTAATCATATATTCTGTTTGTAGCACATAGACTGTTTCTACAAGTTCATTCTTATGAATAAGATAATTATAAAACAAAAGAAAATGTTCCAGTGGCGTGAGAGACTATATTTTTCTTGAGAAATGTCTTGAAGCTTGCCTGTGTAATGATTTATCAGAAACAAAAATGTTCCTTATTTATTTGAAGTCAAACTAAACCCAAGCAAGACAGCTATGGGAAAGGGGAGCTAAGATAATGCAAGGTCATTCCAAGGTGCTAGTGGACACTCACCTAGACGCTGGATACATTATACGTCCTGGCTCGATGTTGGCTGTGTATGCAGTGCACATTGGTTGGGCCTGACTACCACCATGAGAGAGATAAGACCTAGGTGTGTGGGCACCATGTGAAAGATTCATGCATGAGAAAAGACCAAGGAACGTGCAAAATGTTCCATTACCTTGGAGAGAATCAGGGAAGCATCCCGTAAATTCCCTATAAAAACTGGGAGAAGTGGCTCCCAACTGGTGCTCACCCACTACCATTGAAGGACCTAAAGACTTCAGACCCTCGGGATGCCGCAGGACCTGAGTCATGGTGGTGTAACTATATTCCTGCTGCTCTCTTCTCTGTCACCCACTTAATTTTCTCCTCTTTTTCTCTGTCCTGCTGTCCTGTTGCTTTAACTCTCTTGTTTCAACAAACTTTGAGTGATTTGCAGCATCTGACCTCATTTGTGTCTTAATTTCACCCTTGGAAATAAACCTCGAATCTCTCCCGTGTCTGTTAACCAGACCTGGACAACTGGTGTACAAAAACTATATATATGTGTGTGTGTGTATATATATATAAGTTTGGGGTTTTTTTGACCTGCTTTGTATGTGTTAATCCCCACAAAGAAGTCAGAAGAGGATAATACATTTAAACACTCCCAAATTCAAGAAATGGGCAGTGTTGAATTAGCTTGTATTCCATTTATGCATGTGCACCACATTTGGCTAGGGTCATTTTGGAGGAACACTATAGAAGATGCAATGTATAGGATCCTGCTGCTTTTCAGGAGGCTACCTTCCCTCCATGGGATGTGCAGAGAAATTAATAAATACATGTAATATGTTTATTTCACTGGATCTCCACTGACTTCTTTCAGCTGAAGGTCTGGAATCTGCCATAAAAAACTATATTGCTTGGCAAGTGTTTTGTTGACAGATTTTTCTTTTGGGAAGAACAAAGCAAGCAGATGAAATGCTTGCATAGCATGCTGTCTGGATGCAGAATGAGGAGGGGTCAGCTGCAGCAGAAGAGCTGCTGATGCAAGAAAAGTTGAGGTGGAAAGGTGGCTGATGCCATCTGTCAGCGAGCACTAGGAAAACAACTCTAAAAAGACCTTGCACTATTACATACGTGTTGCTCTTCTGGAAAAAAAATAAAGTAGAAATTTTTTATTTTCTGCCCTATGAGTGGTAAGGTACCTACTGTGTAGTTCAAAGAGGGCTGAAGAGGCACTGTTCTTATGCTTCCAACTACTCCTCCTGTCCATCCCCAGCTGATTTGTCCAGCTGCTGGCTCTTTCTGGGCCAGTTGTGCCTGTGATCTGCAGGATTAGAGGGAACCAGAATGCAAAGGGTGGAAGTTGCACTGTTTACATTAGCATTAGGTCCACCTGCTTTGGAGAGCACTAGGTTTGCTTCTCACAGAGAAAAACACACTTTATATGTGGGATACCACATAATTTTTCCTTTCCTTTATCTGCCCTCTCATCTCCATTTAAAGTGACTTTCATTTCTTCTTGAGCTGATGGTGAGATAACAATGATTAAAGGCAATGTAATTTGGTCCATGCCCAGATACTCGTTATCACCTGCTTAGCAGATGACCATGGAGTCTTTTATAATTTATGGATGAAACAGCAAAATGTATGTGCAAATTATTATTATTGTTACTTATTTTTAGGCTAAATATAGCTACTGTGTCTCTCATAATGTTGTATTTTGAATTATAAATTATTACAAAGCTGCTATGTAAAATAATTATCTTCTTAATAAGTTAATATGTATGAGATGGTACTGAGGATTGTGTAAGTATGACCATAGGAGAGGTTATCTATTCCTGCCAGGTACTGCAAAGGGTTTCTGGCATATAAATGTTATGTGCGGCTCACAATGTGATCAAGAACCAACATCCAAAAACATATTTTTACACTTTGAAAATTGAGCAGGAGGAATTCTTATCCTTTAGGCCTTTTAAAAGATTATTTGCTGTGCCTTTTCCAACTTTGAAAAAATATATTTTTAGGAAATTGATGAATCTTTTGGGATATACATTATGCATTTCAGAAATATTAATTAGGAGTGGACTTTTTTTTTTTTTCTGTTCTTTCAGATACAGGTGGAAATGTGAAAGGAGGATCTGCTGTGAAAAAAGATATGAATTAGACTTCCAATACTATGTTTTAACCCAAATTTAATGCTGTATTTGTCCACCTTCAGAAGCTTGAAGGTTTTTTGTGACCACATCATTGCTCATAGAACATAGAGGTTGTAGTTTATGCTAACTGAAATTACTGCTGCTTAAAGTATCCTTTGCAAACAGGTTGTGAAAAACATACACTTCACATATTCAGGCTGGAATGTAAGCATGTGGGCCAAAATAAGAATGAACAGAAAAACCTTCTTCTAAAATGTGTCAGGACCTCAGAATTATTTAATCTTCCTCCTTCTTTGCCCTCCAGTTTGTTTCACAGTGATGGTATTTGTGTCTTTATGTTCTCTGGGGGACTTGAAATATTTCTTGCCTCATTTCTGAGTAAAGACATCAGATTGATGTTGGCTTTATCATTTGCAGGTGTACATTGGTATGTTCCTCTTAGACTGTAGGTGTTTTTTTATAACTGTGCTCCTGAAACTTCTTAACTCTGTTGATTTCTCTCTTTCTTCTTCCTTGGAAGGCCATGGTTGTGCTCACGCTCACTAAACGGCAAAGCCTGGTTAAACCACCATAGGCCAAGGAGAAGCAAATGGGGTCATGCTGTTGCTTCAGACTGCTTTTTCTGCTGCATTCTGTGAATTGTGATATGTAAACCTCTGTTGGCCATAAATCCCCAGTCTTGTCAGAATGAATGCAGATCACAAAAGGGAAAGGATGCATTTAAATGTTTTTAAGCTTTGCTGAGGACATCTGGCCTGTGGTGATTTGCTTAAAAGAGGATTAATTGTAATGCAAACTCAGGAAGAATGGGGATTCTTTAGTGACAAGTGTCAAGTATACAGGAAATGTGTTGTTTATGGGAGCCACTAGAATCAAAACAGAATTATAAAACCTTTCCAGAATCTCCCTGATGTTTCAAAATGCTTCAGAGAAATCCATTATATTTGGAGAATTCCCCCAGCAGGAATTCTTCATGTAGTAGAGTTTTATCCAGAAAGTCTTCCATCTTAATGAAGAACTTCTTTGACATCCAAAGTTAAAGCAAATGAAGTGAAGCTAAATTGTGTTTGCCTTATGCACAGAAGTGTTTTGCACAAATGTAGTTTTGTCAGCAAATAGACTGTGATGAGTTAAATGAGAGTGTTTGTGCCATCTAGTTAAAGTTCCTTGTTCTGGCTTATTTGTTGCAGGTAGACATCAAAGTGGACCCACATCTTTGTTCCTGTGGCTGAACATCTGCAGCAGCACAGCCTTAGTATCTAAGGGAGGACATGCTAATCCCAGGCATATCTACCTGGTGAGCTGGAGGCTGGTATAGAGTTATCCAAGATAGCAGAGATCCCAGCCAGCATGGATTTCTAGTGTGGCTCTGAATGCAGTCCAGGCATTTTTTTGTGAAGTATGGTGCTCAAACTAATAAACCTGCCCCAGAAGAGCTTTGATCCTGCAGATACACATGGGGACAGATCCATAAAGTGAACCAGATCTAAGACACATTTTATGAAGTACGACACTGCACCAATTGGATTTTCTAGTAATAACAGAACTCACTATTTTTTAAAATGAAATATTGAGAACTGAAAGTGGACATCAGCTATCAGAGTCTTTGTATGAAATAAATATTGGATAAAGTGGTGTTATACTCCAAAATGTTAGGAGACTTTTGCTTTTTGTTGTGAGAGTGGTTTTGTAGAGCATCAGATAGGAAGGCTGTGGTATACATTTTAAAAGAAGGCTTTATGTTTGCATTAAAAATTATTGAAAATATGAGGTTAAATGCCAAGGCTGTCAGGGAAGTAATTGTGTCCTCAGGAGTGCCAGGAAGAGTCCTGTCTAGCAGCTGGAGCTGTGTTTTCTAAACATCTGTATAAGAAGGAGATTCAGGACAGCTGACTTAGGTATTTTTGTTGCTGTTGTGTTGTTTCATTTTGGTTTTTTTTCCTCTCCCATTTCTGTAACTAACTACTTGGGAGACCCAGAGCAATAAGCAAATAAAACTGTCAGTTCCATAAGACAAAATCCCCAACAGGCAGAAGGAAAGGGATAAAAATGTTTCTACTTGGTAGTAAACTTTGTTGGATTGCTTGCTGCTTTAGGTTTAGGCTTGTTCCAAACAAATCATAAATTTAAGATGATGAAAAGAAAATTGAAAAAGCAAAAAATGTTCAGTCATTTGACTTTTTTTTCCAGAAAACTAACTACATGAATTTACTACAAATTTGTGAATCACATCAGCTGATAAAAATGTGTACTTCTGCAAAATATTTTAACTGAATCTACTGTGACCTCTTTAAGTAAATTCACATCTCACTATCTGCTTTTATGTGTACAAAGAAGCAGAAAAATCATATGTTCCAGCTAA
This sequence comes from Galbula dea, assembly GCA_013399015.1. Classification (NCBI taxonomy): domain Eukaryota; kingdom Metazoa; phylum Chordata; class Aves; order Piciformes; family Galbulidae; genus Galbula; species Galbula dea. The sequence goes on along the minus strand of VWZX01008709.1, from coordinate 21,959 downwards.
AAAGAGAGATAGATACAGAATTTGTGTGTGGTACAAGTATTTGATACTCACTTTGTGTGTTTGCACCATTTGTTTTTCCAGAGAAGTGTCATGTTGCCATCAGAGGAAGAATAATAATAACATTACTCTTTATTTTGACTGTGCTTAAGACTGGACTCAGTGGAAAGATCTAAACCACTCCTTTTAAGGCACATTTTGCACAATGTCTCCTTGAAACCTTCCTTTCACTTCCTCAAATAGCTAATTACAATTACAAATAATGAACAAGGTCACTGCCAGCAGTTGCTAATGACAGCTGATCTATTGCAGGAGGGGAAGTAAACAGTGCCTCATCCAACTGATACTGGAAAGAGCTTTTGAAGAGTTAGATCGAAATTGTCCATACTAGAATTTGGCTATGATGGTGCATTTATTATAGCCATGTGAGAGGTTAGGAATTTGGGTTTATGCTCTTCCAAAAAAAGAGCTTCCACTGTCAGATTTGCAAAAGCAATGTGCCTCAGGCTTCCCATATTTACTGCTGATTATAGATACTATCTGTATTGTCTCACTTTCCATGGGTTTCTGCTAAGCTCCTTAATGTTGAACTGCACGTAAATTTTTTAGTCATGGAAAAGCATTGCTGTTTGCTGGGAGAGGCTGAGAGAGGATCTCATCATCCTCATCGCTTTAAATCTTGTGAGATCTCTTTCCACATCCATGGTTTCTTTCTCCTGTCCCTCAGAAAGCACTACATTAACCTAAGATTGAATGCTGATGCAGGCTGACGCTAGGAATCACTGAAATTAAAGCTGTGTATGCTGACTTAATGCTGCTTCTAGATGTGGCTCTGGGCAACCTGATCCAGTGGAAGGTGTGCCTGCCAGGCAGAGGGATTGGAAGTAGATGATCTGTAAGGTCCCTTCCAACTCTGACAATTCTATGATTCTCTGTGGGTAGCGTTTGGCTTCACAGCCTCATAGGAAAACATTCCTATTTTGTCTCTGCCCCTAGGTAGTCAATCAACTCCCTACCACCTTGAATAATGGTAAAGACCCTTCTATCCTGTGTGATATGGTGCAGCTGAGCAGGGCATAGGTCAACAGAAGCTGATAATTCACCTGCTCCTCCCTCTGTATAGCTTGATGTTATTCTGGCTAAAATGCCATTTAGATATCGTGTCTTTTCTGTCCTTTGCTTTCCTGATATTGGGCCAGCAGCAGGCAGCAAGGTCCCTTTGGATGGCCAACTATCCTGATGGGTTTACTGTGAGGAGCAGAAGCAGAGACAAGCCCCATCTTGCTACCTCCCTCTGCTCTGCTCTGCTCTGCTCTGGGAGGGGGCAGAGAACAAGGAGGTAAGCACCCACCTATAAATACCGCTGCACTTTGGTGGTCATGCAGAGTTTGTCCATGCTGCTAGGCAAGATGGTTGTGCTCCATTGCATGGGTTCATCCCAGAAAGTCTGACTCAGGTCAGTAAGAGGTTACTTTGCTTATTCTAGAGAAGTGCATGTTAGCTGCTGGGTTAATTCTGCTATTAAGAGGGAATTTCACGGCTTAGGGGTTATCTAGATTTATAAATGTTTTGTAACTTCTACCAGGACTAAGTGCCTCAACACAGGAAGTATTGTGGATGTTGTTTGGGTTTTTTGTGGATGATATATCTTGTAGTACGAGGACCAGAAATGATATTTGAAAGGCCACAAGTAGTTACGAATGACGCTGAACTGATTTCATTTCATGATAATGAGAATTTGTTAATTAACAGACTTAATGACCCAGTCCTACTATGTGTTTCAACACACATTTGTCCCTGAATAGGAAACTTGTTTATTTTCTATTATTATTGGGCTTATTTGGTTGGTTTTATTTTTGTTTTTAATAGGCTTGGATTAAAGCAGGTCAAATATCAGGATAGGTTAAAAATGTCTGTTGTTTTCTGGAGGAAATTTCTCTGCCTCCATAGGAAAAAATACCTTTTCAACTCTCTTTGTTAAAAAGAATTAAAACATCTTGATTAGTAGCTTATGTTCACACTTATGTCTCTCCTTCTTTATAAAAAGGCTGACCAGTTCTGTGTACTTTTGACAAAATACATAATATGAAAGCAAAATAATCTGCAGGGACCCCTTTCTTTACTTGACCTTATAATAAGCAGGATATTTTCTATAGTGGCTTTAGTTCTTCTGTTCCAATGTTCTGAATGTTGCCAAAACTCCTATCACACTGCTACAGCTTTTCCTGTTTACTTTGGTACCTGTCTTGTCAAACAGCATGAAATCCACTGCTTGCAAGCCATATGTGGGGTATGTCTTTGTGGAGAGGGGGAGTGTGATTTCTCTAGTACCGCAGATATTAAAGTATATTTTCTTGTTCCTGGGAAATCAGCAAAACATTTATCTGAGTAAATCATGCATTTTCAACCTTAGATAAATGTATGAATGGTATAGGACTTTCCTCAAGATGGAACACATTTATATTCTTAAATATGTGGAAAGTTTTACTGTGAGGAAGGGCATTTGTACCTTTGGTGGCATTCATGCAGATAAGAGCCACATTTCTGTTATACAAGTAGCCCAAGAAGAAAAATCATCCATTTTGCCTATTACCTTAGGGAGTGGAGTTATTTTGCTTACTATTGAAAAAAAGCTGAACATTGATTGATTGACTGTCCTATGTGTGCTTGTAAGGAACAGTATTACGGTGGAAAATAGTAGTAAGTATTTGTCTCTAATTCAGCCTGACTATGACCTTAGATTTAAAACAGGAGCAAGTTCATTTGAGTCAGCACTAGTAGTTGAACTTAAATTAAAACAAAAACTAACAAACAAACCCCCCAATAATAAGAATACTACAAAACAATTTTCCTTTCTTATGATTTTTAAAAGCATTTGCTGATTTTTTTATTTTTTTTTTTTAGTGTTATTTCAGTTCCAAAACCCAAGAGTACTTTGGGAATTGGAGGCTTCACAGCCTACTAACTGATTACCTGTGTGTTTTGTTTGGTTTGATGGGTTTTTTTCATATCATAATTGCACTGGTGGGAGAAGCTGCTAAGATCTTTCCATGAAACTTAAAATGCGCATCAAACTATTTCAGTAAAATTTAAAATACGCTCTATGTCCTTAGCATGTCTCCTGGTGAGAATAGACATGTGGATACACTTTCCTTTACAGTGAGGCTTGCCCCTGGTAGTTAGGACAGGAAGAATCACTGCCTCAGAGATGAAGGGACTGGAAGACAAAAGTCACATGAAAATTTTAAATTGCTTACCCTCAGTCAATAGTGTAAAATAGTCACAAGTCCTTTGGGACTTATGCTTACTGAATTGTTTAAAAATGCAGTTCATAAGTTTTGATGCTGTAACTGTGTGTGTAATGCTTCATTTTAAAACTCCACAGTAACTAGTCTTAGTGACCTTACTACAGTGTGTAAAGATCACTGTGGTTTTAGTATGTGGTGGTTGGGTTATTTTTGTTGTTTGGTTTGGGGTTTTTTTTTACTATATCTTAATTGGAGCTATTCCTCTGCCAGAAATCTCTCTCCTTTTAACATCATGTGCCATAAAAGTTAAAAGGAGAATTTACAGCATTAGAAAATTATACCACGACAATACTTTCAATTGCCACAGAGTGGCAATGTTTCAGAAAATTTTATTCAAGTCTGCTAACAATGTTGTTGAACTCCAGCAGTGGGCCGATGGTGGAGGCCTTCACCTCTGTACTCTGCATAATTCAGTGTGGCAGGGAAAAGTACCCATGCCAAGAGGTAGGAGGAATCCACTAAGATGCTGGGGCAGAAAATTGCAGTGGCTGGAGTGAGGATAGGGTAGAGGGATTTAATTATGTTTTTAAAAATTCTTAGAATCTTTTTAATGGGATAGGAGAAACCAGCATTGCTGCTCTCTGAGCTCTTCCTGATATTCAGGAGATCGTTCTTCTAGATGTATTTATTTTATGCAGGGAAAATGAGATGTATGATTTTTGAAGCTGAAAGCTGAACAATGACAGTTACCTATTTCACATTTACATCCAAATATTCTCTAACGAAAAAATAATATATCACATTAAGAATCTGAATTGCAGGAAGGCTGTTTAGCATCTCCCAACGTTATTGTTTCTGTTTAACAAAGTAATCTATCTTCACAAGGATACTGTCTTAACCTATCAATGCACTGGGAACCTGTGCCTGTTTGAAGCATTACTTAAATAAACACCTGTGAAGGAGTAAATGCCAACACAATTCCTCAAATTCGTCATATTTGACAAAGACCAGAGATAGGAGACAGCCAAAACTCTGGATCCAGCTAGCTTTGAGCTTAGTCAGGGTCTTGTATCTAAGGCAGCTATGTCTATATTTCCTTAGCATCCAGGGTCATCTAAAGGATTATCCTATATTTAAATATTAAGGTGAAAACTATTGAGTGGGATATTGACTAATTCCTGGGATTCTGCTTTGGCATTATGCCCCGTGATTGGTGAATGTCAGTTGTATACAAGCTCCTTGAGTAGGAAGTATAAAGTGAATATAAAGCAACTGGAATTCCAGTTTTACAGAGTAATAGTATTTAGGAAAAGTTGTTACTGATTAGTACACACTGCTGCCCCGTGCAATGTCATACTGTTGTGGATGTATAAAATCAAAGGTAACCTTTCCTTTTCTCTGGATCTGGTCCTTTTTCCTTCCTCTTTTGCCTATTCTTGACATGGAGCCCTGCAAACATGCCTGCCCTGGCCCAGCTCTCTCCATAACATAAAGGTACTCAATACATCATAGTCAGGATCCCGAGACACATAATTTGCCAGATATGAAATTGAACCCTGAAGAGAGATTAATGAAATGTGAAGGTACTGATCATATATGTACAGGAGTAGTCACTTATGCATCTTGATCCCTGTATCACAGGCAAAAAAAGGAGAGCATGAGGTGTGGCATTAACAGGTGCTGCTGTGAAGCTGCTGCAGTGCTTCAGCCTACAAGAGAAGTAAAAACAAAGTTCAGGAGAACCTAACTTAAACTTTTTTTTTCCCAGCCATGTTTTTCCAATTCTTTACCCTAATAAATAACAGAGTAAAGGATTAGAGGACTTCAAACTTGTTTTTAGTGGCGTAAAAGATTATGCTCAATGCTTAGCTTTGTTTTCACACACAGACAAGGCCCAACGGGACATTATGGCTACAGCTTTGAGAAGATTTATACTGTCATTGTCAATTTTTGTAGCACTTGGTGAATAGTTTGTACATTTGTACACTAGTGTATTTTTGTTCCGTCTCTATCAAGTAGTCTGGGATATGTCCTTGCCCTGTCCCTTTAATTTCAGAGGAACATCTCTGAATGTCACTTCCAAACCATGAACTAAGCTGAATTAATAGACATATCCCACCAATTCAGTGATACTCTTTTTAAATTTTTCCAAGTTTGCACAGGCATACTTTAGCAGCTATTACTTTCCAATGACATTCTGATTCCTGAGGAGATCTTAAATTCATTGAAGTGGTTTTCTTTACTCACTGTAGAATATTAAGCAATAAAGTTATCTTTGATACCAATTTAATTCTACTGCAAGACGCTAATTTATTCAGAAGGCTACTGCTGATATTACACATGCACTGTATCATTCATAGATAGTCTAATTGAGTGTGTTGCAGTCGTATTGATTTTTACTTTAGCAAAATACTGTCAGGTGATGCATGGATTCAGAGAAGCTTTACAGTTCATAAACATTGGTGTATTCATATTTGACTTTGTCAGCAAAGGAGAATTAGATCAAACAAGATGCAATGATGCGTTTGTGCCTTTGGAGCTGCTAGTTCAGAACTTGGCATTGATAAACTGTTATAATTAATTATTTCCATTTAATGAGATGGTATACACTCTTGGCAAATGTGAGCTTTGATGTCAGTGGATTATACTGACCATCTTACTATATTAATTAGAACATGCCTTGATGGAGTCTTTCCTTATACATGATCAAAAGGGAAATGTAGTGAAGTTTGCTTATGTGCCTAACAAACAACATGCATTTCATGCATGCTTACCAAGAGCAACACATAGGCAAAGTCAGAGAATGTTTTTCAGTGATAAAGCAGAAGGAACTGAGAAAGTGAACTTCTTGGCTCTATTCCTGGTTTTGTCATTGAGTCAGACAAGTCGTTAAACACAGTTTGACTCCAGCTTACCTATCTGTTTAATGGAAATAGTAATATTTTCCTATTATGGAGAGAGATTTTAAGGCTTAATTAATTAATATGGTGGAGCTCTTTGCCATTCTCAAATGAAACTTAAAATATTGCTTGGCATGTCTTAAAATGTATGACAACAAAGTGTGATCTGATAGTGCTTTCACTTTATGCATTTTTACTAAAAATTAAAATAATTTGATTACACTGATGCTAACATTCAAATACTTCAGGGTTATTGGAGTGTTCATACTAAAAATGAGTGCCATAATAGTTTGCAGTGTTTGATGTAAAACACTCAGAATAGCTAGATACTGATGTGTTTTCCTTTGATAATTCTGTTTTGCTTTACAAGTACAGAGAAAGTGCCATAAAAATAAAAATTGCAGGATGTTTTGACATTAACAGACACTAATAAGTAGTACTCAGTGGAGCTGCAGAATAAAGTGATTAAGTAGGTCAGATTATTTAAAGAAGAGGGAACTAAAAAAAAAAAAGGCTAAAACAGAGGTGCAAATGAGTAGAAAGCACAAAATCCCTAAGAGAAATATCTGTACAGCTGTGCCCAGGTGATGCACTGGTAACCAGAGGTACTTTTAATGAAAAGCAGACAGTTTGGGGGAAAACAGGATATCTAAGATGTTTGATTCCTACAGTACTGTGTATGGGAAGGAGCAGCAAATGCAAGTACTTCAGCAGTTTGAGGTCAGCTGATATGTTTCTGCTCTATGTTCAGTGCCATCTCAGGCTATTGCAATGCTTGTGTCTCGTTTGAAATCTGTAGGAATTGAATGTGATGCTACCAGTCAAGGGGTTTGCTTACTCCTCAGACTGTCTGCCTGGCTCTTGCTTAATCACTGGTTTTGGGTGAGGACTCTGTAATAATAAGTATCAATTTAAATGTTCACCTGTGTGTAATCTGCATGGGTAATGATGATCTTAGCAATTAAGTTTGCAATTCTGTTCCAGTACTACTTGATCTCCCTTCTTTGAAATATTTTCCAACATTATTAATTCCATTCCAATGAAAAGACCACAACTATCTTCGGTTTCTTCAATGTTGACTCTGCTTGAGAGGCTCTTGGAAGAAAATGGGCATTTTTGAGATCAGTTGAACCTTGCAGCTAAAAGTGTAGTCAAGCACTTTTTTTTTCCCCTATTGTTGCAACAATGAACTTGTTGCCAGCTTCTCTTTTCTGATTCCTGTCATGCTGACTACTTGAATCAATACTGCACCTTAAAATGATGAGATACCTTCATTCAGATTAGATGGATCAGTGCCATGAGGATAATAGAATCTTGCAGATAAGCCTTAGTCTTAGAATGTACTGAAAATTATCCTGAAAATCTGCATTTTCTATGTTTTCGTCTGAGTATTATCTTTTTAGTTTCATCCTCTTTTCCACAGGAATTTCAGTTGACCTCAATATGTTGTTATTTTTCTGGCACAGTCAGATTTTTGTAATGAAGTGTGCTACCATATATAACAGGATCCCATTTCTCATCTCTGTCAAATCTAATTACCTTGATGGCAATGCATTTGAATCCACCTTGATATTAGAACATTACTTTTTTCACTTGGTTATGGAAGAGAAACTGAAAGATTTCTTTTTAATATGTATCCTTTCACAAGGGCTTTCATTGTCGACCATGTGCAAAAAGGCTTACTTAAATTTGTGTTTTGCTGTCTTGAACCCAAGTATGTAACCATTTATGTGTGCTACTGAAATAATGGAGTCCACTTTCATTTTAACCTGTGCAAGGTCAACAAGCTTCCAAAGTTAGAAGCAGGCCTGAATGAGATTCCTAGGACTAACTATTTTAAAGAGACTTGGAGAGAGAATGGGTTGGGCTGCCCAAGACAGGATGGGTTGAAAACGGGTGTGAACCCTGAAGCTGATGTATTCTTGATACAGGTGAGTTATTTTCAGCCTGACCTCAGGAATTCCACAGCCCAAATTCTTAAGCCTTTTACACTGAATAAATGTTTTTTTCTCCTATAAAGTGTTTCACTGACTTGAGTAGATGTTGTTACAAGACTGTGATGTTCTAATGGACTAAGCTGTTGTCAGAAAGCAGTCATAGTGCTGCTCACATTACAAATGGGGAATTCCCCATTTTCACTTCCTTTGCCAAATAAAAGATGGAAGGCATATTGTATCTCATGAGCATCATCCTTTATTAGTTGCTTCTGGTTACACTTAGGCTACAAGAAGTACTGTACCAAGGTGCCTTTGTTTTCAGTGTTTTTCAGCCACATGCATGTATTTGGGTCGTGTCAGCTAGCAGTCTGCTTACGAGGGGCCGTTTCCATGCACAGCCTAAGTAAAGCTCCACTTTTAATTATTGCAGCTAAAGCTATTATGCTTGTAAACACATTACCTCTGCCAAAGTCCCCATAATGTCATTTTGATGTTTCCTACCCTATTGATCTACCTCCTGCTTTGTGCAGATTTCCTAAGCTGACAGAAAATGTCAGAGCTGTCTTGTCCAAAAGCATCGGACCGCTCCAGCCATTTCCTAGCTGCCTCCGGTTTTACAAGCCGTTCAGCTCTGTAGGTGCCTGTTTGATGTGTAATGTGCAGCCTCCAGGGGCTGCAGAGTTTTTACCCTGAGCTGATGCCAAGGTTCTACTCTATGATATGGAAATGTTGAGGTAATTTCATGCTTTGTAAAGCTCTATGAATATTTTTAATTATTACAAAAATGCCATGGAAATGAAGATTGTTCTGGGTTTTATTGTTGCATGTAGCTTTGTATGACTCTAATTTCATAGCAATTTAGTTCTTTTGGCACTTTGAGATTTGCGGGTTGTCTGGAAGCCTAAGAATGTGAACCCCATATTTGTCATGGATTTGATAACCTTGGCTGAGCTAATGCAGGGACTCTTCTGTGAAGTGCTAGCACCGTTTGATTTTTGTCTCCTGCCACCCCCATTGGAGACTGATAGTCTCTAGGCTCCAAAGCATAATTTTTGCCCGTGCTCCCTTCACTAGGTTCAATTCTACTCTGTAATGACCATGTGGGTCAGGGCAAGAGAATATGTTAGTTAGTCTTTGTCAGCTCAAATTTTGGAACTTCAGGAACAACGGGAGTTTTTCCTTATAAAATCCCATCTGCCTTGTAATAGACTCAGAATACAGATTATTTGTTTCTGGAAATAGGAACTCCATACTGAATTAAAAACTCTAGTTTACTAGGTAGATACCTGCAGTCAATTTGTGTAATGTGTCCTCATACATATTATCCTACCTTGAGCATTGGGTGGGTAAAGCTGCGGGTGCGCTACCGCTGAGGCTGCATATGAACACCAGCAGGAGTGTACTTCATGGAGAGAAGACAGGCACTTGGTTTCTCCCTCAACTGTTCCCAGCTAACCTAAGTTAATGTCACTGCAATGAGCTGTCATCCTTTGTCTTCCTCTAGCATTAGTTGAATAAGCTGAGCAAAAAAAGACATTAGTTTTGACCATGATGAAGCAACTAGCAGTCTATGCAGAGCTGTCACCTGTGGAGTTATCCTCTAGGTGCTGCTCAATGGCCAGTAGTGTACATGAAGCTCCCTGGCATCCTACTGGTGGAGTTGCATGGAGAGTGAACACCCATACAGGGAAGCACTCCTGGCCCAAGAGGCAAGAAGGTTGCGGATATGCTTTGGAGACTAGTGCTCATCCTATCTGAGACTTCAGCTGCTCTGCTTGAGAAAGAGGCATTGAGGCTGATTTCAGGTGAAGACAGCAAGTAAGGGCTCTACTTTTTATTCATTCAGATGGCATGGCTACTTGACATGCTCAGGTCTGCAATCTTTCTTCTGATTTAAAGGGTTGTTGAACATGTCAGGATAGGGACAATAAAGCATGATCTTAGCCGATTTTCATACCCATCTCTCTATATGAAGGTGTATTACTAGAGGTGAAAGTCGTGTTAGAAAAAACAGTTTGCTGACTCATCATATCCATATCTGTTAAATTATTTTCCAAAATAACAAGTAAGGCATGCTGTGCATATTGAAGTCAATAATGCAACTTCCATTAGTCTGAGTGTGTTAAGTTCATAATTGATGTACTTGACATATTAATGCACTAATTTAAGTAAGCTGGATAGACTGTACATGTTTCTTGAGAGGTGACCAAGAAAAAAGAAAACAGACTATTTTAATTAAGACTTTGCAAGTAGATGTGTAGCTGGTCTGAAAAATAGAGGGAGGATTCTGTAAAGAAGTTCTAGCACTTAACATTTGAAAAAGCTTGCTTCCTTTTCTAGTGTTGGTTTTGGTTTTGTTTGTTTGGGTTTTTTTCTTATACTCTGCAATAAGCCCATGTATAATGTACAGAAAGAAAAACATGGGGGAAGGGTAAGGAAAATCCTGCATCATCCTGTCCTTTGTGTTTAATACTCCTGACCTCTGATCTTGAAGTGCTAAAGACTAAATTTAAAAACTTGTTGCCTTAAATTATAAATCTACAGATTTTCTTCTTATTTCCATATAATATATAAAATTCTCTTAAGCCCTGCTAACCTGCTTTCCTCAGTGATTTCTGCAGCTGAAATTAGAACACCTGATGGTGCCTGTAATATATTTGCTGAATCTTGCCTTTTCTCTCTTCTCTGAATGAAATTCACCCTCTGGGAAGTAAATTGTTTGTGAATGAAATGGGATTTTTATGAACGTATTTATGCTTTCAAGTGATTTGACTGATAGCTGCAGGCCCATTTTCCGTACTGGGTTGCTTTTGAAATTGTTTACCCTGAGTAGCCAGTAATTGGGGTGATTAATCAAACCCTGTGACCCATTGCTTTAGCTGCATCTTGTTGCCTGATTGATTAGCTGGGGTTTCATAAAGCCAATGGAAGATGCTGAGTTCCTTCTTTAAACAGAGCATCTTACTGCAAAGTGGTGAGGAAGAGCACAGTGGGAAGGCAGCCAAGGCTGGCAGCAGTATCACACTAGACTGGGTTGGCGCTGCTTACCCCCACCCACAGGTACCCCAGGCAGAACAGTGACAGTGTGGATGCTGCTGCTGTGGGAATACAGGCAAGGAGTGGATAAAATATCAAGGCATTGCAGACCAATGTATGAAATGCTTCTTTTGTCTTAATTTGGATTTCATGCTGCTGTCCATCCTTTGGTAACTTCTGCTGAGGAAAGATAACAAATCTGACTGCAAAACTCACATGGCTTTCTTTTTGTTTGGTTTCAAGGTGAAACTATGAAGTCCTTTTGTTCATGGCCTTCTGGTACTATACAGCGTATGACCTATATAGTTCCCTCAGCTGCAGAGCCAAGCGGACAACTATTCTTGCTCTTTTCAAAAATACTTTGAGAAGCAGTACACAGAAGCTAATGTTATTACATTTTTCTATGGAAAAAAAAATTGTTAATGCAAAAAGGGTGCTTATTAAGGCATATTGGGAAATGGGAGTGAAAAGGCACTGTTTTAAGGAATCCACATTTATATTGGGATATAGTAACTCCATACTGTGAAGACAGAGGGGAAAAAAATTAGCATGGATGCCAGGGAAGAAAAGGCAGCTTTTATCTGTGCAAAACTGCAGCTCCTATTGTAAATTTCTGGAGAGATAAATGTTTCCTGTAAGGATGAGTCAGATTTCTGTGAATCAATAAGACCCTCTGAGGGTCAGAGGAAGTCAGTATATTTTAGAGGTGAAAGCTACTGATGTCAGTGGCTGACTGTGGCAAGACAGAACACAGTCTTTTTTTTCTGTATGCTTTTTTTTCTTTCATTTTTTGGGGAGGATAAAAGCCTGATGATTCTGCAGTGTACAGTACAGTTGAATTTTTGAGGATTATCCCTGGTACTCATGATAAGCAGATGGTTTGGTTTGGTTTTTTTTGGTCATCTCATATGGCTGGGGAAGGTGCTAAAGACAGTCAGAAATTCCCAGCTACCCTTTTTCTCCATTCTGAGTGTGCATTTGACCTGCTCAGATCATAGACAAAAATGGAGAAGTGAGCTCTATGGGGATAGAAACAGACATTCTACAATACAAAATATGCATAGTTAGAAACCACACCAATTTTTATAATCAGCTGTGTCTGCCGAGACTTTGCTCTGTAAGAGCAGAAGAGGTGGCTTTTGATAACAGACAGGGCTGATCAAATATTTAATAGTTCATAAGAAAGGTAAACATAAATGAATAGTTTTCTTGATATAAAACTCTAGTCACAGAACTTGCTCTGTTTCTCAGACATCCTGTAGCATCTAGATACCCTTGGATAGATTACTAAGAGTTGAAATGTTAAATAAACTTTTTGGCCTTTATGGGTATTTACTGCTTGCCTTCAGGGGAAGGGGGGAACCCACCACAAAAACCACCAACAATCCCTTCCCCAACAAAAACAAAACCAGTTCCTCTCCATACCTTATTTCAGGGAACACTGCTGCATAGTGTGCACAGTGTTAAAGGAAAGAACTATCAGGAAAAAATCTTTCATACTTATTTGAGGAAAATATTCAATAATTCTCTGATTTTTATTTGTTTTAAAGGGAAATGACATTTTTGTGGTATAGTTCACTGCTTCTTTTGCATTAAAAGACTAATAATCATCTGGAAGCTGGTCAGTTTGTACATCTGAATTGTGAATCATTTTTGTTATGAAAAGACTTGTCAAAGTGTTTGTTATGGGGGCTGTGGGACATTCTTTAAAAGTCACAGGGCCTGTACTTGCCATAAAAAAAGGTAAGATATAGTTGCACTTGAAAGTGTAAATGGCAACCTGTGCACATTATTCTAGCCACCCTTTGCACTTGTTTTTGTTATTGTTTTATCCATTCCTGTCATTGAATTGAAAGGACTTCAGGTGATAATATGTTTGAGAGGGATCCACACTGAGTTTCTTTGTAAAAACATTTGTCACTGAGAAATAGCTTTGCTTCAAAAACTTCAAGGACTAGGACTACTTCTACTTACAGGGGCTTTTTTTGTAAACCTTATTTCATGCCAAGTTTATCCAGACTTGCTGAAGCTCATAAAGCTTCATGTAAATCTGGGCTTATACTGCAGCTAAGAATAAATTGTAATTTACAGCTTTTTGTCCCTAGGTGAGCCAGACTTGGTATCTGAGGTTTTCAGGGGCAAGGGCAAAATTTACTATAAACCTTAAATTAAGTCCACGTAAGCTATAAGCAGGAACACTTATAAATGTTTGAAATGACAAAGCATCTTAATTTTTTTTTTTTCCTGAATAATCTGGGGTGGTATAGGGTAATAAAGCTCGTTCAGTTAGGAAGTTACTTTGTTAAATCATAATTGCTTTAATTCATCAGATCATTAAATTAAAGGTAGAGTTCTAGTATTGCCACCAGCACAACCTTCAATCAGTTGATGTGGACTACCTGACAAGCTCTTAAAAAAGTGTGCTTGATGTGGAGTCTTGCTAGAAGGTGATGTTCTTAAAATGCAGGAGGGTTTTCTTTAATGATTATTTTCTTCCAGGGATCTCTGTCCTACAGTAACTTGAAATATCTTTATCATGTTCCTGCATACTGTACAGCAACAATAACTCATCCCCAGATTTTACAGTAAATCTAGTGTGCACAGACAGGACTCTGGGATTTTCATTTGTATCATAATACTTTGCTGTGAAATTTACTGTCAGGTCCCTCTGCTCCAAATTCTCTGCTTCACTGTAATTCTGCCACATGGATTTACTACCAAAGTCCATGAAACCTGCTCTGATACCACCACAGCCCAGTGTGCATTGCAGCCTATGAAAAATTAGGATGCCTTCCAAGTATATGCTTAGAACAGATTCCTGGAGAAAAATGAGAAATGCATATATCGTGCAACATGCTCTGGCCATATATCCATGCCACAGTGCCATGTATGACCTTTGACTAAATTCAGGGAAAGGATGGCAGGGATTCACTAGCATCAGCCTTGTGTGAGTCATGGGAACTTGTGTCCTTTCCTGAAGGTTTCATTCCAGAAATGTTTGGTGAAGGATTGTTCAGTTAGCTGCTTTGTATTGCAAGAGCTACACAAATGCAAAGGTCAGGGCTTTGACTTAGTCCTTTCAACAGAGCCTTCCTGGTAACTGGGAATATGTTTCAGCTTGCACCAAGATGGGTTTTTTCAGAACCTCCTAGATTGTTTCCTCTCTGCTGTGTCGTATTTCCAGCAGACAACTGGTAAGTTGATGTGCCCCACAAGAACAAGGGCTAGTGATTGTGAAAATTCTGCCCAGCTGCTTGTAGAACACTTCATCTGGTTCTTCATCCTGGTTGGGTGGTCTATAACACACTCCCACTAGGTTATCTGCTTTGTTGGCCTTCCCCCGATCCTTAGTGGTAGACCTTATCATCACCATCACTGAGATCAGTACAGCTGAAGCACTCCCTAATGTACAGAGTCACTCCACTGCCTCTCCCTCTTTTCCCATGCTTTCTGAAGATCTTATAGCCATCCATGGCAGCACTCCAGTCAATAGTCATCCCACTGTGTTTCTGTGATGGTGACTACATCCTAGTTTTCCTGCTGCACAATGGCTTTCAGCTCCTCCTCTCTGTTGCCCTTGCTGTGTGTGTTGGGGTAGATGCACTTCAGTCAGGCTATCGATTTCACCTTCAACATTAGCCTGCCACCCCTAGACTCATCTCTAATGAGCCTGGTTTTATCCCCTTCTTCCTTTGAACTTAGTTTAAAGCTGTCTCAGTAAGCCCTACCAAATCATGGGCTAGAACTCTTTCTGCTTTGAGACAGGTGAACCCCCTCTATTGCCAACAGGCCTGGTGCCATGTAAACCAGCCTGTGATTAAAAAAACAAACCACACAACAAAAAACAAATGGAAAACCAAAATTCCATTGATGGCACCAGCCTCTGAGACATGTCTTCATAGTCTTTTTTCCCCTTCCAGTCTATTTAGTTTTCATACCTCCTTTTCAGAAAAGAAGAAAATTCTTTTGTCTCTCTTTCATGTCCTTTCTTCTTGGATTCTTAATGCTTTGTATGGTTTTCCAGGTCTGACCCATTAAAAAAGCCTGGAGCCAACCTCTCCCAGTATGCCAATCTCTGCTTGTTAGTTTTGCTCACATTCATGACTTTTTTCTCTATCAAGTGTAAGCTTTTCTTGGCAGAAACTGTTCAGCTGCATATGTCTAACACAACCATTAACAGTTGCTAGATAACTTTTTTTTTAATTAACAAAAAGAATTATTTTTTTGAAGAACTCAGTTCTATTGGTGGATTGCAGTCTTCCAGAGCACTGGCGCTTTTTGAGAAGGTTGTCACTAGAACTCCATAGTTTAAAAAGGATGCAATTCTTGCATTTTCTTGGCTGCATTTTCCTTTGCTACAACAGCCAGACCAGAATGTTTTAATATCTTTACCCTTTCCTGAGGGTTTCATTCCAGAAACACTTCTCACTTCTTCCAGCTATTGTTCACTTAAACTCCTTGATTCAGATAGTGTTGTTCCGAGGAGAAAATGATACTGCATTTTTTTTCTTTTTAGGTATATTTAGTCTGTAGTCATAATCATTGACTATTACAATTTGACTTATTCAGCAAATGAGAAGTTCCTAGCATAAAATTCAATCCACAGTGCTCAAGTACAGATGGTAATCTTAATAAAAGAAATTCACTCTTCTGTCTTTCAGATAACCTCTCTTCATCCTGAATCTGTTTACTGAAGCAAGTGTAGCTATGGTTAACCCCTTGAATACCAATTTCAGATAACGCTCCAAATACCAGCAGAGTGATGAGTACCCAAGAGAGGCCTGTGTCCTTCACTGGGAGCATTGAGTAGGTTGTTTCTGTCCCCAGCTTCTTATAAATGAATATATGAATAACATTTGCCATTTGGAGCCCTAAATTAGGGCTTTGTTAAGACCTGAATTTCTCCTTCACTTTCTGGATTAATCCCCATCAAGTGTGGCAAATCACTTCTCAGGGGCCCATTTTTGTACAAAGTAAGCACATCCCTCTCTGGCTTTGGCCACTTTGAAATCAAGTTTTTGTTGACTGAAGGCCTAGATTACACCAAAATCAAAAGTATGTCATGTATAAGACAGGCAGGGCTCTGAAATGCAGGCTCATTATTATGAGTAATGCTGTTGGAAAATAACTTTGTTAATTGAATTTATTATATTCTTGTGGGAATGTTGTTTAATCTTGCCTAAATGACTTAGAAAATTTGAAAACAAATGCTGAATGTAGGATTTGGCAGCTATTTTAGTTTTTTCCATTGCTATAAACAATTGAACCACACCTAGAACCAAACTTGCTCTGGCATTTAATGTAGATTTACTTACACTTAACTCTATTTTGTCCAGATGGATATTGGCTATAGCTCTGACAGCTGTGATGAGGATGCACCCTAATTTGTACTGGTGTAAGAGAAACGGGTCAGTGAGAAACCAGATTCTGTTGTCTTCTCATTTTGGAAAGAGTATTAGTGGTCAAATGGGGTGGGGGGTGTACAGGTGTGTTTGGGTTTTGGTTTGGTTTCCCCTTTGCCTTTTATTTCTGGGGACATCATCTTAAAGACTCTTGGAAAGGTGAGTAGCTTGACTATCTTTAAGTTTGGATTGCAGGATGGGATGTAGGGGGAAAGACACAGCAGATAATGTCACCTCGGGTTTCTCCATGTACCTTTCTAATCATCTGGCCTGAGTATCTTGTGGGACAGGATGGGGTTCTTCTCCACCCCTTGCAGTCTTAGGGCTATGCCTTGAATATCGGAAGAGTTGTCCACATGCTTTATTCTACATCGTGAGAACAGCCTTGAAGTCCTATTCTGTTTCTAAACACTGTGCCTCCTGCTGGTGTGTGGGTACCTGCTACTGTTCCTGAAGCTGTAGCTCCAAGATAGCCACAGCTGAGGAGCAGCTGCCACCCGCAGAAGCCTAAAGCCCCGTGCGGGGCCAGGCTTGCCCGGGGAAAGGTTTTGGCCCCGTCCTCTCCCTGCCCCGCCAGCCGCGGACCCCCGCAGCATTTCTGCCCATTGCTGGGGGGTGCAAGAAAAAAGACACTGGTGAGGGACTGTCGTGCGTGGTGAGGATGCATTTTCGTCTGCCGCCCTGCTTTTCCTGGCAGCGGAGACGAGATGCTCTTGGGAGGGGTAGAGCGAGAACCGAAGGGGCGGCATGGGGAGGAGCGGGGGCGGCGGCTGCCGGCTCCCAGCACTTGCCTTCCGCCGGGGGCTGGAGCCGCTCCTGCCAGGGAGACGGCGCTGTCCATCCCTTCCCGCACAGCCGGCGGCGCGATCGTCCAAACTCCTGGGAGGGGAGGCACCCCCCGCCGCTGCCGCCACCTCCTTTTCCTCCTCCTCCTCCTTCTCCTCCTCCCCGCCGCAAACCCCAAATAAAAGGGGCGGGGGGCGGCAGGATGCGCCGCTCGGTAGGGAGGTCGATGATGCCGGCGGCCGCCTGATGCTGCCGCAATTCGCCATTGCCGGGCACGGCTTGGAACCAGGCGAAGGGAGGAGAGGGACAGAGACGGGAGGCCAGGGGGCAGAGGAGCAGCAGCCCCCCCCGCCCGGCCGCTCCCGCGGGCCGCGGCAGCCATCCCCCCCGATGCTCGGCCGCCGGCGCCGGGGGTCCTCGGGGGCCAGTTCGTGTCTGCTCTGGCTCTTTGTGTTGCTCAAGGTAAGTGCCGATGAAAGGGAGGGGTGCGGGTCCCCCCTGTCATGGGCACCGAGCCCCCTCCGCGTTGCCTTTGTGCGCCTTCCCGGCGGAACCGCGGCGTCCGGGCATGGGCAGGTGGTTGTGCCGGCTCTGCTTCCACCCGCGGGGCGGCGAGGGCAGCGGCTCAGCCCCGGTTGACCCCGCTTTGTGCTCCCGCCAGCAGTCGCGCAGGACCTGCATGTGGATTTGGGAGGGGGAGGCGGCGGTGACGCCCAGCGGTGCGCCATCCGTTGGGCGGGCATCCTGCCCCCTCTCCCCCGTGTCCCCACCGAAAGTGCCGGCAGCCCCGGGGGGCAGCTGCGGCGGCACTTCCTTCCGTCCTCTGCCTTCTCCGAAGTTACGCGGTTCTCGGCAGGGGTGCCGAGCGTGGAGCGAAGTGGCTTGTTCAGGGTGTGTTGCCCGGCAGGGCCGTGGCGGCGTCCCCGCGCTGTCCTTCAGCACCGCAAGGTCCCGGTCCCAGCCCAGGTCCCCATCCCCGCTGCCCCTCGGGTTTGGCTCTAGGGAAAGGCACCCTGCCGCGACGTCTTTTCCCCGTTATTTAATGTCTCTTATCTTTGATACTTCATCCTCCTCTTATCCGCAAAAGAACCGTTATGAAAACGGAGCTAACAAAGAGGCAGGTGTTGTATCGTGTCGGTTTTATCGTGGCAGGATTTAACGTTGCTTTGTGCCCAGCACTATACCGTGCTCAAGCTTCAACTTATCAGCCTGGCAGATTAATTTTTCAAAGTTCTGCTTCATACTACAGGGTTGGTTTCATGTTATGTTTTTTGTCTTTATGCTTTTGCTCCTTTAGTGGTTTCTCAAACATGTTTAATATGCTTTGTGAAACTTCTAAAAGAAAGCATCTATACTGTCTAGGTGGATACCGCTAAGTCGAAATGTCATTACCCTGGAGCGTTCAGCACTACCAAAAACTTTGTCGTATGCTTGTCAGTCACTGTTAAGGAGAGGTCATTGACTCAGGACCTGATCTTTCAGGGTCTTACAAATGTAGATGTTCTGTGGAAATCAGCAGGACTCCCTGTGTGGATAAGAGTTTTCAGGATCGTGTGGTAGAATAACAGTGGTGTCGCTTCTCAAATTGACATTGCATTGACAGAACTACTTAAAGGGAAGTTTTCACAGCATCTGTTCACATACAGTAGTCAACTGTCGGCTGTCTCATTTTCATAACTGCTGAAACATTTATGCAAGATAAAATGTTAATATACAGACAACATTTTATTTCTTGTAAATTTTTAAAAATTTTTTGTATATTTTTAAGAAAGTAAGACTGCAGATATTACAGCTGAGCAGAAAGATGAATGTTCTAGTTTGGTACCTAACATATATATGAACAGTTTTCACAGCTTTGAGTAGCTGTTTTATCCTACAACTCAGTTCATATTGCTGTGAATCCTGAGTTTTTTTAAAAAACTTTGTTTGGTTTGGGTTTGGTTTTGTTTGTGTGTTTTGTTGTTTGTGGGGTTTTTTACTAGAAATACTGGGACAGAAATTACTGTGGCAAAGGAAGACAGGAAATAGGTAGTTTAAATTTGTAGAATAATATACTTGTAAAATAAATAATAAATCTCAGGAAACTTGATATGGTTTGAAGGCAGCCAGGGCCTCAGGTTTTCATTCTGTTGGGAAATAACCAACACTTCTGAGCCGGATAAAACTCAGAGAAAGGCAGGACTGGAATGGCAAAGAATTTTGTAGTGTAAGAGAAGGTAAAGCTGTAGCTAGAGATAGAGGTGCATCAGTAACGCCATGTGTGACTGGATTATGACTTCAGTTGGATAACAGGTCTACTGTAATTAGTTATCTTGTATGTTATTATTAGATGCTACAATAAGAGGAGTACTGAGACTTCGGAGGGTGCTCAAGTTAAATGTGGTTACAGGAAAGAGGTTGGGGAAGCAAGAGCAGTGCTTGTATCAGGTCACTGGGATTTGACTGTTTTCCCGAGCCTGAAATTCACCGATTTTTCTTTAATGTCTGCATGTTTTTTTGCAGTGACAAATAATTGAAAACAACTCATTTCAAAACAAGGCATTTTCCTAGTTTTATGCTGTTTAGTTCTGCTAATTTGTTTAAGCAATACTAAAGTTGTCCAGCCTCAAGTTATTAAATTGATGTTTCACCTGGAAGTTAATCTCATTGACAAAGCAATGGCATTGAACTGATGAATCTGAAGACAAGCAAACTGCTGTCTGTGGGCTTGCTGTTTCAGTGTTAGCAGCCCAAATGTCACTCGCTAAGCTGATCTGCTTGATGTGGCCTTGATGGCCATCTGGCAGTTTGTAAAATTATCAGCAGACTTTGGCACAGTATTAAAACTTCCTAAAGCACATTTTCTCTTCCTATTGTTGTATTTTATGGTAAAGTAATAGTGCCAACTTGTTCCAACTCTGGACATTGAGTTTGCTGTACAGTCAGTGACGAAAGGAGATCAAACAGGTATATTGCCCACTGCCTGTCATATGCCTGATACAGTTGCCCATGGGCTAGTAGTATTTAGTTCCTCCTTTCACAGTGTGATGTGAATGCTTTCGGTGTTTCAGGGTGGCAATATCATAATCTTCTTTTAGAAATACAGCAACGTGGTCTTCAGCCTTTATCATTCTCTTTTTTTCTGTAGTTTTCTCATGCGATGGCTACTTTAGAAAACAGCAGAAGAAAGGCATTGTGTCTGAGCTCAGACATTAGTATGGATTTACAGTACTTGGGGAAAGGAACAGGACTGTGTCTTGCTTCAGAGAAAAGCCTCCAACCGTTCTGCTCTTGAAATCTTACTTAATATATTGGCATTTTACAATGGGTCTGTGTCGTTAGGTGTTTCAGTCTGAATGGCTGGAAGGCATAGCCCTTAGTAATTTACTGTTTTAGAAACAGAATCACAGAATGTTAGGGATTGGAAGGGACCTCTGGAGATCATCTAGTCCAAACCCCCCTGTCAGAGTAGGTCTACCTAAAGCAAGTTGCACAGCATGGCATCCAAGTGGGTTTTTAATGTCTCGAGACGGAGGCTTCACCACCAGAGTGGGCAGCCCCAGCTCCAGTGCTCTACCACCCTCAAAGTAAAGAAGCTCCTCCTTAGGTTTAGTTGTAACTTCCTATGTTCAAGTTTGTGCCCCTTACCTCTTGAACTTGCCGTGTTTTAGTTTGTGCTCCTTGTCCTGTCACTTGACACCACTGAAAAAAGACTGACCCTATACTCCTTACATGCACCCATAAAGTACTTACAAACGTTGATAATATCCCCCTCAGCCTTCTCTTCTCTAGGCTAAACAGCCCCAGCTCTCTCAGCCTTTCCCATAAGAGATGTTCAAGTCTACTAATCATTTTTGTAGCTCTTTTCTGTACGCTATCCAGAAGACCCTTGTTATTCTTGAACAGGGGAGACCAGAGATGGACACAGGTCTCACTAGGGCAGAGTACAGGGGGAGAACCTCCGTCAACCTTATAACATCTATAATTGTCTCATTCTGGTGTGGCAAAGGCATGGCTGGTCACACCTGAAAGGAAAAGCTGTACTTCAGCTAAATTAAAAAAAAAAGTACACACCTTCCATGGTCCTAGTGACTGATGTTATCTTTACCATCTTTTCTAACTACAATCCAGTGACCTTCGCTTAGTCCTATCTACAAAAAGCTTTAACCAGTTGATATTTTGCCCTGGATTATGTGACTGATTTGTCAGATGTTCCATGCTGTTAGTAGCTCGCACCTGGGTGATTTTATGTTCCCTTTCTGTATTATTTGTGTGGGACATGTAAAGCTTAAGTAGAGGGCAAAAGCATCTTACATCCCAAACCTTATTCTGGGACATCATTTAGCAACAAAGAATGTCTGACCAACGTTCTCAGTAGGACACACCCCCCCAAAAAAAACCAAACAAACAAAAACCACAAAAAACCCAGAATGAAACAAACAAAAAAAACCAAACCCAAAACACTCCAACCACCTTATCAGTTTTGTTTCTGTTTGTAAAACTAATGTAAAGTTTCTTCATGACAGGACAGATTCAAAGGAACTACCAAAGTAAAATGGTCTGAAATTTTCTACTTGACACTAGTCTGAGACTATCCAGGCCATATGGGAGAGGAAAGTATCCTCTCACCAAAAGCGTATACAGAATCACACAGAATCACAGAATCATTACGGT